>OY740781.1:183804438-184241169 GCA_963514005.1 Raja brachyura
AGATCATAGATATAATCTCGAGGCTGCAATGTGTCTGACAATATCCAGAATAAAGCCTGACATTCACAAGATGGTCTCTTAGAAGCAGTGGAACATGTCACATTGATCCTGAGAAAACATGCTCTGAAGTGAATTGAAAAATGGTTGAGCAGTCACATAAAAACAAGAGAATAAACTAAAGTAAAAATGCATGGTTGGTCAATCTGCAACTTGCAAATTAGAAGAGAGTAAAAGGTTGAGGTGCCACAGTGGCACAACGGTACAGTTGCTGCCTTGCTGTACCAGAGGCCCGGTTCGATCCAGACTACAGGTGCTGTCTGTGTGGAGTTGGTACATTCTCCCAGTGATCACGTGGGTTTTCTCCGGGTGCTCTGGTTTCCTCCCGCATTGCAAAAACGCAGAATTGTGGGTTAAATGGCTTCTGTAAATTGTCGCTAGTGTGTAGGATACAATTAGTGCACAAGTGATTGTTGATCGGTGTGGACTCAGTGGGCCAAAGGGTGTGCTTCCACACAGTATCGCCAAAACTAAACTAAACTGGATTAATAGAAGATAGGTCAGATATGATATTAAAGTCATCTTGAATGGTTTAAGCCTCTGCAGCGATCATTCCCATAATATCTTGCATCATTGCCTCGATGGGAGAGAAAACCACAGAAGTTACATGGAATTAAATTTTCAAAAATTAATTCAGTGCCACTTTTTTTCTGAAAAAGAATCAGTAGCGTGAATGTGTTGCAATCTGTTTGGAGGATACCATGTTTGAATATTTGTTGACACAAGATACTGCAAATGCTGGAATCTGGAGCAAAATACATACTGCTGGAGGAACTCAGTGGGTCAACAACGTTTTGGATTAGGAACCTGCATCAGGACTGAGAGTGTGAAGACGAGATGGGCAGCATAAAGGGGTTCAGGGGAGGATGATTGGAACTGGCAAGCAATAGGTGAGTCCAGAGGGGAAGGGAAAATGGAGATAGCGACAAAGACTGGGAGGTGATAAGTGAAGATAACAAAGGGTTGCAGATTGTGGAATATAATGCAGGAAAATCAGATGAGCTTAGGTAAGCATTTTGGTTGGCATGGAGGAGTGGGCCAAATAATCTATTTCCCCACTATGTAACTCACTGATAGTGATTGGTGGCGACAGAGAGATATGGTGGATTTTCAAGAGGAGAAGCTGAAGCCAGCTGTGCAGTTGGTTGGAAATGGCATTTGGAGATATACGTACTGATCTTGACCTCTCCAGCCAGATCATGACATCTCTATGCACGCTGTATTTTTGCAGTAATTGACCTGTTGTTGACCATTCTTGTCTGTCAGGAATTTTGGGGGAGGACGTTGAGGATCTCTTGCCCGAGGATATACGAGGTTTGCCTCTATTTTGCCTCTTCAAGTTCTGAACAATGCTGCCTGCTATCTCCAGTAGTCTGGCTATGGTTAACTATGACTTACGCACAGACTATCCTCATGATTTCAGCACTTCCAGCAATCAAAAGGCAAAGCAAATTGCACATAAAAACCCACACACAGAGGGTGGTGCTCTGCAAATATTTCATTGCATGTCTGGCGTTTAATGAACCATTGTGATCCTGTGCCCACTTTTAGCAGTTGTCCAATTCAACCGTCAATGACTTTCAAAGTAAACATGAGGCTAAATTCCACTGCTCATATCATCCACAATAATTGTGGCCTGCTGTACATACCAAGTAAATGATGCTAATAAACTCACACTACCTTAGGCTTCAATTTAAAAAGTCTTGTTTATAACAGATTAAAACACTGCCAAATATTGTGGACAGTTTCATATGTGATCACCTTATACCTAGTTACCCATTTCAAGATTTCTGCAGATTCTGGACTGTCGAACCTTCAAGCATTTTCCATCAGCTGATGGAAAGTGCTTGAAGATTCGACTTAGACCAGAATCAGCAGAAATGTTACTCCTTGTTAAAGCACAGTTAACAATGAGGTGCGGCTGCTAACAATTACGTGTGGTAATTGTAAAGAGGGTTCTTTGTGTTTTTAGTTGCTTTTAGGTAGACATCCTTTTGGCTTTAACATCTGTCAGATAGTCAGGGTGAATCACAATAACATTAATGCTCCTGTTATAAGTTTTTCTAAAGTCATGCCACAGAAATATTGGTGTTAATTACACATTAAACTATGAGAGTATTCTTAACAGAAGCACAATCTGTAAGCATTTGCGATTCCTTGCAGCTACTTTTGTAAGGGTGCCTGGGAAAGACTGAAAAGAAAGAGAGATAGATAGACATACAAATCTGGAGTAACTCGGCATGAAGAAAAACAATAGGTGATGTTTCGGGTTGAGAACCAGCATCTGCAGTTCCTACCTACTCAAGAAAGAGAGTTAGACCCCCAATAAAAATCTGTTGAATGAGAGTGGTGAACTCTTTGCCCTTGTCACTCCCTGCATGTGCAAAACAACTGGTATCAATGCCCTCCAACTGACTGAGAATTTTAATTTGCACGCACACAATGTATTTTGCTGGAAACTACATTACACTGCATGTGCATTTGCAAGCTTACCTGAAAATGTTATTGTGCACAAGGTTCAGAGAAAGTGTTCTTCCCCAACTCCACCTTTCAACTGCTGGTCTTCTATTTCACTGCAAAACGAGTGGCCAGTTGAAAAGCAGCCAGATATACTGTATTTGTGAAATAGATTTGCCATGAAAATGTAATATCTACCACAGCAGCTTGTAGTAGAGTACATGTCTAAATTGTTTCATCATGACAGAAATGAATCAAAACTTTAGGTAAAAGTTATTTTCAAAAAATTATCCTATTTTCATTTATTTTCAAACATACAATGCAACAGACTAGACTGTTTTAGGATAGCTATAATAATTTACCTATAATGTTATTAACAACAATGAAATATTTGGTGTTTCTATCTAATGGATAAAGATGTATGTGTATCTTCAAAAACGAGTGCTTCTTTAAGTAGGTCTTATTTGGAGAAAGAAGTCTGCAATTTATTCAGATGCCTGTGTCTGCTTCCTCCAGTTGAACTGGTGCCAATAGGTAATAACCAGCTCAGGTGTGAAATGGTACCCTCTATAGACAACTCAGACAAACCTTTATGTAGGCAGGAACTGTAGATGCTGGTTTACACCGAAGATAGACACAAAATGTTGGGGCAACTCAGCGGGACAGGCAGCATCTACGGAGCGAAGGAATGGGTGACATTTCGGGTTCAGACGATTCTTCAGAGTAAGTCAGGGGAGAGGGAAACTAGAGATATGGAAAGGTATGATGTGAAAATGACCGATCAAAGCAGACAAAGCTCAAGGAAAGGTAGACAAAAATGCTGGAGAAACTCAGCTGGTGAGGCAGCATCTATGGAGCGAAGGAAATAGGCAACGTTTCAGGTCGAAACCCTTCTTCGACCCGAAACGTTGCCTATTTCCTTCGCTCCATAGATGCTGCCTCACCCGCTGAGTTTCTCCAGCATTTTTGTGTACCTTCGATTTTCCAGCATCTGCAGTTCCTTCTTAAACACAATGCTTAAGGAAATGTAGAATGGTTCATTGGTGGCTGAGATATAGGTGACAATGAGGCATACAAACGATAAAATTAATCAGGAGGACAGTAAAACTAGTCAGAAAACTATGATGGAGGAGGGACGGAGAGAGAGGAAAAACGAGGGTTACATGAAGTTAGAGAAATCAATATTCATACCGCTGGGTTGTAAGCTGCCCTTGCAAAATATGAAGTGCAGTTCTTAAAATCCCCAAACAAACCATTTTTTCTAGAGCCACTGTTTCTTCAAATTACAATGGTCAACATTAAAAATTCCTTCTAATTTAAAAATCACATTTTATTCCAACTATTTTTCCTGAAGCGATTCAGTAATTAAAATATCTCGTTTTATCCTTTTGTTTAACACTCTGCATAAAGACAACACTGACCACTGCGCTTTACAGTTTGAGTAAAGCTCCCACAAAAAGCATCTTTCCTGGTGATCCGTTTGTGACTCAGGATTTTGAGAGATTGTGTGCCTTTGTGTGGGAGGCAAAAAACAAACACAAATCAAGCTCCAAAACTGCTCTGCAGACATCAAAGGATGTGAAGATGAACAGTTCCTCATTTGGAAATCTCGTGGAAAGACTGAAATGGTGCCAGCAGATTGTGGCTGTAATTTCTTTTTCATAAACCTTGTTTAGGTAAAAGGATCTGGTGTAAACAATCAACAACTATCTTAATCTTAATGCACTACCGCTGGCAACTCACATTGGCTGCCCCCAGGGCTTCTGCTAGTTCTGAGGAATGGTTCATTCAAAACAATAATGCACCAACATCGACGCGAGATGCAGACACTTAAAGGGGAAACATATGTCCAGGCCACTCAGCCTTATTATAACTAAAAAACTCTGATCTTGGATGTGTGTGTGTGTGTGTGTGTGTGTGTGTGTGTGTGTGTGTGTGTGTGTGTGTGTGTGTGTGTGTGTGTGTGTGTGTGTGTGTGTGTGTGTGTGTTATTTGTTTGTGTCTGATCACATCTACTCGAAGAAACGACGCACTAATGGGAACATTTTTACATATTCCGATAGAGATTTACCCCCTGGAGGCCAAGATCGACTTACCTGAAAATGTTGTGCTTTATTTCTTGAGTTATTAATAAAAATCTTCACAAACCCGATCAAAATCTGAATTAAAAACGCCTGTTTTTTCGCTGATGACATGACAATGGATCTGCCTGCCTGCCAGATCTGCTCGCGCTGTGACTGATGTCACCTACCATCTCTCCCTCCTCCCCCCGTTGTTCAAAAGTCGCCCCGTCGACTGAACGCCGAAAATCATCGCTCAAGACTGCAGCACGCACTGCAAGTGAAGAACGAGCAAGTCGGGCTCTGTATTAGAGCTGTCGGGTTCCGTATCGGCACCCGTCCGTCGCTGCCGAAAAACATTTGAAAAAAACCCCGTTTTCCAAAGGTCCCTCTCTGTGCCTCTCAGTGTCCCTCTCTGTGTCTCTGCGTCCCTCCCTGTGCCCCTCTCTGTGCCCCTCTCTGTGCCCCTCTCTGTGTCCCTGTGTCCGTCTCTGGGCCCTCTCTGTGCCTCTGTGTCCCTCTCTGTCTACCCCCTCCCTCTCTAGCTGCGCCTGTGAGTTGGGGGCTATACGTGAGTGGATAAGGCAGGGGATGGGGTGAAAGGAGTGAAGGAATAATATTAATATAATATTAATGGGGGTGGTTAGTGTGTGTGTGTGTGTGTGTGAGGGGTTGGTTAGTGTGTGTGTGACGCCGCAGGCCGCCCCCTCCCCCCGCAACCGCACGCTGAGTGGATGGGACCCAACGGGTCCCAGTTGGTCTAGTATTCTATAAATGTCATGTCCTCATCCTGTAAAGAAAAGATGGTTGGGAACTACTGATGGCAGAACTATAGCAGGAAGAGGAACACCCTGAGGCACCTTCAAAAGGAAGCTCTCCTGATAATAGGGAGACAGTAAGACTGCAAACACACTTGGTACAAAAGCACAAGCACAAAAAGCAATTTCAGATTCAAGTGTTTTTTTCATATTTGCAATGACCTTAGACTCAGTGTCAAGCATCTTAAGGAACACTTTAGATTTTGTTTCGCAGTCCTATATCTTTCCCTGCAACTCCAACTGCACAACATATTTTCCTTTCAGATCTGCAGCGGCTCACTCATTGCACCATTGTCTGATTAACTCGGGGGCACCCGCTCATGGGATATAAGTTATCAGATAAGATGAATTTTCACTGGATGAAGTACAGTGTATAAGGAACAATAAGGATCTGGCAGAGATAGATAGATGTTCTCTTGTGGGGTTAATGAAGATTGTTGCGTTGCATATGGTGTTGATGATAGAAAAATGGGAGAATGTATTACATACAACAGAGGCTTCCAGATTGAGTGTTTAGAGTTTAGTTTAGTTTAGTCTTACAGCTTCGACCTGCCGATTCCACGCCAACATGCGATTCCCGTACACAAACACAAAATTCACACTAGGGATCATTTATAATTCATATTGAAGCCAATTAACCTACAAACCTACACATCTTTGGAGTGTGGGGGAAAACCCACAAGGTCATGGGTGTATACGTGCTTTCATTTCTTCAGGAGATAACTGTAGGATCCACCCAAGCACCATCCGCAAAGCTTTTTCAAGACCTTGTTGAGCCCAGAAAGATGTTTGTGTTTGCACCTTGCAGCAGTGGACTCTGAAGAGTGATCACAGATATTTCTACAGAGAGCAAAATGTCTACACAAGAGCAAATTTCATAAAAGGACCTGTTACCTCTTGATGCTGTGTGCAAAGGTCTGCAGAATAAATTGAATCTGGGCGATTTACCCCAGTCATTCACAGGCAAATGCATTTTGCCTAATCAGTGTGTCTGACCAATAGTGGATTACAAGGTGAAGCAAGTGAAGCAGCTTCTTGGTTCTTCTTCTTGGTTACTTGGTCCTCCAAAATATTCCAACTGGAATTTAAACTGGAGGTGATGAAGGGAGGGGTTAAGCCAGAGAGGGTTATTGGGAAGAAAGTGCCACTTTAAATTTAGTTGCATCTGGCTGGGCAACCGTGGCTTGGTGGAGATTATTCTATGCTTTAATAGTGAGTGGGAAGAACGAATTGCTGTACACATCTGTCTTTGTGGCTGGGACCACAAATTGGATCGAATGCCCTCGTCTGCTCCTAATTAGTTTGGGGTTGGTGTAGGTCTTGTGATCTATGTCTAGCTGACCATTTAACATTTTGTAAAAACAGGTCAAACGGTGAGCTTCACGTCTGTCTTGGAGAGGGTTCCACCCCAGAGAATTCAGAAGTTTGGTGACACTCGCTTCTCTCTCATAGGTGTTAGTAACAAATCGAGCGGCCTGTCTCTGGACACGTTCGACGAATGAAATGTTTTTATCTGCGTATGGGTCCCAAGCTGCAACTGCATAGTCCAGATGAGGTCTAACGAGGGTGAAATACAGCTTCTCCTTGACAGAAGCTGAACAATGATGGAAGTTGCGCCTCAGGAAGTTTAGGACACCTGTTGCTTTCACTGTTGCATGATGAGTCTGACCATTCCAACGTAGATCATTCTGCAATTTGATGCCAAGATACTTGGTTTGTTTGGATTCTTCAAGGGTGACACCAAGTATGTTGTAAGATGTGACGCCTGGATTCCTCTGGCATTGAAGCAGACACACAGTGAAGAGCTCATTATAAATGTAGTAACTGGAACCTTTGACATTTTAGGATGAACAGTGGTCTGTAATGTTGATATAGTTAACCACATAGAATGGTGATTTCATTTCTGTGAATATTTTTAACTGTTGGCATGTAATATATCAAAAAGGCATTTGGTAGAAGTCTTGCACATTGGGGGAATGATGGGAGTAAAAGAGAGAGAGTAAAGTGACTTTGTCCCACTGTGTCATATTTATTCATTGAAAGTACAGGATTATAATTTGTCAGTCACTGCACTGGCTGTTAACTGCTGTGTTACATAGCCTCCCTTTCTTTTTGACTTTCTTTTTGTTCTGAGGATGAAAGTCAGGCATCATTCTTGTTCATCTTCCTCTTCAATCTACAGAAACATAAATCCTTTCCTCATTACAATATTATGGAATATTAAGGTACTGTTATTTAATTTAGTTTAGTTTACAGAAACAGGCCCTTCGGCCCACCAAGTCTGCACCGACCAGTGATCCCCGCACATTAACACTATCCTACACACACTAAGGACAATTTAGACATACACCAAGCCAATTAACCTACATACCAGTACGTCTTTGGGGTTTGGGAGGAAACCGAAGATCTCGGAGAAAACCCACGCGGTCACGGCGAGAACGTACAAACTCCATACAGACAGCACCTGTAGTAGGGATCAAACCCGGGTCTCTGGCGCTGCAAGCACTGTAAGGTAGCAACTCTACCGCTTCACAACAGCGGCCGCCCTCTATTCTAGAGCTTTTAGCAGAAAGAGTCAGGAAATGTTTATAACTAAAATCTGGTCATGTACATTTTATGCAATTACACTGGGTTCATAATATCCGATCTCTCCCTTCTTTTGCAGAAACATCGCACAATTCAGTAAGGACTGCTATCAACTGAATAACAGCAGCATATTTACGTAGACTGTAGCCACTTGACATAATCGCTTCTTGAAACCAACCACAATATTTACACAGACTCCATATAAAATTACTGTATGTGGATATAGATATACATATTTGCTCAGTACTGGGTCAGAGAAAAAACGTGACAAGACCATGAGATTTTGGGGGGGATATTTGGCTAAACATACAGGGAACATAGCAACCCACTTTGAAAGGCTGGATCCACGTAACACCCTTGAGAGATACATCAAAACTCAAGCCAAGAAACACTGCTGAGGATTAGGGAAAAACAGATACGAATACGTGGTATATATCAAACTATACATGGAATGTATGAAAAGGCCAAGATCAGGCTCGGTTGGAAACAGACAAGGTATGTTATTTTGGGCTGATACTTTTGAGAACCAATTCATTATTTCATTTTCACAGAAACAAACTTGATAAAATGTGTAGGAAAGAACTGCAGATGCTAGTTTAAATCGAAGGTAGACACAAAATGCTGGAGTTACTCAGACTGAAGGGTCTCGACCCGAAACATCACCCATTCCATCTCTCCAGAGATGCTGCCTGTCCTACTGAGTTACTCCAGCATTTTGTGTCTATCAACAAACTTGATAATATAGGTGGTGGTGGCATGGAACAAGCTGTCAGAGGAGGTAGGTGAGGCTGGGACTATCCCAACATTTAAGAAACAGTTAGACAGGATAGGACAGGTTGGAAGGATATGGACCAAATACGGGCAGGTGGGACTAGTGTAGCTGGCACATGTTGGCCTGTGTGGGCATGTTGGTCTGTGTGGGCATGTTGGGCTGAAGGGTCTGTTTCCACACCATGACTATGAGTCTATGACTCTAATAGACTGGATATACCACGAGGGCCCCTTTGTCACGAATGTATGCTGAATATATGTAGGAGCTCTCGTGGCTACCTCGACTGCCTAGCGACCCCACTCGACTGCACTAGTAGTTCTAAAGAACCAATTTTTTACTCATGGAAAATTCCAGCATGCTGAAAATTTTTCCTCCACCAAAAGTGGTCATAGCCTGTTCAGAAGAGCTGCCCATCAAGCAAATTAGATTCTTAAGGCAACTCTCCTGACTGATTTCCTCTGTATGTTTGCTTGTGCATTTGGCCACTCTAAGGGCATCAGGAAAGTAAAGGATCACTTTCAGTCTAAACACTAACACAGTCCACATTAAACCGCATCTGCCATGCATCTGCCCACTCACCCAACCAAACCAAGTCACTCTGCAGCCATCCACAGACATTCATTTCCTTGGCAGGCCTTGCACACCCGTGTTTCCTACAAGACAAAACCAAGTAGCAGTTCAAGTGACAGTCAAAGAGTCAAAGAGTCGAAAGAGTTTATTGTCATGTGTCCCTGACAGGACAATGAAAATCTTTCTTTGCATAACACAACAGAACATAGAAGGCATTGACAACAATTCAATACATAAATACACCCATGAATTAATAAATTAATAAAGTGCAAATAACAGATGGAGGTATATTAATGTTCAGAGTTCCGAGCCAGGTTAATAGCCTGATGGCTGTGGGGAAGTAGCTATTCCTAAACCGGGTTGTTGCAGTCTTCAGGCTCCTGTACCTTCTACCCGAAGGTAGCAGGGAGATGAGTGTGTGACCAGGGTGGTGTGGGTCCTTGTGATGCTGCCAGCCTTTTTGAGGCAGCGACTGTGATAGATCCCCTCAATGGAAGGAAGGTCAGAGCCAATGATGGACTGGGCAGTGTTTACTACTTTTTGTAGTCTTTTCCTCTCCAGGGCGCTCAAGTTGCTGAACCAAGCCACAATGCAACCAGTCAACAAGCTCTCTACTGTGCACCTGTAGAAGTTAGAGAGAGTCCTCCTTGACAGACCAACTCTCCGTAATCTTCTCAGGAAGTAGAGGCGCTGATGAGCTTTCTTAATAATTGCATCAGTGTTCTTGGACCAGGAAAGATCTTCACAGATGTGCACGCCCAGGAATTTGAAGATCTTGACCCTTTCAACCATCGACCCATTGATATAAACATGACTGTGGGTCCCCATCCTACTCCTTCCAAAGTCCACAATCAGTTCCTTGGTTTTGCTGGTGTTGAGGGCCAGGTTGTTGTGCTGGCACCATATGGACAGTTGCTCGATCTCTCTTCTATACTCAGACTCATCCCCATCAGTGATACGTCCCACAACAGTGGTGTCGTCAGCGAACTTGATGATGGAGTTCGCACTATGACTGGCTACGCAGTCATGAGTATGGAGTGAGTACAGCAGGGGGCTGAGCACGCAGCCTTGAGGTGCTCCCGTCATCATTTCATTTCCAGTCAAACTCAATGTTTTCTATGGTTGTTTCATAGGGAAAACATCAATGGATCATCTGAACATTCCATTTCAGCCAACGAGGCCAATGTCAGAAGATCCTTCATGAGGTTGAACTCAGGGAAAGTGTCCAGTCACAATGGTTTGCCTGGCCACAATCTTAAAACCTGCGTGGAACAATTGGCTGGAGTTTATGTAGACATTTTCAACCTCTCACTACTAATGTCCGTGGTTCCATCCTGGTTTAAAAGGTCATCAATAATGCTGTTGCCCATGGCCTCAAAGACTACTAACCAGCAACACTAACGACGGTGGTGATGAAGTGCATTGATAGGTTGGCTAAGATGCATATCTACTTCTGCCTTAGTGTGGACTTAGACCCACTACAATTTGTCCAGCACCACAATAGATCATCAGGGGGTGCAATCTCACTGGCTCTCTACTCTACACTGGACATCATGGACAATAAGAACACATATGTCAGGCTATGGTTCATTGATTACAGCTCAGTGTTCAACACCATCATCCCTTCCAAACATATCATTAAATTCAGTGAAGTGGGTCTCTGCTCATCCCTTTATAATTGTATCCTTGACTTCCTCATCAGCAGACCAAAACTAGTACAAATTTTACGTCAACATTTCCTCCTCAAAACCATCAACACAGGAGCACCTCAAGAGTCTGTGCTCAGCCCCCTTGCTCTACATTCTCTAAACCCATAACTGCTTAGTTAGACACAGCCCCAACACCATAATTAAATTTGCCAAAGATTCCCCCATTGTTGGACGAAGAACAGGATGAGTCCGAAGGAGATTGATTATCTGATTATCTGATTATTATTATTAAACTTTATTCCGGACTCACGGTCCAGACAAGGGACAACATTACATAAAATACATTGCATTTAAAAACACCATAAAATACATACAAAATCTTAGTATATCACTTAGAAAAGCAACATAAATTATATACAAAAAACACAATACATTATTTAAAATCCAGAATAAAAAAGAAAGATCTGTGTCCTACAATGAGACAATGATCCCAGTGTCTCCACAACTGGGATTCGTTGCATGTAGTGCTAAACCTTATGTTTGACAAGGCCACGATAATTACATTTTTAGAGTCATTTATCCTGCAAATGAATTTATACATATGATTTCTTTGGATAGCTTCTAAAGTACTGACTCCTGCAGCCACAAACATGTCAGAAAATTTAAAACCAGGAAATTTTAGACATTTACCCTCTTTGGTTCTACAGCACTCTTACAAGCATTATATTTAATATCATGTTCCACACCATACACAGAACATATAGTAAGGAGCTGCTGGAGACCAGCGCTAGATGGACTAAAGACCACAAGATCATCTGCTTACATAATATGGTTCACTAAAATATTACCAATCATGCACCCAGTATTTCAATTGCTTGGACAGATCATCAATACAAAGATTTTAAAAATCCCCCTTGTCTAACACCATTGCTAACCCAAAATGGGGCTGAAACCCCATTTTATTTGCATAGTCTGGTGGGCATACCAGTAAGCCAGAATTCTCACAATGTATTTAGGCACTCCTCTTTGACTCATTCTAACAAACAACTTTCTACGGTTAACACGATCAAAGGCTTTGGAAGCATCAATAAAGCACATAAGAACTGAAGAGTTTTTGCCTCTATATGTGTTTACAATCTCCTTTAGGGCATATATGCATGTCAATGCCATGGTTAGCTTTAAAATCAAACTGGTTATCCGTGGAGTTAACAAACTCATTTACTCTATCCAGCTGAATTCTTTCTAGGACTTTTGATAATATGCTGGCTAAAGCAATGGGTCTGTAATTATTTAAGCTGCCTACTTTACCAGCTTTGTCCTTAATGACCAGCACTAGCAGAACAGACAACATTGAGTCTGGTAACAAGCCATGAATCATAACGCCAGTAAAACAAATAGCGAGGAGAGGAGCTATCCTCATACTCGCATACTTAAGATGTTCAACAGAAATATGATCCAAGCCACTTGCTTTGTTGTTGGACAGCTTGTTCATGGCCATGATACACCTCATGTGACATCATCACCATTGAGTCATTACTCTCAATATTGTCCACCCTATACAAGTCACCTTGGACACAGTTGAATAAAGTACTATAATGTTATCGCCATAACTCCGCGATATTAGCTGTTCCAAAGATTCCATCTACAGTGCATGGTAGAGATGTTTTGCCACTGTTAAGAGCTCTCACTTCTTTCCAAAAATCAGTAGCATTGTTACTTAGCAGCTTCTTAGCCATGGAACCAGCCCTCATAGTGTGCTCATTTTTACAGAAAAAGCAAACAGCATTCTTATATCTTGCATTAGTGAGCTTCTTGTACTCAAACACAGGCCCCTGTCTGGGTCTACCTGCCATTGTCCATGATTTAGTGACTTCACGGGCTTCAGCATGATACTCAGCTACATCCTTATTCCAGCCAGGCGTGATGTTATGTGGCTTAAAGCCCTGTCCCACAGTACAACATTCCAAGAGCTCTCCCGAGTTAAAGAAAAATCAAACTCGTGGTAAGCACGGAGAATGAACGTTGCGTGTATGTCGGAGCTCGGGGACGTCTCTGAGTGGCTCATAACACCACCGGCAGGTACTCGGGAAGACTCGCTAACAACAGGTAAGCACGGGAAGACTCGTGAAGACAGGGCTTTTATTTTTATGCTTGCAATAGGGCTTACTGCTTACATATAAAGCGCTTACTATATCATTATACATGGAGCAGATATCTCTCCTATGCTTCATATCCTTACAATTAACATTACTAAACATTATTGCATCTAGGTAGATGAATATTGCTGAAGGATTTATCTGTATGGGCATAATAGGCTAAGATGTCTTCCTTTGTGAGGGTTGACCAGTCCAGTTTTTCTGTGTTAAAGCTATTTCCATCTCTGGATACCACAGGTATGTGTTCAACTTTTATTGTCATAGCAACAGGTATATGATCAGTCATTGTTGCCCCATACAAAATGCTCATACACCCCAATGAGGCATGTGCATCAGCTGTACTAATACAATGCTCCAGCCATGATGTAGTGTGCCAGGCCTCACTAATATAAGTGTAACTATCTGTAGGTAAAAGCACTTCGCTTGATAATATAAAATTATATCTTGACAGAACTGAGCCATATGATTGGCAAATAATGAGTTCCTGTCTGAGATATCTGCATTCATATACCTAATGACATATACACTAGAATAGTAAGATTGAACGAGAACTTACCAGTTCGAAGGTTGATCTTTATTTCATGAGGAGTCGAAGTGAGGGATTTCGTGAAGAGCCCGCCGGCGCGCATGCTCGACATACTTCAAAGTAGCGGCGTGGAATCACAGAACCAACAATAGAAATGACTTCGCATAGTATGATTGAATTGACTAAGATTACCAGATGAAGGTGATTGAGGGTTGGGCGAGGAGGGCACGAAATCCCTCACTTCGACTCCTCATGAAATAAAGATCAACCTTCGAACTGGTAAGTTCTCGTTCAATCTTACTATTTCATTTCGGAGTCACGTGAGTGACTTCGTGAAGACTTCAAAGCTTCTGTGATTACACGCCCTGGACCACGTCCATGCTGACACACCACTACCAGGGATGGATGGGAGGAACAAACTGGCTCAATAGCTCATACTGCAAAACAAAAGCATATTTATTAATAACAAATCAAAAACCCCTCACGCGGGGACATCTCCACGTTCTTGACCTGCATTCAGCACGGCTTCTGCGAACTGTAGAGGAGCAGCAACAGGCTTGTTATAAAAACGCTGGAACACAGCTTCATTCGCCCATTCTGCTGTGGCGAGAATTTGGTCCATGGGCACCTCCATGACCCTCGCCGCTGACGTCGATGCAGCCCTGGTGGCATGAGACTTGAACACATTAGTGTCGATACCTGACTTACCCAAGACGACTCGAAGCCACCTGGATATCGTCTGGACTGTCACTCGATGATGAGGTCTCTTATGAGTGACAAGCAGGTATCTCTCCATTCCTCCGATGCGTGCCGTCACCTTGACATAGTGGCGGATATGTGAGGCTAAACATAGCCTAGCATCTGCGGGGTATGCCGGGAACTTCAGCTGCAGCCCTGTGCACCCAGGTCTATGCTGCTTTAGTAGCTCGTCAACGAAAAAGACTACTTCTGTAGGGGTAGATGTCATTCTGTCGACACGCAGTTTGTGTAGTGTCTGTACCCTCTGAGCTGAAGTCAGCGCTAGTAACATCACCAGCTTCATGGTGAGTTGGTCCAGTTGGAGCCCTTCCATGGGAGACCACGTCCTGAGCAGGGTTAATACGTCCCTGACATCCCAGGTGATATTATAGCGTGGTGTAGGCGGATTCATATTGAATATACCCCGCATGAGTCTGGACACTAGCCTGTTGGATCCTACCCCAATCTTGAGGTAGAATGATAGCGCACTTCTGGCGCTGTTGATGGCACTGTAACTTAAGTGTTCATCATGGTGCAACCCCGCGAGGAATTCCAGGACGTCGGTTATTGTCACGTCATCGTACGTGATGCGAGAGCGGCTGCAGTAGGCTTCCCACTTCTTAATATGCGAGCGGTATCTTCGCCTTGTGGACTCTCGACACGACGCCCCGATGGTATCCATGGTCCGAGCCGAGAGGCCGTATTGGACTAACGGCCTGTTCAGAACCTGCAAGCCAACAAATTTAAATAGCCATGGCAGGGATGTGGCTCCCCTGACACAGGGTGAGTAACCAATTGTGGGCAACCCTTCAAAAGGACCCAAGGTTCGTTGAGCATGTCAAAGACCACCGGATACCAAGGCTGTGTGGGCCAGTCGGGTATAATAAGGATGCCCTTGGCAGCATCTGCCTGAATCTTTCGCAATACCCGACTGATGAGGCAAAACGGAGGGAAGGCATAGAAAACCCAATTCCCCCAGTCCAGCGAGAATGCATCTAGCGCTATTGCCCCAGGATCTGGTTCCCATGAAACGTAGGCTGGTACCTGATGGTTCAACCGTGACGCAAAAAAGTCAATGTCCGGTTTACCAAATTTGGCTGTGACTTTAGCAAAAATCTCAGGATGCAACATCCATTCAATGTTGTCATTAAATTTGCGTGACCTGGTGTCCACCACAGTATTAAGCTCACCTGGCAAATAGGTAGCTGAAATCCAAATGTCTCTTTGAATACACCAGAGCCAAATTGAGTTAGCCAATTAGTCACACGAAACTGACCTGGTACCACCCATATGGTTTAAATATGCCACAGCTGTGGTGTTGTCTATTTGGAGACAGACGTGTGCTCCAACAAGCTTGGAACAATATGCACGAAGTCCGTGGATGCTGCCAGCAACTCCAAATAGTTAATCCCTTGAGTCAACAACATCGATGCCTCAAGGGTGTCCCATCTACCCCCACAACTAGAGCAATTATCAGTAGCTCCCCAGCCATTGGAGCTTGCATCAGTCTGTAAATATACCACCGGATTAGCCTCCCTGACAGGCTTAAATGAGTTGCTAATGTGACACACCCACCATTGCAACTCAGTTATCGCTTCGGACGGCAGCTGCATAGATCGATCGTAATGACCAGCGTTCCATTTTAACGCAGTAATTTTAGCTCTTTGCAAATTCTGATAATGCAAAGGTCCATATCGTGCTGCCGGAAACAAAGCCACTAACTTGCCAATTACTGTGGCTGTATGCCGAATCGATGGTATATTGGTGCCAATTAAATCTCTGCACACCTTAGTGACTTCCTCAATTTTGTTAATTGGTATAGTTATCCTCATGCTCATTGAGTTCACCGTGAACCCTAGGTAATCAATTACCTGGGCAGGGCAGAACTTTGATTTCTCTGGATGGACAATGAATCCTAATTGTTGAAATATATTGACAGCAGCTGCAACACCCTGTTCAGCCAATTGCAGGGTGTGGCCCACAATAAAGACATCATCTAAATAGGCCATAACTATATGATGTCGTTGTCTCAAATAAGCCATGATTGGCTTCACCAATTTAGTGAACAATCTAGGGGCTGTAGTAAGCCCATTAGGCAAAGCCTTATACTGCCAAAGTTGCCCCATCCAGATAAATTTCAAAAACCTTCTATCATCTTTCTGGATGGATACTGAATAATATGCATCCCTCAAATCAATGCATGCCATAAAGCAGCCATGAGAAATCAATGATTTGGCTGTTTCAAACGTATCCATTTTAAAATGAGTATATGTTACAAACGTATTCAAACGGGTTAGATCAATAATGACACGACAGCCTCCATCCTTCTTAGGTCTAGTAAATATGTTCGAAACAAATTCAATTGGCTCATGCACTGTTTTCTCAATCACACCCTTCTGTTCCAAACTTAAAATTTCCTTGTAACCTGCTGCCTGTTCTGCAGCAGACAATTGGAACGTACGACCAGGCATGTGCTGGGATGGAGGAATGTCGCCATTAATAAACTCAATTTTATGCCCCTGAATATTCCGCAACACATACTCATCACCAGTAAAATTACCCCATGCATCCAAAAACAACCGTAAACGACCACCAACATGGGAAGTTAAACAGAGAGAAAAGAGAGAACCAGACCCCCTCACCTCCGTGGTTACCGGCGGTCCTTGACACGTGTGGGTGGCCGTGGAGGTGCTGGGTTGGCTTGAGGGCGCGGCGTCTTCGATTTCCAAAAAGGTCTCTGCCGACCCTGTCCTAAAAAAGACCCTTGGTGCTGGTTCTGGTGTTGTTGTCGTTGTGGAGCTAGAGGGTGAGTCCTCGTCGAGGCACTGGCCGACCCTCGTGAGCGAATGTATGGAGCTTTTGAGCCGGACGGTGTGGGGGCACTCTTAGAGCGCATGATCCCCACCGTTTTGGCTTGTTCGTCAAGCTCTTTGACTCTCTTCGAGAGGTCCTCACCAAAGAGCTGACGGGGCGGCGGCGGCGGCGGTGGTTTGCACAATCCTGCAAACTTCGGGTTGAGTGCTGGGCGGATGCTGTTTTTGCGAAACCCGTTGATTTCGTGCTGGGTCGCGCACAATAAGGCCAGAGCATCTTCCTGGTCCAAATTCAGCTCGTCCTCGTCCACCGACCGCGCAAAGGCGGTAATACCGGCCGTGAGGAGTTTCAGGATCCGCTGCAATTGTAGCTCTTGTTGACGGATAGCCACACTGATGTTGCCCCATATTGGCGTATTGACCACAGGCACGTTGAGGGAGTTGCAGTTTGATGGAGCCTTGTGACGGCTCATAGCCTGGATGAGGACTTCTTCCTGCAGCACCTGATTATTAAGAAAGTCCACTGTGGCTGCCAGCTTTGAATTGAGAGGAAGACCAGCCGTATGTGGGGCCGCGAATTTGGTTGCCACATCCAAAAGTTCCTCCGCTGGCACCTCCACCGGAGGTGGTACGGGATCCACCAGAACCTCCTCCTCGTGCTGCTCCAGGCTGATAGTAGATGTTGGTGAAGACGCCCTGTGCCTGTTGCTGCCCTGCTGTTGTTGACGTTGAAGCAGGAGCTCCAGCAGCCGCTCCATACGGTCAATACGCCCTTCACCCTGAACACTCAGGTGGTCGGAGTCCTCCGGCTCTGAAAAGAAAACCGGGCTCCTGTCATCGGCCCGCACCTCGTCGAGGCCCTGCCGGTGCCGGTAGTTGTCGCTAACAGCCGCCGAGGCGAAACTGCGCGATTCCTGCGCGGGCGTGTTCAATCGCCTCCGTTTAGCGAGAGCTGAAGCCGCTGCCACTAAGGGCACATGCGGCGAGGTGTCGGCACCAGCCGAAGCATGGCTGCCTGGGGCCCGCGCAGTCTTGCCGGCTGCCCACATCGTGGACGTTGCCGACGCATGGTGCCGCCCACCCATCCATGGGGGGCTCGGCGACCGCGACGAGACCCGACTCAACCGACCCGTCCCGGCGTCGAGAGTCGGGGTGTGCCGGCTGGACCTCACAGCCGCCCCGGGTCTCGCCCTGGAACCTGACCGCTCCTCCGCGACAGGCAATGCCTTAGCCCTAACAGGGTTAGGCTTCTGGGCTCCTCCCCTCCCCCTTCTCGGAGGGCTGAGTGGAACAGGCCGTGCAACGGCACGCGCCCTGCTCGAGGTCGCCAGCGAGCCCGCTGACAACCTGACTGCCATGGCAGGGTCCCCCTGCTCTGGCGGCACACCACACTCCTCCTCACCGAACTCCTCCGAGCTGTGGTGTGCTGGCGGATCTGGACCTGTGAACACAGGGCTTACCCACATCTCCGCCTGAGTCCCGGCCTGCGCTGCAGGTACTGCCGATGGTAAAGGCCCCGGAACTGTTGACCGGCGAACTCGTCCTGACGTCCTCCGGCCCTTCGAACTCCCATCCATGTCCTTGCTGCAAGACATAATCAGACAACAAGGACCACCAACTAAAGGTGGAATACTCACCTCCGTGGCCCCTTATGAAGGGCTGGCGAGGAGCGCGCTCCACCGCCAGCCGTCGCAGCAACGGTTTACGACGATATGTCGAGCATGCGCGCCGGCGGGCTCTTCACGAAGTCACTCACGTGACTCCGAAATGAAATAATTATTGTTTTGAATAAAGAAATAGATGAAAGCAAGCCTATTTAAATATTCATCCTCATTCTGATGGCATTTAGGATAACAATTGTGAATCAGATAATCGTGCTTTGAAAATTAGCAAAACCAAGGAGCTGATTTTTGACTTCAGGAGGGGAAAACCATTGATCCATGAAGTTGTCTTCTTCAACAGGAAGGAGGTGAAGAGAGTCAACAGCTTCAAGTACATAACTCTGTGCATACATAACTGATGATATGTCCTAGACTCAGCACATTGTGACAATCACAAAAAGAGATCATCAACACCTCTGCTTCCTTAAAAGATTGAAGAGATTTGGTATGTCGCCGAAGACTCTTCCAAACTTGTACAGGTGCACAGTAGTGACCATACTGACTGGTTGCAAAACCGCAATTCGAACTTTTAGGAATGAAGAAGATCACAGATAACGGTAGTCATTCCTGGTCTTTCAGATGTATTGACCTCCCCACCATCAAAGGGATCTATAGGAGTAGCAGCCATATGTTGCTATGATAGGGGGCGCCGGAGGAGGGAGATGGCTGCCCTGCCGGCAGTCTGTTTGTTTTTTCATACCTTTTGTTATTTTTAGCATTTGTTTAAAGTTTGTTTTAATGTTCTTCTGTTTGTTTTATGTGGGGGGAGAGGGGGGGGGGGTCGGGGGAAACTTTTTTTTCTCTCAAGTTCCTACCTTCCCGGTGATGTGATCAAGTTTCGGATCACATTCTCCGGGCTCTGCGGCTGAACAAAAATTGGGTAATTCATTGGTCATGTATTTTTTTCTGGAGACAAGGTGAGTTTTGAAAGTGTGACTGACTGATTGCTTCTTTTGCTGTTTCCTGGGATGCAAAGAAACTGAAACTGTTTATTATTTGGATATTCAATAGAACTTGAATCATTATTTGGATATTCAATGGAACTGCCAAAGCAAATACTTTCAATAGATGAGTATAATTGTTTTGGCCTATATCACAGTCGCAGCAACAGTCGCACTTGTACACCTTAATAAAGACAATGCTCATTCTGCTGTGCATATCTGACTTTTCACTGCACCCATTGTATTGTGCAAAGTAGAGCAGGGGCTTTAGCACAAGGATGATTGAGAGAGATTAATATGCATGTCCACAAAAAGACCTAGGAAAATAAACATGCAATGTATCTGGCATGGGTCAGGGAAAATCCATGAAGTACATATGTATGAAGGCAATAAAATACAAAAAACTGCAAAAATAGAATTTATGTGCAGAAGAATATTTAATAAGACCTGTATAATGTAGATAAATGAGCCAGCAACTGGTGTCAGTACATTTTTGTTAAAATGCAGATCCAATCTGTGCATGGCTTTAAAATTAAAAAAAGAAAATCCCAAAGGCCTTGGGTCTCACTCATTTATCAACATATTTGTCAAACAATATTTCAACTTATTTCAACACGTTTTTCGATGCAGAGACATAAAAGCAGTAAGATTAAGCTGTAGCCGTCCCATATTCTGAAGGCTTTCCCTATACTTGAATGAGGCTGTGTAAGGTTTTACAGTCAATCATTTGAGGCGTTAAAGCAAGGTTCATTTGCAGCTGAAGGAATAATGTCATTGACTGTGAATCCCTGGTTTTCCATTCAGTGAACAGGCATCCTACATTTTTATGTTCTTTGGCTTGAAAGTACAGAGGAATAATAAACGTTGGCCTTTGGTTACATGGCTCCCTATGCCCCAATATGCTCTGGGCAGGGTGATTTTAACATTAGTGGCATGCAGATAACACAACAGAAGCAACCATTCCACAATGTTGCTAATATAAAGCAATGTTGCCAAGTCAATGTACCAAAGGATCGCAGAGGCCCATGGACAAAAGCAAAGCTTTTATAGGCATAATTGTGCAGGGGGAAAAGGGAACAGTTTAGGAATGATTGCGACATATTCAATTCATTCTTAGCTCCATGCTAGTACATAACAAATTACATCCTTGCTCTCAGCAGACCTTGGGCTCGCCAGCTATAGATGAGGACAGAATTCCTGGATTATCCCATCAATGTCCACATTGCACTTCCTTCACTCTACTCCTAACGAACTGCTGGCCACCTACTTTCCGTTTCTAATTCTTCAGTGCCAACTGACTTTGAAATAGCCTCTCTTAAAAGAAACCATTGACACCTGACAAATCCTATCCCATGTCCCGTTGCATTCCAGAATCTTGGAATGTATTATTTCCTCTTCTATTTCGCATAACTTTGTATTTAAATTCTTCCAATCAAAATAGAAAGGATATCTTCTCTTCTTATCACTATTTATTCCTCTTAACTTCTCTGACTTCTACTTTGACAATGTGAACTATAATCATTATATTTCTTTCTGTATGCCTATGTGTAAACTAACAAAATCACTTCTATCAATCCAACACCTCCCTTGATTTCCCTTCATTTTGTGTTCTCCAGCTTTTCTGATGTCCTGTTGTGGATGAGTGGCATCTTGGCCACAAAAACATTGACTGTCCGTTTTCCTTCATGGATGTTCGACCTGCTGAGTTCCTCCAACAGTTTATTTTTTACTCACCTCAAGCTGCACGTGAGTCTATGCTGTCACTAGAGGATTCCCATTAGTCCCAATCCCCCACTTATTTCCCCCCAATCTATTTTTCTCCAGAGTCCATTAGCTCCCCACCTCCCCACCCAATGGTCCAACCAACCTCCACAACAAGTGCAATTTAAGATAGTGAATTAATTTAACAGTGTGACTTTGGAATGTGGGACAAAACTGGATGACCCAGGGGAAGCCCACGCAGTTATAGTGAGAATATGCAAACTCCACACAAACAGTAATTTACATCAAGCAATGCTGCATCTCACTATCCCCTGGGGCTTGTAAATCACACCCATGTCTGCAGGAGCCTTGTGGTGATTTTAAGTGGGGCAGGGTGTAGAGCCCTGGATTTGATGCAGCAGAGGCAACCTGCAGGAAGTCTTTGTTTCTGCAAGTCTGAGCTGTTATGCAGGGCAGCCTGCAGCACAGAGAGTCTTGTAGATCATACCTCCATCAGACTCAGCTGGCCGGAAATGCCAATAATTCCATGCAGAGGCATTGGAACTAGCATGGAAGATTGGCCCAAAGTCAGTTAACATCATCAAATATCATAGATTAAATTGATTAATTCTCGCTCGCTTGTGTGTCAGACAACATTCTGCAATCACTTTACCACAGCCAGTGCCACATATGTGCGTCTGCGGAGATCATCCGCAGTGCATGCCTCTCCACCGCAAGTCAGTAGGTGGGCCATTATCTGTACCTCTTCACAATTGCACTTGTCAGAGTTCGAGAGGCCCCACTTCTTCAGGTTGAGTCCGCAACGTCCCACTCCAGTGCGGAAGCAGTTTAGGGCTATCCAGGTAGTATAAGGCAGGTGGTGTCCTGGTGCCATCTGTTGTTTGGTTTGGGTGCCTGGTAAGTCTGGTTGTAGTTCCATGAAGCTGTTCCGACTCTTCAGGCGTTTCCTGACATGTTGGTGATTGTGCAAGGGGTGGCAGGAGTCTATGTCCACAGTGAAGCGTTCTACTGCAGCTGCCCGATCACATCTTCGAGATGGTTCGTCGATGCCTGCCAGCTCGTACAGGTGTTCAACCTTTGTCGGCTTCAGGCATCTTGTGGTTTTCCTGCAGGCAATTGATTAATTACTTGATTGGAAATGGGCCCTTCAACTCACTGAGTCTACGTTGACTATCAATCACCTGTTCACACTAGTTCTATGTTTTCCCACTTTCGCATCCACTCCCTACACACCAGGACCAATTTACAGAGGCCTACAAATTGCACATCTTTGGGAAAGATGATTGGCGACATTTCATTGCTTTCATACATTGTTGATATTATCTTCTCACGATTGGATCAGATTTATTTCTACATTGTTGCAATATGGAAGTGTTAATTCTGGCCAAATTGGAGAGGCCAGGACACTAAAATTGAGTAAATGCTTCTGGGCTGCAAGGCCATTTGGTCAATTTAAATGTGCCTTCTGCAGAAATAGGACAAGTTGCAGAATGGTGCCAGTTTGTCTTGAGCCTAGATAAGAGTTGCAGGAAGTGAACGGAACACCTGCAGATCCTGAAAATTAGGTGCAAATTGCATGGAATGGATTGGATGAATGCAAACCAGACATATACATTGTACATATTCTTGCAAAGTTTTACTTTGCTAGATGTTGATTGGATTAAGTATTGAGCTTTGTCTGGGTTTCTTGAATATCTGGTCAAATGTTGCTATGTTTGCTTCCATTCAGAAGCTCCATTTGAATACAATGTATTAGTCACTGTACAATTGGGTTAGGGGATGTCTGTCATGTACTGGGTTAATCGATATCGGTTATTGGGCTGTCTAGAGATTACCCCCATGTGGTTCGGCCCCTCAAGATTCGGGGACCTATAACAGGCCACTCCCACGAGGTCCTGTGTCAATCTTCTGGGAGAACGGCTGGGACTGTGTGACCTTCTGGAGTGTCTCTGCTTGAATGAGGCTAATAGGGCTTGGCCAGGCAGATACGAGGGTCAAACCCGCGGTGGTTAGGTATAGTAGTGGGAACTGCAATTGTGTTTTGTCAAAGTAAAGATTAGTTGCACAAGTGCTTGACTCAGTGATTTTTGACTGAAACTAGACTGGGGAAAGCTTAGAATGAGCTATTTGCAGAAGGATTAGCACAAGTCATTCAGTCAGCTGCCTGGCTTTTGCCAGCTTCATTGGAAAATGAATGACCACTGCTCCGCCAATATTTAGTTATTGCCCACCAGTGCATTTTACTACACATCTTCTCCATGGACACCCAGGTAGATGGAAAGCAATTCAAAATGCAAAGCAGGCATATGCACACAGTTTCTCATCTTATGCAATGGTTGTTAATACTTGACCCGGGAATAATAAATGTATAAATCTTCATGTTACCCTGAACCAATGAGTTGTTTAAAGTTGTTGACATTTGTCAAGCATGATTACTGGAATTCCAACACCTTTTCCACGATTCGCTTCAAAGAAGGCATCTGGTTGTTTCTGAAATGATCATCCAAGACACTACTCCTTTTTCTCACAAATGTATTCATTTTGGACTTTGTAACACAATTTAGATTAATTATGCATAAAAGACTGCAGGGAGAGTATGGTCAGCAGGGTATTGCCCCTGCTATTTTCATATTTTATGAAGTCTTTCCCTTGGATGATGACAGCTTTACCTGTCAAACAGGAGATGTATTATATCTTTAGCCACTGCAAAAGTAAATGATGTGCATCCATTCTTCACCTATAATGTAGCATTCTCATCTAAAGTCTCTAAGATCACTGTGATTAATATTATTTGCAGATGAGGTAAATAGATAAATGTATTCTTTTTACCTCTATTGCACCTTGGGTTGTGAGCAAATTGATTTGGTTTCATGCACGGTTGCAGGTATCTGATCGTGTCTTCGTGTGGGGAAAAGAAGTCTTCAAGTCAGTAAGTGATAATCTCCAGATGCTGTTCCTGGTCAGTGTGTTAAATCTTGTTACTCTAATATAATATCTAATGTAAGACATTGCTTGATAGATCTTACAATGACAGTGGAAAATATATAATGTTCCTTGGTTTATAAATATATTATTTATTTCTGTATTTCACCGATATATTCTTTTGTTAACTCTTCTTGAAAATCTAATTGTGTGTGTGGGGGGGGGGGGGGTTCTTATTGTAGTTTTAGTTCTCAAATCCAATTTATTTCTGTGAAGTTTGCCGAAGCGAACTTCAAAAACACTTATGAAGTAGCCCAACATTTGGGCTACTTCACTGCATTTACACTTTCTCAAGAGGAAAAAACAATTGAGCTATTATTCCATTTACAACTCAACACCAAAGAATTGACCACCAGGCCAGTCACAAAACAAAGTTCCAGTTTCATAAAGCAGCATCACAGCTGCCTTTTCCAACGAGAAGAAATTCTGAGGAATGATATTGTCTCTGTGCTTTAGTGCAAAATGAGTCAATTGTTTAGAGAATCAAAGAGTTATGCAGCACCTAAATAGTTTATTCAGCCCAACTTGCCCACGTCGACCAAATCGCTTATCTGAGCTGGTCCCACTAGCCTGCATTTGGCCCATAATTCCTCTAAACCACTTCTATCCATGTGACTGACCAAGCTAGTTTTACACCCTTCCCCATTTTTACTTCAATAGAATTTGTGCATGTTATGTGAAGTCAATGTGTTGTCTATCAAGCATTTCATAATATAATGCCTATTACATTATGAAGTAATATGTCTTCCAATCTACCCGGAGACTGAATCGAATGGCAATCATGGTAAAGAGCCAACTGATTGAGTTAGCGTTTCTGAAAATAAATTTGTGTTAGATCTCCTTCATTCCCTAATTTTAATAGTTTCAGAACATGAAAAACACTTATGACCCTGTTATACATTAACTCAAGCAAGACTTCCACTGAAAGTATAAACCCCGAAAATTATTTGAATTTCAATATTGAGATATCTGTTCCAGCGTAGACATAAAATGCTGGAGTAATTCAGCGGGACAGGCAGCATCTCTGGAGAGGAATGGGTGACATTTCCGGTCAAGACCCTTCTTCAGATGAGAGTCAGAGACATAGAGATATGGAAATGTTAGGTGTGAAAACACAAATCAAAGGGGACGATGCTCGAGGAAAATGTAGACTGGTTCATGGTTAGCCGAGGGGAAGGTGACAACGAGGCATACAATCAGTAAATTTTGATCAAGAGGACAGTGAAACTAGTCAGAGAACTAGGACGGGGGAGGGACGAAAACAGAGGGAAAACAAGGGTTACTTGAAGTTAAGGAAATCAATATTCATACTGCTGAGTTGTAAGCTGCCAAGGGAAATATTCGGTGTCAACCAGCATCTGCAGTTCCTTCCTATCTGTTCCAACATTGTCTCCAACAAGGATGATTAGTTGCTATTTTTCCAACTATTCATCTATTTTGGGTCATATCTATGATATCACTGGCACACCACAACAAAATGGGACCTAGCCACACCAAACTGAAGCTGATTTCTAACAAATCAAGTTTGCAAAGGTAATTTCAATGAACAATATCATTTTTGACGCTTTATTGTCCGGTGCTTAATGATTGTTAAAAATTAAACATTGCTGATGGTCAATTGTGTCAAATGGTTGCGATGGACATTCTCCCATTTTACTCACTTCTCCAAACTAATGCAATTACTGTTGATCACTGGTGTGAAATATTGTGTGCCTGGCTGTTGGACCAAAGCAATTAATCATACTTAGGCCACCATAATTTGCAGCAAAGGTCATTGTGAAGTTAAGAATAACAAGGCAATGTTGAGTAATATTTTTTTGAATCATTTGTAAAAAGAGAAATATGTAAACATGTTGGGTGTTACGGCAATGTGTGCTACAAGGCAACGATATACTGCAAATTGTAAATAAGATTCACAGATGTTCCTTCGACTCAATTAGTTTGAAGATTCCTAGGATTTTATGGGGTGGAACCATATACTGCCGTGGAATTCCTGCAGTTCTGCACCAAACTGCTGGCATTTCTCCACTTAAATGCCACCCGGTTTCAGAATTCCCGTGTGAACATGGAAGTCCCAAAATGTTGGTTCTCTTCACCGGCAATTCTCCAACTAAACACAAATGTTGGACTCTGCGTAAAATCCAATGGCAGAGAACAAACAAACTCCCAGCAGAGTAACAGCAACTTGGTTCATTTCACAGTGTAACATTGCAAGGTAACTGGGTAATAGGCAATTTATATATTTCAGTTAATTGATTTTCAGTTTAAATTGTTTTTCAGGTTTTAAGTGTTTCTGTAATTTGCATTTATTTTTTGTAAGTAGTAATCTTGAATGATTTTGATAGACTGATATTCAGAAATGTTGGCAGGTTTAACAGTGGGCTAAGACTGGGGTATGGATTAGCTCACAGTCAAATGTTTTATCAGCTGAATTATGGGTGAGACACCCTGCCTCTATCCATTTATGACAGCATTATGATATTTAGCTTCTGCTTCAGGGTGGAGCTTTGCTATCTATAATTAGCATAGAACTCACCACCTAGCGGATAATGGCTGAGCCACAAAAGGCAAATGCCCACTCACCTGTAGCTCAACTGTCAACCTGTGCACAGACACAAAAAGCTGGAGTAACTCAGCGAGACAGGTAGCATCTCGGGAGAGAAGGAATGGGTGACATTTCGGGTCAACCCTTCCTCAGACTGGCAGCTTGTTGCTAGAAATAAATTCAAGCCCTTTTGAACTTGCCACATTCATTAAAAATGGGGTTTTCATTAAATATTGGGCATGATGGAAGGTGTAATTTTCAAAATTAACACCATACTGTACCGTGCACCATATTACACCGTAATAGCTGCAGCTGTGCAATTTTCATTATCGTTCTCGATGGCCAGACCTTGTTAACCCTGAGCCCTATATACAGTAAAATACTCACTCACATTTCCCCCATCCCCATGCTTAACTAGTCCACACGGAGAGGTCCAGCTTCGCCCAGCTCTCCACAGCACGCTCATAAAGTAATTACCTCTTTTGAAGTAGCAGGTGCTGTATGTTTTATAGACCTAACAATCAATATGTTTCCTATAAATGGAAGCGTGCTGGCCTGCCTAAAAGTAATCGTGTTAGGATCAAGAGGAGGAAGTGCAATGAAGATTTAGAAAATGCAAACTAGCCTCGATGAACATTCCTCGGTGCAACCATCAAATCAAACAATTGTGGAATAAAAAAAGATGTTGCCGTTGTCATTGGTGGTGCTATGACAAGTAAAACTACTGCTTCAAATAAACCATGTATACTGGCTGGGTGTAAAAATATTGCAATTAAGTTCTCAGAATGCTTAAATGTTATGAATAAATGTAAGATATGAGATATAAAGCTGTCAATATACATAAATGTGAACCTGAGAATGTAATTAAGTTATCCTACCCTGCCAATTCTTAGCTTCTGCCATAACTGGAGTTTATACATTCTCCCTGTGACCGTGTGGGTGTTCTCTGGGTGTTCCAGTTTCCTCCCACATTACAAAGACGTGTGGGTTTGTATGTCAATTGACCTCTGTGAATTGCCCCTAGCATGTAGGACATTAAACTAGAGTACGGGTGTTCGATGGTGAGCGTGGACCTGGTAAGCCAAATTCCATGCTGTATCTCTAAACTAAAAACAAAACTTAGAGAACCTCTCGTCCACATACACTTTTGCTGCTGTGTTACCATAACAAGTCTGCTGTGTCAAAGTAAAACAATTCATTTATTTTTAGAATTTAAGATCATCTCTATACTTACAATACTCTGATCTTGGATGTGTGTGTATTTGTGCGTGTGTGTGATGTTCGTGTACGTTTCATATCTCCTCGAAAACACGACGTGCTAAAGGTGACATTTTTAATATTCCTATGGAGATTTACGCCATGAGGTCAAAATTCGCCTTATCTGAAAATGTAATGCATTATTTCTCAAATTATTTATGAAAATGATCACAAATCTCAAATAACTTAGAAAATAAACACGGTGGTCTCGCTGATGATGTCACAATGGATCTGACTGCCTGCTTCTGCTCGCGCTGCGAGTGACGTCAGCCCTGTTCTGCCTTCTGTACTTCTTGGCTTCTTAAATTTTACTTCTTTAAATTTGTCACTTAGTGTTTTTAAACTGCTGCTCAGGTTGTGCTGCGCGCTCCGCTGGGCTCCTTGAAGTTCTAGAACATGCCGGCGGTGGTCGTTATCGCCGCACAGGTGAGGGTGCGGGGCAGTCTGATGGGAAGTTGGCCGTGGCGGCCATTACTCCCTCTGGCAGAGGCCGTCAATGGAGACCTGCAACACCTCCTTCGATCGCAGGGACTCGGAGAATCGTGACGCCTTTTCCTCACTGGTGATCTCGATCCCACCTGGTGATCTCTGGCCGTACAGGGGGACGACTGCCTCTCCGTCTCCCCTGCCCAATTGCCTGTCACGTGGGTGGGTGAGCTTCCCTTCGCAGAAGCCACGATCAGCCGACCCTCCGCTGCTTTTGACCGTCCTCAGATCGCACCCGCCCGTGGCCTCCCTCGAGAGCCACCGCCTGCTCGCCATGGGCCCTGCAGCCCACTCGCTCGCAGCCCACTCGCCCGCCCAGCTCCCCTCCTGCCCCCCCTCCTCTCCCCCCCTCCTCCTCTCCCTCCCCATATTCCATTCCCCCCCTCCTCCTCCTCTCCCCCCCTTCCTCCACTCCCCTCTCCCCCTTCTCTCCCCCTCCTCTCTCGCCCCTTCCCCTCCTCTCTCTCGCCCCTTCCCCCTCTTTCCCCTCCTCTCTCTCCCCCTCTCCTCTTCCCCACTCTGCCCCCCCATACCCCCCTCCACCCTCCCCTCCACCTCCCTCCCCCTCCCTTTACCCCCCTCTCCCCCCACTCCATCCCTATCCCCCCCTCCCTCCCCCTCTCCACCCCTCCCTCCCTCTCTCACCCCCCCCGCCTCTGTGTGTGTAGGGGGTGGTTCGTGTGTGTGTGACCCCATAGGCTGCCCCCCCCGCAACTGCGCGTTGAGGGGATGGGACCCGATGGGTCCCACTTGGTCTAGTAATATATAAAATACTTCCAGAAAAATTATTATTGATTCTTCACACTAAATTACAGAGCACAAGCCCCAGAGAGGGGAATTAGTAAGAACCATTTCCACCATGGCAGAGGTGTCAAAGACCAGAGGGCATACATTTTTGTGGATTAGGAAATTTAGAGGGGGTCTGAGAAAGAATTATTTCATGAAAGGTGTGACAGAAATCTGAAACTGAGTGCCTGAGAGCGTAGTGAAGGCAAGTACTCTCATAATGTTTAAGAAGCATTTTGGACAAGGACTTGAATTGCCATGGAATTGTAGGCAACAGACCAAATGCTGGTAAACTGGATGAGTATAGATGGGTCAGCACAGACAGTGGGCCGAAGGGCCTGTTTCTGTACTGATTATCTCCATGATTTCGAAATGTTGGTAAATGTCAGAAAAGTGTGTCAGAAATCAACATCCCTAGGAATCACAGTGGCACAGTGGGGTAGCACAATGATACAACCTATAGAGCTGCTGCCTCACTTTGGGTGCTGTGTTTGTGGAGTTTGCATATTCTCCATGTGACTGAGTGGGCTCTGGTTTCCCCCCCACAGCCCAAAGAAGTGCAGATTGCTAGGTTAATTGGCTGCTGTAAAATGTCCCTTATGCGTTGAACAGTAGAATCTGGAGGGAATATAACAATATGGAGAGAATAAAGTTGGATTAGGCTACTGTAGGATTAGTGTAAATTGGTGGTTAATGGTCAGCATTACTCAGTTGGACAAAGGGCCTATACAAAGGGTCTATCTGCAAGTGAAATGTAGGGGAGCAGCAGTGAACATCCTATGCTTCCAGCATTTCCATTTGCATTCACAGGTTTCAGTATCCACTATGCGCAAACGCACATCCGTCGCAAGTACACCTGCAGCTGAAGTAATGACCACTTCATGCAGTTCATGTTGCATCACACTTGTCCATATAACTTCTGGTTTTCCCAAATGAAGGGAAAAAGTTGTGAAATGTGATCCTAAACTACTGGCGAAAATCTTATTCAATTATCGTAAAGCAGTCTTTCTGGTCAAATCCTGTGCTGGGATCTCAACTAGAGTTGCCAGTTGCTATTTCAGCTGTCTGTTCTTTTCATAGAGGGTTGCAAATTTGTGACTTTTCTAAGCTGACATTCATATTGGCAGCCTAATGCATGAACAAATATTGGAGCATTATTTAATTAACCAAATTTAAATTCCCGAATGGAATTTAAACATTCTTCTGAATCTTTAGCTCTGACTTTTGGATTATGTCCAGGAAACATATACTGTACATGCTACCATTTGTAACTCTGCGGACTGTTAATAAGCAATCTTTTTCCTTGTACATTGGCGTTGTGTGCAAATCCATCAGACTGGGAGAGTTATTATATGGAACAAAAGCATTCAAATAAAATATTATAAGATGTAAAAGGGAACACGAAAGGAGAGTTACAAGGAATAATGATAATATTAAATATTAAAAGGAGTGATAAATGTAACATGGGCCCATTTGTAATAAGCATTGGATGCACAAATGCAAGCAATGATACAAATAGTATTACAAAATATGATATCATATTATAATAACAATATGATGACAGTTACAATTATGAGAAATAATTAAAAAGCCTGAGTTATTTCCAATGAAAGAAACAAAGGTTCAAATGTGACTGAAAAGAGAAAGTTATTCAAATTGTTCAACAAAGACAGATTAGTTCAACATTTGACCAAGTGCAAGCATGGATTTGTAAATGGATATTGTACAATTAATCCATCAATGCCACTGCCTCCTTACTTCAGGAGTTACTGACGTTACTTCAGTCAAGGGAAAGAGGCGGTCTGGTCATCACTGGAAGTCATGAGTTATGTGGATCATTTGGGCGGCACGGTGGCGCAACCAGAGTTGCCGCCTCGCAGTAGTAATGTTACAACATTTTGAGATTTTTAAAATCAAGTCTGCAATTTATCCCATCAGATAAAGCATAAAAATAAGTTTAATTTGACACCTAATTCACTTTCATATCTTCAGTATTTAAAAGGTTATGGCCATTTTCATACTCGGAAATTAACATCTTGTTCCCTATTGCTTTTCCATTTTCCAAAAGCTGTGACCGAGGACAGTCAAAAGCCCATAACTTTCTTAAAAATTAAGAGAACTGAATGAAATTTTCAGTTATTATAGATTGAAGCATTCCGAAACAAATATGAAACAATCTTACTTGGATGACCTGAAATTAAAGCATATAATTAGTTAGTTACCTAATTGCAGCTAATTACAAAATTCAACTAGACTAAGTGGGACCCGTTGGGTCCCATGTTCACACGGGAGGGCTGGTCCCCCAGCACAATATTCCACCTTTCCACCAATTCGAATATTGGTGGCCAGTGGGTGGGGGGCTGGCTTTCTGGTGCACTAGTATGGGTATTGTGGGCTGAAGGTACTGGTTTCCAGAGGGCTAGTATGGACATAGTGGGCCAAATGGATTATTGGATCAGCAGCTCAGTCACTCAAGCCTGATGTGCTGGCAACTCACTCACGGCTGGTGGGCTAGCAGTTGACTCATGGCTATCCCTTGAAATTCCATTTCAAGCAGGGTGCAACCAAATTCAAATACAGTTTCCTACCATTTCAAGCAGAGTACAAGGCCACCGATTTGAGCGCAGTTTCTTACCGCTTCAAGCAAGGTGCAAGGCCACCAAATTCAATTGCAGTTTTATACCACTTCAAGCAGGGTGCAAGGCCACCAAATTCAGGTGCAGTTTCCTACCACTTCAAGCAGGGTACAAGGCCACCAAATTCAAGTGCAGTTTCCTACCACTTCAAGCAGGGTGCAAGGCCACCAAATTCAAGTGCAGTTTCATACCACTTCAAGCAGGGTGATAGACAACCAAATTGAAGTGCAGTTTCAAACCATTTCAAGCAGGGTGCAAGGCCACCAAATTCAAGTGCAGTTTCATTAAATTTCATGCAGGGTGCAAGGCCACCACATTCAAATGCAGTTTCATACCATTTCAAGCAGGGTGAAACCACACAAAACACCACATAAACACCACATAAACACCAAACTGACAGTTCAGTAAACATTTAGTGTGTTCAGTTTATTCACAGCTCAGACAGAGCCGTGACCTCTCCCTCCCCCATCTTGCAGAGACTGAGCCACACCCACACTTCTGGGTTTTATAATCCCTCCCCCCTACAACCGGAAAGGGCGTGGCCTTCATGGCGTGATGGACAGGAGAGAGATTCTCAACATTTTTTTAAACACTAATAATCCTTTTATTTTTCATTGATTAGAAGAATCCTCTGCACCTGATGAGCGGCGGGGGACTGAATAAAATGGCCAAAAGTCACAGCCGCAAGTGGTAGCGTTTTATCTAAAATCAATATACAAGAAGTTGTCAAGTTACCACCAACAACAACCACCATGTTTGCAGTGCAGCATTTCAAAGCAGTTACCCACCACCAACAACAACCACCATTTTTGCAGTGCAGCATTTCAAAGCAGTTACATTTTCATCTTCAAACCACATTAAGGGCACTCACAGTTGAGTAGACATGTGTTCAGTGTTATTCACAGCTCAGAGAGACGTGACCCTCTCGCTTCCTCCATCTTGCAGAGACTGAGTGAGACACAACACTTCCGGGTTTTATAGGCCCTCCCCCCTCCCACCAGCAGGGGCAGCAGAGAGAATGTCAACATTTTGTAAACATTAATAACTCTTTTATTTTTCATCGATGGGAAAAATCCTCTTGTCCTGCTCAGCGGAGGGGGGCTCTGAGTAAGATGGCAATAAATCACAGCCGTAAATGGCAGCGTTTTTTCAAAAATTATGAAACAGAAAACAGGAAGTGGTCAAGATCTTACTTTCAGTAATATAGATTACTAGATCTAAACATCTATCCATTTCTTAAAAAAAGGTTAACATTTTTAAATAGCCTAAGTGTCCAAATAACATTCACTCAAGAATTCATAATATAACATGATTTTTAAATTTAATTACCATGAATTTATAGGCCAAATGGAGGGAATTTAATGTTTAATTCCCGTAAATTAATGAGCATTTAAATCATCTTGCAGGTGGGTTTTTGTGGAACGCGATCAATTGGAACGTTGCAGTTGCGGTGAATTTGAACCCCCATATCGGCAGGAAAAACACTGCCAGCTCGTATGGGGCCAAAATCACATTTTCGCAAAGTAAATTTTGATTAAAGTCATCCCAAGAAGCAAGTTTATAAGTAAAATAAACGACTTACCCCGTGTTTTGTCCCCTACTTGAGATCCGTCACGTTGTAGGCGATAACGGCTTTAGAAGTAGCTTTTTATTTTAATCCAGCGATTAAATTGTCCAGCGATTTAAAAAAAAACATATCGAGAATGCAAGTCTGGTCGATTGTTTTTCAGCAGCTGGCTGCCCGAGGAAGTTCGCCTCTGACAGGCAGGAGAAAACGGAATTTTAATCCTGCCCCCACCCCCCCTCAAAGGCGCCAAAGTTGCGCACACGGCCAGTGGCAGAACTGCAGCGCCGCTGAAGGTAAGTTTTGTAACATCGCTACTCAAAGGGCCAGAGACCCAGGTTCCATCCTGACTACAGGTGCTATCTGTACAGTGTTTGTATGATCTCCCCTTGACTACATGGGTTTTCTCCGGGTGCTCCAGTTTCCTCCCACACCTCAAAGAGGTAGACGTTTATAGGTTAATTGGATTCTGTAAAAGTTAACTTATCCCTAGTGTATAGGATAGTGCTAGCGTACGGGGATCACTGGTCGGCGCGGACTCAGTGGGACAAGGGCCTGTTGCTACACGGCATCTCTAAACTAAAACTAGACTACAATTTGCAATTTGATGGACAATCAGGAATGTACATAGGTTTTGCTCATAGTATAGAGCAGTGATAGAGAGGGCAGGATATACTTATGTCAGCTGTTATGTAATGACTACTATATTCTCTCATCCACAGCACAGAGTTGTTGGCTTTTGTCATCATCATCTAACATGTTGACAGAATTGGTCACCCGACACGTTACAGAGTGAGTCATTTCCGAAATAGCCCACCCACTGACTTGCGGCGGAGAGGCATGCACTGTGGATAATCTCCGCAGAGGCACAGATGTGGCACTGGCTGTGGCAAAGCGATGGCAGAACATCGTCTGATACACTAGCGAGCGAACAATAAACGCCCCTGTCCCACTTAGGAAACCTGAACGGAAACCTCTGGAGACTTTGCGCCCCACCCAAGGTTTCCATGCGGTTCCCGGAGGTTCCCGGAGGTTTGTGTCCTCCGACAACCACCTTCAACTAGCATCGCAACGAGCTTCGACTAAAAATGACCAATTTTTAAATCGGAAACCACTATCGACCATTAGGGAAACTGATAAAAACCTCCGGGAACCTCCGGGAACCGCACGGAAACCTTGGGTGTGGCGCAAAGTCTCCATTCAGGTTTCCATTCAGGTTTCCTAAGTGGGACAGGGGCATTAGGAATCCTGACATTCTGTCATTTACTGGACTTCTACAGGGCTGGTGGTAATTCAATGACCAGCCTGTTGTAAATGCAGGTAGGCATGGGAAGACAGTGCTGTATACGCAAACATACAAGCTTGTTATAAGGATATATTACATAAACCTGCCTTGTATTTGTTTGAGTATAGTACATTCACATGCATGAATGAATGAATGAATGAATGAATGAATAGTTTATTTCGGTCATACATTAAAAAGAACAAAACTTTACAATCTGTGTGAATATGAACCCACACTGTATCCATTTCACACAACGTTCACATAATCAATGACCAAAAAAGGAATAGGCTGAAGCCACAAAGCTTATTTTTGCTATCCTATACAATGCATAACGCAGAATATCAGCATTACAAAGGAAAGAAAAAAAATAAAATTTACTCTAAATTGTAATCCTTACTTATTTTACATTTTAATCATTTCACATTATAATCCTTAATTATTTTACATTTTAAGGCTTTTCAACATCATTAATCCCGTTCCATAATTTGACTCCCAAAACTGAGACACACCTATATTTTACATTGGTTCTCACTTTACATGTTTCAAAAATACACAACCCTCTTAAATTATAATGTCCTTTCTTAATTTAATTTTTTTTGAATACTAACAGGAAGGCTTTTATTCCTAACTCGAAAAGTATTTCTAATGTCTTTAAATGCACAATATCCACAAATGTTAAGGTACCAGACTTAATGAATAATGGATCTGTAGTTTCACGGTAAGAAGCTTGATGTATTATTCTAATAGCTCCTTTCTGGAGTTTAATTAAAGCGTCTATATTTGTTTTATATACATTTCCCCAAACTTCAACACAATATGACATATATGGCATTATAAGCGAGCAATACAATATATACAAACACTTTTTATTCAACAGATCCTTTGTTTTGTAAAGAATAGCAATAGATTTAGATAATTTCCATTTGATGTATTCTATATATGGCATCCAACAAAGTTTATGATCTATAATCACTCCCAAGAATTTTGTTTGATATACTCTTTCAATTTCAACTCCATTTAAATTCAATTTTATTTCACAATTAACCCTGTCACCACCAAACACCATAAATGTTGTTTTCTTTTCATTTGGGGATAATTTATTAATATCAAACCATTTTTTTAGCACTATCAATTCTCTTTCTGCGGTTTTCAACAGTGTGTTGATATCTGATGATCATGATCTGATCACATGATCTGATTATGGTGACTAAGTAAAGGAATTAAAACAAATAGATGATTTCTTCTGACTGGTGAATCAAGAACAAGAGAATAATCTTACATTTGTGGATTTCCTGTCCAGGGATAAATTTGGAATGCACTTTTTCATTCAACGGGGGAATGAAAATCAGAGGATTTTCTCCCAAAGACTGTAGATGCTGGTCAACAGATATTTCATGACTGCTCTTGATGGATAAAAGCTGGAACATCGATTCTGTTATATATTGGCCAGGAAATGGTTGAATGGCAAAATAGACTATTCCTGTTACTCTATTCAGAAAGAAGAAAATTAAAGGCTGTTAAAGGCTATTAATCGTTATGAGGTCACAAGTGACCATAATCTTACTCAACGGTGAAGCAGATTCAAGAAACCAATGAGCAAGTTCTGCTCCCATTTCAAATCTCGTACCTCTTCCATTTGTTTGGAAATCAATAATCTAAAACCACTGATTTTCTTTTTGTTTTGATGTGATATCCTTCTGCGAATCAGAGATAAAAATATTCAAAAAATCACAATCAAATCCAATAAACAAAATTGAGTCTGAAGAAGTATCTGGACACAAGATGTCGCTCATTCCTTCTCTCCAGGGATGCTGCCTGTCCCGCTGAGTTACTCCAGCATTTTGTGTCTATCTTCAGTGTAAACCAGCATCTGCAGTTCCTTCTAAAACAAAAATGCCAACAACTTAATTGTGTAGTGACCAAAGAAACCTAGCTCTCTTTTGAGGTTACCACAGAAAGATGGGTGGAACTGCAGTCAAAACAATTGATTAATACGGGTTGATTTGATTATTATGGGTGTCAGGTGAGAAGGCGGGAGAAAGGGGTTAGGAGGGAGAAATAGATCAGTCATGAATGAATGGCGGAGTAGACGGGCCGAATGATGGGCCGAATGACCTAATTCTGCTCCTATCTCTAATTACTTTCTGACAATGAATTTTTGACAGTGCTTTCCAGATAGGAACCACTGTCAGTGTAAAATCAATCATTCCCCTCAAATGCCCTTAAAAAAATATTTATTCTATTCTCTCTAAGAGCAAATGTCCTCTTGTTTATGATACCCCTACCATGGGAAAGAGATCCTGCAAAATCTACTGAAAATCAGCATGAATTTAAACAAATTTGTATGCTTTGATCGAAACATTTCATTGAAAAGGCCAGTGTACCTATTGTAAAATATAATATTTGATGAATTGTCCAGTTAATGAAGGTGGAATTATGCAAAAGGTTATTTTGATGTCACTTGCATTGATATATTTTTCTCTACAAGTTTATTAACATTCATTATGTGATAGAAAACCTAAAATAAAAAAAATATTAAGATAAGGGCATGCGGCAAATTTAGCTAAGTGAACAAATATTGTGGTACAGTAACCAACTGTTCAGGACAATTCAAGGGCCTAAGACATGGGCAAACATGGACAAACAATGCCATTTCAGACTTAGAATATTTCACTAATGTGGCATGATGAATCCTACATATAGTTGGCTGTTGAGACATTTATGTACAACTGAAGATTTAATTTAATTACAAACATTGGAAGAAAAAAGGATAAACATGTGGAGCAAATATAAACCACGAGGCCTTTTGCAGGGGTGATAAAAAAAGTTAGCGAAGAAGTAAAAAAGCTTCAGTCTGTGGAAAAGCTTAGCTATGGAAAGTCATAAAGAAGTCTATGAAGGACTGAAACATTTTCACAAAAGAAGGTTGTTATTTAGTAGTGAACTCACTGGTTTTAGTCTGACAAAAACCTGCAGTGCCTTTACATCTGGAGTTACTTTAAATTAATTGAAAAAACAAACTTGATGCCATTTCAGTTAATAGACCCCTGCCTGATGTGAATTTGCTTTACAATTCCATAAAAGTAAGGTTTTAACTTCATAATTTGCTAACAAAAAAAGCTTTGATTCGAAATACAGACATCTAAAAATGTAACATTTCTTTGAAAAGCACTGACAATTTGAATGAATATGAGAAATACGTTACTTGTACATTGTGTCCCTATGAGGTACAATTGGCATCACAGACAAAAATAAACCCTTTGCACACATGATAGCATAATTTAGCCCATGCAGGCTATGAAGTGATGTTTTGATTTGAAAAGATGTAAAGGTCATTACTAAATAAGTACTTGGTTAAGACATTTGCAATGTATCCATATGGTATAAGGATAGATGGCGAAGCAACAATAAAAGGTCAGATTTTACAGCAATCACCAAGATTAGCCTGATCACTTTAGACCAAGAGGAAGTAACATTGAACCTTGGACAAACCATATTTAAAAAGGAGAAAAATACATTGCTCGGGCTATAAAAGTTAGAGACACAAGGAACTGCAGTTACTGGTTTACAAAAAAAAATCAATGTACTTGAGGAACTCAATGGGTTAGGCAGCATCTCTAGAGAATTGGTAATGTTTCGGATCGGGATCCTTCTTCAGTCTGAAGGAGGCTCCCGACTCAAAACATTGCCGACCCATGTGTCCAGTGATGTTGCCTGGCCCGTTGAGCTATTCTAGCACTTTGTTTCTATAAATATTGGGGGGGTTCTTTAAATGACATAAATGAAGAAAGAGTTGAAACAGAGCGGCCTTGGCGACTAATTTAACCTTCTAAGTAGAATCTAAATATGGGTATTGAACTGAAAAAAATCAGATGTCCAAAAGCAATTCAAATTATGCCTATCCAGCGAAATATACAAAGTTATGAATTGGCTATCCTTATAAAAAAGCCTCACTGTGCCTGTTCAAGTCAGTGCAATGTAATATCAACCATTCGCATTGTTATTAAGGTTGTCATATATGTTGCACATTATGTCCTGTATAGTCAAGTAGAATTTGGTATCTAAACATTTTTCTCAAGGACAATTTGGGTTGATCATTAAATGGTGATCTGCCAATGATAATGCTTTACTATGAATAAATACAAGTTTAAAAAGACATATATTAATTGTGACACCAGAGTTCCCATCATACTTCCCCTTGATGACAATAAACGATAATTCATGACCCAACCATATCATAATTCTACATCAACCAACACTGGGAACACAAAACCAATAATTAACCACCCACTGTTTACACTTACCCTGTCCTCCATTTGTTTTTGTTTAACTTCCTGTTCTAACGCAGTGGTCTGCCAGTGGCTACAAGTTGATCGATGGTACACTGCTCCCTTTCAGTGTTGGACACCCCAGACAGCAATTGGTGATCCTGGGCACCTTTGGACTCTTGTGGCTCTGCTTCAGATTGTGTCTTTACAAGTGGCAATGGTTCTAGGCAAGCTGAATGCCAAGAAACAGCGAGGGAACTGGCTGGGAGGTGATTCTGATATCCTAATAGCTCTTGTCCTGAGCAGTGTAATGCTGTAATGGAGCCACTTCCACACTGCCTGTTAAGATGCAGTAAGACTGTCATTGTTCTGTTGCCAGTACAAATGACAATGTAACCCTCTTGATTCTTGTCTCATGACTCTGGTACAGACCCATCTCTGTAACCCTGGTCATTTTTGCAAGGTTTAAAAATCAGAGTGCCCTTGCACCTCAGAATTCAGTTTGATAATGGTTCCAAGAGGCTTCGTGACAGCAGCTGAGTTTTATGCCAAATATCTGAGCTACAACACAGCTTACCACTCTACATAGAGTGGTACAGAACAGAAATGAGTCCTTTAGCCCACACATCAATTCCAATCTGCACTAGTCCCATTTGCCCACATGAGGACTGTATCCTTCTATGACTTGGAGCCCTGAATTCTGTGCTGGACACTGTGGTTTAGGATTAGGTTTATTATTGTCAGTGTTCTGAGGTACAGTGAAAAGCTTTGTTCTGCATGCTATCCAATCAGATAATACAATCGTCAAACTCAACCACAAGAGATAGAACAAAGGGTAAGATATCAAGTGCAGAATATAGTTCTCAGCATCATAGCTCTTGAGTTCTATAGACAAAGTCCAATGTCCACAATGGAGTAGAAGTGAATTGTATAGTACATTAGCTTATGAAAGGACGATTCAGAAGCCTGATAAAAGAGGGAAAGAAGCTGTTTCTCAGTCTGGAGGTGTGTGCTTTCAAGCTTCTGCACCTTCTGCCTGATGGAAGCATGGAGAAGAAGGAATGACCTGGATGGGCCAAGTCTTTAAAGATGTTGGCTGCTTTTCCGACTGAGCCTAAGATGTAGATGGAGACAATGGTGGGAAGTCTGGTCTGTGTAATGGATGTAATGAATGAGGCTACATCTAACACTCTGCAATTTTTTGCAGCCTTAGGCAGAGCTGTTCCCAAACCTAGCTGTGGTGCAACTCAACAATATGCTTTCTATGGTGCATGCATGGAGCTTTGTAAGAGTCATTGGAGACATATAGAATGTTCTCAGTCTCCTAAGGAAGTAGAGGGATTGGTGTGGCTTCTTGGCCGTTGTATCAATGTGGTTGGTGCACAACTGGACCTTGAAACTCTCAACCATTTCCACTTTGGCACCACTGATGCTGATATTCTCAGTACATATGTCCCACAAGGGTGTTCTCAATCCCCTAATATACTCCTATACGCTCATAATTCTATGGACAAATTTGGCTCTATCTGCAAGGTTGTAGATGACGTCCTGTGGGTCAGAAAGTCATGGATTCAGTGGCAAAGGATGGTGAAGCTACCTAGGTTCAGGAGTTTTGAGTTGAATTTGGATGGGATTATGGTGGTGAGGTCAATAAATGTCCCTGTTGTCCAGGGCTCTTGGCTCATTAGAAGTTGGGTGCAAAGTTGAAGATGGAGCTTGCAATTGTTTCAGCCCAACTTCTAGCGAGAGTCTTTGTAATGGTCAATCTAATGATGGCTAGCTCCTCCACTGGCATTAGGACATGTAGGCAGGCCTGCATCCTGCTGGTTAATGACAGCTGATTTGGGTGTTGTTTAATCTGAATTCTGTGATGTTATGGGGGAATAACTTGCAGTGTGTGCAAGTGACGAGACGAGGATGAAAAACATTCAGTTGTGCCAAGTGTGCAAGGGAACAATTGAGTCTGAGTTAGACACAAAACGCTGGAGTAACTCAGTGGGACAGGCAGCATCTCTGGAGAGAAGGGAGTTCCTTTTCTCCAGAGATGCTGCCTGGCCCACTGAGTTACTACAGCTTTTTGTGTCTATCTTTGGTTTAAACAAACACCTGCAGTTCCTTCCTACACAATTAATCCTGAGTGTTACATTTGAGTTCTGATTGGTAACTGATTGTAAGAAGTTAATGGGCCAATGGTGAAATGCGTTTTTGTGACTTGTTGTTCAGTTGGTTGGATATAGATTAGAAAAACAGTCGTTGACCACTTGTATGAAGTCGTTGAAATACTTTGTTTGACTTTGCATGCACATCTTTGAATGGCTTTGCTATCAGATCATAGAAAGGCTGACAGTGATCTGCACGGCTAACTAATCATACTTGGGCAGGTGTGCTCATACCCAGCGGAATGAATATTGATGTCTCTAAATTCAAGTAATCCTTGCATCCCATCACGCTCCATTTCTCTCCCACCCGAGTCATCGTACTAGTTTCACTATTGTACTACTGTGTTTTTATTGTCTGTATAACTTGTTATCACCAAGTCAATAGCCAACAATGGACTGTCCCCTTGATCATCTTTACTTTTTTGTTCATTCTTTTCATTCATTTGTTCTATATCTCTCCATATCACCGTCTATATCTCTCATATCCCTTACCCCTGACTCACGGTCTGAAGAAGGGTCTCGACCCAAAACGTCACCTATTCCTTTTTTCCAGAGATGCTGGCTGACTTGCTGAGTTACTCCAGCTTTCTGCGTCTATCTTTGGTTTAAACCCGCATCTGCCATTCCATCCCACACATAACTAATCCTCCTGCTGCTTGTGGACATATGTCAATGGAGCATGCCAACCGTCACAGAATATGATACCTAATTTCCACTTCCTTCACCAGTGAAACATCGGAGTGACTTTTTTCACTGTTTTCCACCTCAGATTCACAATGCATAATCGTCCCAATAATTTCCCCAGCCATTCATGACCCCTTTAAGAGAAGTAGACCAACTTTAAGCAATGAAGACCAGCTTTGTAAATTATCAGGCAGAGTGAAGTTGGCGTAGTTCGTGCATTGCAATCAATGGGTGCGGTTGACCGCACATTGCCATCCGCGTGTCCAATTATGAGCACTATTGAATTTATCCTTTGCGGGCACTATTGGCTTAGAGTTCAAAATAGATTTCATATGGCGTTTCATATTTATATTTCATATTGCTTTAGCCAATTGTCAAAAAGTTTATACTTTTATATATGCTTCCCCCCGCCACGGGTACCATGTAATCACGTGCCACCTGCTTCATGGTTGGATAGTCGGCGACAACCGTCTCCCCCACCTGGGTTTGCCAGGTGAGGAGGGGGCTGTGGACCCCCAGCAGGACCAAAAACAAGACCTGTCAAACGGCGGATGAGCTTCTAGCAAGCCAACAGCCATCCACACTTCAGTAGAAGTTGCGATCATTGTCGTACAAAGCATTGTAAGGCATGATAATAAAGCACACACACCAAATCCTATACTTCCAGCGGCGGAAGTCCGCAGGAACTGGAGGACGGAGATGTGTGGTGCGTCCGTCACCGTTCCCATTGGAAACCAGCACCACTGCGTCGCTATTGTTTTCAACGATGATGAATGAGTGAATTAATGAATATATGCTTCAGAACTGTTTATCCACAGCCGATTGCGTACACTATCCAATTTATCTTTTTGCCAGCATCACCAGCCCGCAGTAATCAATCTCAAGAGTTCAAGAGATCTAAAGTATTTATTTGTCATATGCACCAGATATGAAATGGAACGACAACAACACATAAATATACAATAAATTACAATTATTCTGAGTAAACCACATCAAAATCCAAGTTGGTCAAATTTTAATTGTTGGACAATTGTTCCACGATGGAACAAGGAAATTCTCACTTGCAATAGCTTAATAGGCCACAAGTATGAATTTTCATATTAGTGTATCCATAGTGATTTGATGCTGAGGTAGGGCTGTGATATAGTTGTGCATGGGGCTGTTCAAGAACCTGAGAGTTGATGACAAGAAGATGTTCTTGAAACTACAGGTAACGGTTCTCAAGGCTCCTGTACCTTCTTCCTGATGATAGCAACAAGAGGAAACTGTGGCCAGGGTGGCATGGGCCTGATTTAGTATTTGCTGCCTTCTGACGGAAGCGCTTTCTGTGGATCACTTTGATGGAGGGATGGTCATTACCCCTTATTGGCAATGGCCACAAATTTCTACAACCTCCTTCATTTTTGAGTGTTTAAATGATGCAACCAGTCAGTATGATCTTCACTGTACACCTGTAGAAATTCAACAGAGTACTTGGTGACATGCCAAATCTACTCAAATTTCTGAGGAAGTAGAAACATTGGTAAGCTTTTTTTGTGATTGCGTAGCTTAAGTAAATGCTTAAGTAGCCACCTGGAGGCCACAATGGAATTTATACATTCGACAAGTAAATGATACTTTGTCGAATAAATTATGACTGTGAGATTCTACAGTCAGTAATTTAATCAAGGGGCCAAATGTCATGGATAAATGTCATGTAACAGCATGGCTTGATCTGTTTGAGGATATATTGTAACTTGGAGCAGGAGATTAAGTTTCAACTATGTACCAACTCTTCGCCATCTGTTAAACTTTATAACATATTTTGGGATATAGCCATTACTTTCTGGGATTTCCTAGCTTTATTGTTGAAGTACAGTGACACATTTATATATTTTAGAATTCCTTCCACCATTTTGACTATCATTAATTGCATAATGATATGAAATAGCTTCAAAAGGATTCCCGTACATGTACATTTTGAAGACTGCAATGGCCACCTATTGTGGTGTAGCAGTAATAGACACCTATCTTGCAGCACAAGTATACATTGCAAAGGACTCAGAAGAGTGGAAGTTAAAATGAGGCAGACATAGGAAAAAAAATAGCAGTAGAGCCTAATATCATATCCCCACCACGAAGGTGGGCTGCGATGGTTGAGACCAGAAGGCACACTCAGCAGTCTGAAATCTTTACAACAAAGATTTTCCATCTATATATAAATTCATGAATCAATTTTTTTAAGTTTTTCCTTTTTTTAGTTTCCATATTTAAATTTTTCACTGTTGCTTTTTAAAATTTCGATGCTAACAATGTTTGTAGACTGAAGGTGTGTTAACTTCCTATTAAATTATTTTCAGGATCAGCACCTAACTGCTGTTAGTGTTTGAGGGCATGAGCATGACTACATGCCAGCATGGAAAGACTGGATAAAGGTGAAACCAACTCAGGCTGGGTGCCACAGCCTGGGCGAGCTGACAGTCAAAGGCAAGGATACTGATGGAGGGACTGAGATCCCAAATGCTTTCACCTTCGGACAGGTCAACAAAATAGAGGGAGTACAGAGGAGGTTTACTAGAATGTTGCCTGGGTTCCATCAACTAAGTTACAGAGAAAGGTTGAACAAGTTAGGTCTTTATTCTTTGGAGCGCAGAAGGTTAAGGAGGGACTTGATTGAGGTCTTTAAAATGATGAAAGGGATAGACAGAGTTGACGTGGATAAGCTTTTCCCATTGAGGGTAGGGACGATTCAAACAAGAGGGCATGACATGAGAATTAAGGGACAGAAGTTTAGGGGTAACATGAGGGGGAACTTCTTTACTCAGAGAGTGGTGGCTGTGTGGAATGATCTTCCAGCAGAAGTGGTGCAGGCAGGATCGATTTTAACATTTAAAAGTAAAGTGGGTAGGTATATGGACAGGAAGGGATGGTCTGAGTGCAGGTAGATGGGTCTAGGGGAAAATAAATGGTCGGCACGGACTGGAAGGGCCGAGAAGGCCTGTTTCCGTGCTGTAATTGTTATATGGTTATATGGTTATATGACGGTGAGTTTATTTGAGTCATAGAGTCGTACGGCATGGAAACAGGCCCTTCAGAACAACTCATCCATGCCAACCAAGATGCCAAATCTATGCTAGTCCCACTTGCCCATGTTTGGCTCATATCCCTCAATGAATAAGAACAATGTTGAATAAGAAAGAATGGCACTCAGCTACTCTTCATTGATTTCAGCCCTGTAACATATGTATCCTCACCAATGGTCCTTCCATACTGGCCAGTAGCATTCCTTTGGCAGGATTTAGATTTTTTTTAATTCAGATGTAGATTGGGATCTGGTAGTGTCAACATTTAATGTCCATCTCCAACTGTGATGAACCGGCTTTATTTCTATAGTACTATCCAATGAGAAGTTCTGATTTATCACCAGAAATTATGAAGACACAGAGATGCCATGAGGGAGAGCATGCAACTTAGAAGGAAATAATCAAGCGGTGACATTCTCACGCACTTGAACTTCTCGTCTTTCATGGTAGTAAAGGTTGCGAGGCGCTGTTAGAATAACCAAAGTGACTAATTACAGTGCATTTTGTGGATGGTACGCACTTCAACTGAGGTGCATTGGAAGTTAATATTCAGGATGGTGGATGAGGTATTAATCAGGAGGGATACTTTGTCATGAGAACTTAAGAAATAGGAGCATGAGTAGGCCATTTGAACTCCCAATCCTATATTGTAAATCAATCAGATCATGGCTGATCTATCTCAACACCATTTTTTGCCCTGCATTTGCTCCTTTGGTATCCCTAAGTCTAGCAATCTCTGTTTTTAATGCAATTTCTAACTAAGACTCCACAGTACTCCAAGATTGAAAATTCAAAAGGTTTAATACTATCTGAGAGAAGAAATTACTTCATTTCAATCTTTGTTATTCTTATTATTCATTATTATTTATTATATTGTTTTATTTCTATAGTATTACTAGATTAAGTGGGACACTTTGGGTCCCTGCATCACATGGGAGGGCTGGTCACCTACGCAATATTCCACCTCTCCACCAATTCCAATATTGCGCGCCAGTGGGGGGGGGGGGGGGGGGCTTTCTGTTGCGCTAGTATGGGTGTTGCGGGCTGAAGGTACTTGTTTCCAGAGGGCTAGTATAGACATTGTGGGCCGAATGGCTTCTTGGGCTGGAAGCCAACTGTTGCAACGATTTTAAAAGCCAAGCCAAGGCAAACAATTTGGCCGCAGCCACCTGACAACCAAAATCCATTTTATGCACACAAACCTTTTAAAAAGGGGAGGCAAACAATTTGGCCGCAGCCACCTGACAAACAAAATCCATGTTGCGAACACAAACATGTTAAAAAGGCGAGGCAAACAATTTAGCCGCAGCTACCTGACAACCAACATTCATTTTGTGAACACAAACTTTAAAACAAAAGGCGAGGCAACAATTTGGCCGCAGCCACTTGACTAACAACATCCATTTTTGAACACAAACATTTTTAAAAAGCAAGGCAAACAATTTGGCTGCAGCCACTTGACTAACAACATCCATTTTGTGAACACAAACTTTTTTAAAAGGCGAGGCAAACAATTGGGCATCAAGCAGCCACCTCACAACCAAAATTCATTTTGTGAATGCAAACTTTTTTTAAAAAATGCGAGGCAAACAATTGGGCAGCAAGCAGCCACCTGACAACCAAAATTCATTTTGTGAACACAAACTCTTTAAAAAGGCGAGGCAAACAATTGGGCCACAGCCACCTGACAACCAAAATTCATTTTGTGAACCCAAACTTTTTAAAAAGGCGAGGCAAACAATTTGGGCGCAGCCACCTGACAAACAAAATCAATTTTGTGAACACAAACTTTTTAAAAAGGCGAGGCAAACAATTTGGCTGTGGCCACCTGACTAACAACATCTATTTTGTGAACACAAACATTTAAAAAAAGGCAAGGCAAACATTTGGGCTGCAGCCACCTGACAAGCAAAATCCATTTTGTGAACACAAATTTTAAAAAAAAGATGAGGCAAACAATTGGGCAGCAAGCAGCCACCTGACAACCAAAATTCATTTTGTGAACACAATTTTTTTTTAAAAAGGTGAGGCATACAATTGGGCATCAAACAGCCACCTGACAACCAAAATCCATTTTGTGAACACAAAATTTAAAAAAAAAAGGCAAGTGAAACAATTGGGCAGCAAGCAGCCACCTGACAACCAAAGTTCATTTTGTGAACACAAAATTAAAAAAAAAATGCGAGGCAAACAATTGGGCAGCAAGCAGCCACCTGACAACCAAAATTCAATTTGTGAACACAAACTTTAAAAAAAAAATGCGAGCCAAACAATTGCGCAGCAAGCAGACACCTGACAACCAAAATTCATTTTGTGAACACAAACATTTTTTTAAAAATGCGAGGCAAACAATTGGGCAGCAAGCAACCACCCGACAACCAAAATCCATTTTGTGAACACAAACTTTTTTTTTTAAAGGCGAGGCAAACAATTGGGCAGCAAGCAGCCACCTGACAACCAAAATTCATTTTGTGAAGACAAACTTTAAAAAAAAAGGTAAACAATTTGGCAGCAACCACATCAAGGGGACTCGCCATGGAGCAGGCGTCTATTCAGTGTTATTCACAGCTCAGAGAACCATGACCCTCTCGCTTCCTGGGTCTGGCAGAGACTGAGTGAGGCATGACTCTTCCCAGTTTTATAGTGGGGGCAGCAGAGAGAAGAGAGAGAATGGGGATTTTTTTTTCAACATTAATATCTCTCTCATTTTTCATCGATGGCAAAAATCCTCTGGTCCAGTAAGGCAGAGGGGGGCTCTGAGCAAGGTGGCCAAAAATAACGGCCATAAGTGGTGGCGTTCTCTCGAAAATCGCAGCACAGTGGGCCAAAAGCGGTCAAGATCAGACTTTTAGTAATATAGATTATTGTTCATGTATTTTAATATAGTAATATGTTGATATGACATCCTTTGCCATTAATTAAAGCATTAGATCAAGATCAAGAGCAAGATACATTTATTTGTCACGTGCCAATTGGCACAGTGAAATGTGATCACCATACAGCCATAAAATAAAAATAAAGAACACAACACATGATAGAGTTCAACATAAAACATCCCCACCCAGCAGAATCAAAAGTTTCCCACTGCGAGGGAAGGCACCAAAGTCAATCATCTTCCTCTAATGTTCCTGATGTTCACCCGTGGTTAGGGCCTCCCGAGCCCTCCTCTGTCGCCGCTCTGGGCGGCCCGATGTTCAGCCCCCTCTCGCCGGGGTGATAGAAGTCCAATGTCGGGACTGGTGGACCTCCTCAATGGCTTGGACATCCAAGTCGGGCACCTAATAATCAACTAATAAGGTCAATACTCAATGACCCCCCCCCCCCCCCTCCTCCCTTTCTTTATTAAATAGTGGGGTCAAATTTGCACTCATCCAAACTGCAGAAATTATTCTGGAATGTACAGAATTTTGGAAGATAACAAATAGTGTCACCTGTTTCAAAATTCTGGATTGTACATTTGCACTTTACTCTTTCCTATATCCTGGATAAGGTCAATTTTCTTGAGAGTTGTTGGAGCTGCATTCATCCAGACAAGTAGAATGTATTCCATCCCCTGCTGACTTGTGCCTTGTAGATGATGGAGATTATTTGGAGTATTGGGAGGTGAATCACTTATCACAGGACAGCAAGACATCTGACCTCTTTTGGCCACAATTTTCACGCAAAACAATGATCACCCCCATTAAGTTGCACAAGACCTGATGCCCACTCATGATATTGGGTCCTCCCTGATCAGCAGCTCAGCAATGCATCCGTTATGCACAGAGATGACCACGATTGCCATTTGGGAATAAATTTAGATGTTGCCCGATTTCCAGAGACTTATCCTACGACATGAGCCCACTGTCCATTTTCAGGTGTGAACTAATTTAATTCCCTTGTATGCCAAGGAACCACGACTCTGTATTCTGCCTCATGTCTAATTTGTTGAACTCAGTCCCTCAGGCACTTCATTATTTTTCAGGGGGGATTTCAAAATGTTCACTATGTGTGAAAGTTAGCATCATTGCCAACTTTCAATCAAGTCACACCGTTTGCAATTGTGACTTTAATGGGCAATGCACAGCTTTTCTGCACAGCGCTGAAATATTGAGGTTTGAATTAATTGGCAAACAACATTTTAAAAGGCAATCCAGTGATGGCTGCAATCTCTTTGCAGATATTTTTCAGGCAATTTTGCATGGAAGAGCATCCAATGGAATAAGAGTTCGAACTTACTGTTGTTTTGGGTTTGGACTGAGCATTGTACTTGTTCATGAGGTCAAAGCATTAAAGCCATTTAAACCTTCCGTTAATACACTCTTGTTGACCATGCAGCAGACAGGTGCCAGTTCCCAGCTACAGAGAGGATCAACGAGAAAGCTTTAATTCAGTATTTATCTTTGGGCTACAAGTGCACAGATGAAAAGTATACAAAGAAAGTATATGCCAATACAGCAATGTGGAAGAGCCAGTTGCGCCAATAAAGAGGGCTGATGAACACAGACTTATATACTGGTGTTCCTTTGCAATAAATTTAGGTTAACTGCTCTTAGAAAAAACACTAAATTACATTTTATTCACTTTGACAGCAGCATTTATTGGTATTTACATCATGGTTGGCTGGGCCCTACTGGACTGATTTCTTGGAAGTAGTAATTGATCCAGAGAGACCTTGTGAAAAATGAAATGAAGTACATTTTCACTGGTGGAAGAAGAATAAATTGTTCAATAAATTGATAATTAATGGACTTCTGTTGCCTTGCCAGCAATAAATACATACTATAAAGGCAGAGGTTAAAAAATAAAATTGCTCAAGGTGCACCAAAAGATCGGATAGCCATTATCTTGTTCAGTGGCGAAAGAGACCAACTGGCCTACTCCTGCTCCTAATTGTGTATGTTTACCAGAGCACAGCTGGGAACACAGGAAAGTTTGTTCAAAATGTCAAAAACAAGGAAAAAGTGCTCCAATATTAAAGATTGTTCTAGCTCTGTGGAGAGGATGTTTCCACTAGTGGGAGAGTCTAGGACCAGAGGGCACAAACTCAGAATACCTTTAGAAAGGAGAGGAGAACAAATTTATTTAGTCATTGGGTAGTGAATCTGTGGAATTCATTGCCACAGACGACTGTGGAGGCCAATTAATTGTGTGTTTTTAAAGCGGAGATTGTCAGATTCTTGATTAGTGAGGGTGTCAAAGGTTATGGGGAAAAGCAGGCGAATTGGGTTGAGAGAGAAAGATAATTCAGCCACGGGTTGAATGGCAAAGTAGTCTCATAGAGTCATAGAGTGATACAGTGTGGAAAAAGGCCCTTCGGCCCAACCTGCCCACACTGGCCACCATGTCCCAGCATGTCTCGGTCTCGATGGGCCAAATGGCCTAATTTTGCTATATATCTTATGAACTTATGACATTTCTTTGTATATGGTTAACCAGGTGGGAAAATCATAATCTCTTCCCTGCTAAAACCCACAACTGGAAAAGCAGCTGGGTCCCTGATGTTCTGATTACAACTCCATCTGAATATTTAAAGATGACTTTTGCAATCCCTGCAACATTCCTCGAACACGGTCCAGTGAGCAGATTCAAACTGAAGCCCTCAAGAATAATGTGGGATATTAGGAAGTGAACCCTCTCCACTCATTTACAGTAACTACTTGCCAATTCTGCTGATAGGAAGTTCTGATGTCAAGAGGGTCCTATTTTTACACCTTTGGTAATTAAATATGAGTACAGACAAGATGTTCAGACCATAAATGGGACTGACTGTGAACAACAGAAAATTTAAGACTGTCACTAAACCTTTAACAAGCCTCACACTTTGACCAATTGATGTGTTTTTCCAAATTAGTTCCAAATTTTTCAGCTATACTTAGAAAGCTCGATATCAATTTCAATGTGTTTAATAAAAACAACAGCAGGGTATCATTGTCATACTAGATCACCTTGTGTAATTACCACTTGACTTTGGAAAAGTGCCTAATTTAACTGCCTGGAGCTGTGGACACGGAATGAATAATAGTGGAGAAGCTTAGTGAAGATACCTAGCAATAGTGGTCTGGGACTGGTACCAACTAATAGATTAAAAGGCAAGTAAGGGCACCACACCAAGTCCAGAAAAATAATATGAAAACAATGACCATCTGCACATGGTAGCCATGGAAAAGCATCAGGTAAAATTTGGTTCAAACAATAAACTGTTGCAGTAAGGGATTCAAATTTAACACAGGAAACATATGGAATCACCTCACACTCAGTTCTCTCTGAATCACAGATATTGCAATAGAGAAAGGGGTGCAGCTTTAAAGAATCACCGGTAATTGATTTAGACACAGAGTCAACCTTATCCTCCAATGCAAACACACAAAGGTTGTTCAAAAACACTGCCATTAACCGCATGCAAAAGCCAGACAAGTCGTATTGAAAGCAATGGTTACAATTTTAAAAATAACTAAACCCATCTCTGCTCCATTTTGCTCTGACAAAAATCTGGAAATATAATATCTTCATAAAACATTAGCAGTAAAACTGCATAAGAGACTGCTGAATTATCTGTGTGGTGCTTGCAAAATAGATGGCAATAGAGCAGGACCTGCTGCAATTGGGTGGCCTTGATAATCATGTATGTCTGAGACTAAAAACTGCTTTGGTAATCCTACCAAATACACCCACGATGAATATCCAGAATTGAGGCAAAAATAAAAATGCTGCATCTGTTTGAAACCCGAAATGAAAACAAATTAAAACGGGAGGCACTTAACATCTCATACAGCTGCTGTAGAGGCAGGAAGTCAAGGGTAATTATTCAGGTAGAGTCATTGAGTCATACAGCATGAAAATAGACCTTCCACCCACTTTGCCCATGTCAACCAAGATGCCCCACATGCATTGTTCCCAACTGCCTGCGTTTGGCCCATATCCTCGTAACCCTTTGCTATCCATGTATTTTAAATGGTGTGATAGTGGGCCAAAGGGCCTGTTCCACACTGTATCTCTAAATTGAACTAAAATCACAGCCACACAAACATTGCTGCGGGAGTTCCGCAACGGTTTCATTAGTTATCAGATTAGTGGCTCATGTTATCTACAATCTACTAATCTAACCATATAACCATATAACCATACAATCTACTAATCTACACCCGCTAACATAAAGATTTGAATAAGAATGTTCAATAGGTAGCCAAATTATGTTTATATATCTTCAGATAATGAATCACTTCATGCTTCAAGATAACATTTAGTCATGGGCGAAAGAGTAACACTTGTGCTCCAGGCAACTGGGAAACACCTCAAGTCTTACCCATCTGCCAATCGCCCATCCCTAAGATCCACAACATCAATCTTCTGCGATCTCCACTGAACAAGGACATAACTAGATTTACCATGTTAATGCTGTGCCTGTAATAGCAGGTTAGATACTGGGCATCGTGCAGCAAATAATTACTCCAAAACCCTTTCAACCCTCTTTAAGGCACAACTCGGGAGCATAATGGAATATTCTCCACTTACCTTGATGTTTGGTAATCATAAACCACTCAAGGTATTCAATGCCATCTATGGGAAAGTAGCCTACTTGATTTACACCAAATGCATTCTCATTAACTCACCCCCTTCAGCAGCCGCAGGGTGTATCATCTACAACATCCTCTTCAGAGATTTAATTTTGCTTCCCAAACCTTAAAACACTCTCATCCAAAAGAACAAGATGCATGGGAAGACAACTACCTGGTAAATTCACTCCAAGTCATATGCCATCCCTATTTGGAAGCATATTGGAAGTGTCTTGATGGTCACTGGATCAGAGCACCCTACGCTTCAGCACTCTGGGAACTATTATGTTTAAGAAGAAGACTATCTGCCATCTTCTCAAGGGCAGTTAGCTCCAGAGATTTGATGTTGGCTACCCGAGTAGCAACTACTCTACAGTCCCCATGCATCCCATTTATAAAATTTTACTCGTGGAGAAGTGAATTTCCAGAGCTTGGTTTGCTTTTCAACGGCCTTACTAATACGTATTTTGGTTTTAGCAATTCACATATTTGGGCCCGAAATGTCGCTGCCCATTTACATAATATTCACACAGCGTATGGCATGCATATGCCTATCCTACCAAAATGCATTGCTGCAAGCTTACTTGAACATTTATTTGCCAATTAGAAATCATCCTGCAAATATGCTGATACTTTTTGAATGCTGCATTATTCCATTGTATTATCTATTTCCCCCATTTCTACTTTGATGCCATCTGCAAATTTAAAAATTACACTCTAATATAAACTGAAAATAACAGTGGTCCAAGTAATAATGTACAGCACTTTCCACCATTACCTCTTCTGAATGACTGTTTAACCCATTTTGTTTGTTTTCAGTTTATCTCCAGTATACAATCTATTTTGCTCCTTGACTCTCCGGATTAGTGTGCTCTGCTGTTAGTTGTGCCTCTTTTGCGGTATTTAATCTATGGCCTGTGGAAAACATTCCGATATTACATCAGTTAAGTTACAGTTCTGATTTTTCCCACCTATTATCCATGGTCATTACCTCCTCGAAATACAGTTTCATGCCATATTTCATGCAAACAATACTCACAGAGGTATTAATCATTATGTGTGTGCATCTACCAATGTGCTATTGGAAGCAGGCGACAAGCCAACGGTTTAAATACGTGTCAGCATTTCACAGCTGTACCGCATTAATGTATCTAAAGAGTGAAGTAGAGAAGAATGCACAGGTAATTCACACAGTACAAATGAACACTAACACATGATTAGCGATAAAGGAAAAGCAAGAGCAGACCAGTAGTGGAGACACCTAAACTTTTCAGCATATTCCAAACAATTAATCCTTATAGACAACGCATTGCCTAAATAGATGCTTTCCTGTGATTATTATAGGTAATATAACTAAATTGCTACCTCTGAGATCAGGCTTTTAATGGATCTAACCAAACACAGCTGACTTTAATGTTAGCCTCTTTGGATAAAATGACATGAAACCATTTGAGTCTCCTCGGAGAGTACTATGCTGAATCAGATGCCACAAATATCTACTCAAAAGCCACAGAAACTGCAAGGGTTAGAAACATAGTAACAGAGGTACAGGAGTAGGCCATTCGGCCCTTTGAGCCAGCACCGCCGTTCAATATGATCATGGCTGATAATCCAATATCAGTACTCCGTTCCTGCTTTCTCCCCGTATCCCTTGATTCCATTAGCACTAAGAGCTAAATTTAACTATCTCTTGATAACATCCAGTGAAGTGGCCTCCACTGCCTTCTGTGGCAGAGAATTCCACAGATTCGTGAAGCGACCCGTCCAACCCCTCCCTACCACTTGCCACACATCGAGAATAAATCACTGTACTAGTGGAGAGACTGATTATATACCCATTGCACAAAATCTGCTATGTTGATTATAATGAATCTTTTTGCTATAATCCATTTTGGATTATATCCTGTATTCATTCTTTTCTTGTCGAAGGAATCATGGAAGCCCCAGCCTTCAAAGATTCTTTTATCAAAGAAGATTGCCAAAGTCACACACAATTTATGCAACATATCTGAATATTTTGGCATGGATTTTGCTGTCACTTTTCAAAGAAATGCGTACCTTTATTGACAAATACTTGCAGTATCTTGTAGAAAAAAAGAACTACAGATCATGTTAATACACCAAAGGTAGCAAAATGCTGGAGTAACGCAACACATTGGGCGGCATCACTGGAAAACATGCATAGATGACGTTTCAGGTTGAGAGGGAAGACACAAAATGCTGAGGTAACTCAGCGGGACAGGCAGCATCTCTGAAGAGAAGGAATGGGTGGCGTTTCAGATTGAGACCCTTCTTCAGACCTTTCTTCAGACATTCTTCAGGTCTGAATAAGGATTTTGACCCAAAACGTCACGTATTCATATTCTCCAGAGAGGCTACCTGACCCGCTAAGTTACTCCAGCATTTTAGGTCCACTTGCAGTGTCTTCATGGGGCTTGAATCAAAACCTGCAGTCACAGGGTATCGATTCCAGAATGGTGTATGCAATTCTGATTTGTCGCTTGTGTGAGCTGTAAAAATAAGATCAAGGCTCATCAACTAATCACACTGACAAATTTTCATCACAGTAGGCATGGCTCAAATTCTTTCAAAGACCAAAGCAACGGTTATTAATTGAGACATTTTTATTTTCATTTCCAGTAGTACAAAACTTCTAAATAATGAAACTCTTTATCCAAAATTAAATTTCCATTACCAGAGATATTGGACAATAATTTAGACTTAATATGTCATTAAAAATACACTTACTTCTCACCTTTCCTGGCACAATTATTGCTTGCTTGGTAGTGGATAAGCACGATATCTCTACATTGGTTCCAAGTCTTGTCTATCAGGGGACTGCTGCTGTAATGTAGTCAGTGGTAGAGTCGGATCACATGGGATACCACTTCTGGATTTCCAAGAGTGGGAAAATACATGCATTCTCTAGACCTTACCAATCAATTTAAACCACAATAATGTTGATATTCTAACTGACAATAAGGATTAGTGCTGGCTACACGCTTGCTTTCTATGCAATGCCTAAAATTGGAACTTTTTACACATTATCCTTGTATATCCTTTCATCTCAGCCATAACCTGTGGTATCTGTCCAATGCTCCATATTTTATGACTACCTGATTATAATAAACTTCACAAACAACTTATTAATTGCAAAGGAAATATGACTGGTTGTATTGAAGTTGCAGCTTTCATTTTTTGCAGAAAATATTTCATCAAATCTAACAATCCCTCATTGGTTTTATTCAAAGTGCATGAACACGAGGCCTCTGCCTCAAGCAAATGCAGCTACTACAATCTTCTTCAACTTATGCTGCTCTCAATATATATTAGAACCTTAAAATCAATTCTAAATCAGGCAAGGTTTTGCTACTAATGTGCATTCTAGTCAGGAAGGCTATTAACTTCCTGACCGGGCATAAACAGGAGGGTCAATAAGAGTACAACTTGCAGCTAAACCATCAGAGAAGAATGAGTGCTGGTGGGAGTGGCAAATAATCAAGAGCAGGCTAAGGAGGAATGACCAAAGTGAGAGAAAAAATGTATGGATTTTTAATGGGAAATCACGGGTTTATGTGAATACGTAGAAAGTCTGGGATGCCAGGAATGAAAGAACGCACAAATGTTCTCCCAAAATTATCCTTGTGAAATTCAGTTTGCAATGAAGAAATGCCAGTTCTGGAAATATCATGAATCATTTTTACATTTTCATTATAAATACGAAGTTAGATTAAAAATCGGAGCAGCATGCTGAACTGATTTTGCCACAGCTGTAATAAATTATGCTTTGTCCACATAACCCTGACTGGACTTTCAAGGATTATCTTCTGATTAACTAAATTCTCCCTTAAGAACTATGCCTTTGTTTGATTAAACTCATGAAACGAATACCTCGAAGGGCTAGTTGCTAAGTCATAATCAAAAGCGGGTAGTATTTGAAAGACGTACAAAATAAGTCTTCTGTAAGTCAACCACACACACCATCAAACCTAATAGTGAGCATTACTTGAGACTTCATTCCTGAAGGTTAACACCTTGCAACAATTATATTTTCCTAATGGATCATCACTTAACTTGTGTCATATGAAGCGTGTTTTCCTTTGATAACCATTGTTCCTAAATCCAATAAGAGGAAAGCACACCCCTACTCTGCGATGAATTTAATTTCACATTGTAGGAGATCATGTACACACTTTGCATGATTCCTTTTGACTATTTTATGCATATAAACAAATTCCAGTATAGTTTAGTTTAGTTTAGTTTAGTTCAGTTTAGACATACAGCACGGGAATAGACCCTTCGGCCCACCAAGACCACGACGAACAGCGATTCCCACACTAACACTATCCTACACACACTAGGGACAATTTACAATTTTACTGAGCCAATTAACCTACAAACCTGTACATCTTTGGAGTGTGGGAGGAAACCGGCGCACCCGGGGAAAACCCACGCAGGTCATGGGGAGAACGCACAATCTCCATACAGACAGTACCCGTGGTCAGGTTCAAACCCGGGTTTATGACGCTGTAAGGAAGCGACTCTGCAACTGTAACACCGTGCGATCCTATTGACATGTAATGAAATCATTTAATTTTTTACTAGTATCACAAAGGTTTGGCTGGAAAAAACTTAAATCCGCCCAAGTCATGAAGTAGTATCAAAGAAGGGAAACAAAAGGGAGTGCTTGCCAATCATCAAACACTGTTGAAGGATTAACAACGCAGATGGCAACTCTGATACAAGCCAACCACAATGGGAATCTAATATTTATGACATTCACCGTGAAGTCTTAATTACTTTTATAGAATGGAAGTTCTTTCAGGAAAACAATGTTGTCGAAATTAAGGGCTTAGGTGAAAATGTTCCTGCTCAAAACAAAGCCAGACAAGAACTAATAGAGATTAGCTGGTCTGCCACTTTGGCAGAACTTTTGGCACCAGGCAAGGCAAAATATGTTTAAGTTGATAGGGTGATAGAACGATTGTAAAATCACTGTAATCTGACACATTCAAAGATCATAGAAATCTCCAAATTCAGAGCCAGAAAACAAACATCAGGTGAGACCACAGGTGATTTGCACAGTACAGCATAGCACAGCACAGTGACACCATGCATAAAGCTTCTGCCTCAGATTCGGGTGACCTACAGTATATTCATTCCTGGCATCCAGTGCAGTCTGTGTATGCCCATATGGAAGTTGTATATTCACCATGTATCACCTGCCTTTCCTCCTACATCCCAAAAATGTGCACATTGGAATACAAATTGACCACCATCTATTGCCCCCAATGTGTATGGGAGTGGAATATGGAGAGAGATAATAAAATGTGAGGGAATAAAATAGATGAATAGAAATGGATACTCGATGATCAACATGGACTTCGTGGGGCTTCATAATTATCTGTTTGTGTGAAGAATTTACTTCAACTCCGTAAAAGTGGAGTTTTCCAGAAATGAGCTTTGCAAGACAAGATAGACAAAAATGCTGGAGAAACTCAGCAGGTGAGGCAGCATCTATGGAGCGAAGGAAATATCGACGTTTCGGGTCGAGACCCTTCTTCAGACTGGTGTAGGGGCGGGAAGAAGAAAGGAAGAGGGGGAAACAGTGGGCTGTGGGAGAACTGGGAAGGGGATAGGAAAGAAGGAGAAAGCAGGGACTACCTGAAATTGGAGAAGTCAATGTTCATACCGCTGGAGTGTAAACTAACCAAACGAAATATGAGGTGCTGCTCCTCCAATTTACGGTGGGACTCACTCTGGCCATGGAGGAGGCCCAGGACAGAAAGGTCGGATTCAGAATGGGAGGGGGAGTTGAAGTGCTGAGCCATCGGGAGATCAGGTTGGTTATTGCGAAACGAGCGGAGGTGTTGGGCGAAGCAATCGCCAAGCCTACACTTGGTCTCACTGATGTGGAGCAGCTGACACCTAGAGCAGCGGATGCAATAGATGAGGTAGGAGGAGGTGCAGGTGAACCTCTGCCGCACCTGGAAAGACTGCTTGGGTCCTTGGATGGTCCTTGGGGGAGGTAAAGCAACAAGTGTAACATTTCCTGCGGTTGCAAGGGAAAGTACCAGGAAAGGAAGTGATTTTCAGTGGGAAGGGACGAATTGACCAGGTAGTTACGGAGGGAGCAGTCTCTGCAGAAAGACGATAGGGGAGGAGATTGGAAGATGTGGCCAGTGCTGGGATCTCGTTGGAGGTGGCAAAAATGTCGGAGGATTATTTGTTGTATGGGGATTGAGAGCAGAGTTACAGGGTATAAAAGAGACCCTGGTGAGAGCCTCATTTATAGTAGAAGAGTTCCCTAAAGAATGAAGACATCTCCGATGCCCTGGTTTGGAACACCTCATCCTGGGTGCAGATGCAGCGTAGACAGAGGAATTGGGAGCAGGGGATGGAGTCCTCACAGGAAGCAGGGTGGAAAGAAGTGTAGTCCAGATAGCTATGGGAATCAGTGGGTTTGTAGTAGATGTTGGTTAGAAGTCACCTGCGACGGAGATAGTGAGGTCTAGAAAGAGTAGGGAGCGGTCGGAAATGGTCCAGGTGTATTTGACTGGAAGTAAGTGGTGAAATGGATGAAGTAAAAGGATGATGTAAATGGATGAGAAAGGAATTGCAAGACAAAACCATTTATGGTTTTTAGACTCGGGAGGCAAAGTGGCGCAGCGGTAGAGTTGCTGCCTTACAGTGTCAGAGACCCGGAGTTCAATCCTGAGTACAGGTGCTTGTCTGTACGGAGTTTGTGTGTTCTCTCCGTGACCTGCGTGGATTTCCTCCAAGATCTTCGGTTTCAGGGGGCGCTGGACTGCCAGCAGCCTCTGCCTGCAGCCCGTTTGTTTTTCCACCTTTTTTTTTATTTTTAGTTAGTTTAAAGTGTGTTTTTTGGGGAAACTTTAACTTTTCTATGTGGGGGAGGGGGGCAGGGTAAGGGGGAAACTGTTTCCCAGTCGCTTCCTGGCGGGGACGTGACTATTTCTCCGAGTCGCGTCCTCGCCCCCCACCTCGCGGCCTACCTCCTGGATCGGAGCGGCATTTCCTGCCGGGGACCGGGAACCGGACCAGAGCTGCAACAGCGACAGCGGCGCTGGAGTCACCACGGAGCGGGGGATGCCTACCTGGGTCGCCGTTGGAGCTCCGGAGCGTTGGGCCGCCGCTCCAACATCGTGGAGCTCTGGTTTAGAGAGCTCCCAATGCGGGCGGCGCTGACCATCATCATGGAGTCCTGGGGCCCTTTGCCGAGGGCCTCCAGCGTTGTGTCTTCACCCGGCGCGGCTAGTGGACTTTGGGAGCCCCGGACTCCGGTAGGAGGGGGCCGACTTAATGTATGGCTGTATGGCGATTTAATTTCGCTGTGCCAATTGGCACAGTGACAAATAAATGCATCTCATCTCATCTCATCTCTCATCTCTCTCATCTCATTTCCTCCCACACTCCAAAAACGTCAAGGTTAGTAGATTAATTGGCTCAGTATAATTGTATAAATATAAAATTGTCCCTAGTGTGTGTAAGGTACTGTTAGTGTGCGGGGATCATTGATCGGTGCAGGCTCGATGGTCTGTTTCCGCGCTGTATCTCTAAACTGAACTAAGCTAAGTGCTGCACCTGCTGGAATCTAGAGCAAAAAGAACTGCTGGAGGAACTCAGCAGGTTAAGCAGCATCTGTGAAGCGAAATTGATAGTCGATATTTCGAGTTGAGACCCTTCCTGTGGACTCGAAGACTAGAGGGGAGATAGCTACTATAAAGCAGTGAGAAAGTTGAGGCAAGAGGTGACGTGCAACAGGTGAGGATGGATGGATTGGTGGATGGAGTTAGATGGGGGAGTGAGGGGTGGAAATAACAATAAAGGCTGGGACATGATTAGTGGTGGTAATCATGCGCTACGGATGATGGAATCTGATGAGAAAGGAATTTAGTGAATAGGACAAATTATGGAAGGTGGGGTGGGCAGATGAGCTAAATATGTATTTTACCCGTTCACACTAGTTCTATGTTATTCCACTTTCCCATACTCTCCGTACACACAAGTGGCAATTTACAGAAGTCAATGAACTTACAAACCGCACGTCTTTGGGATGTGGGAGGAAACCGGAGCACCCGGTACAGTGTCTTATACCATTGCTGACACAAATGATAAATACAACTATGCATTTCAAACCAAACAAATCCATGACACTTTTGCTGACATGAAGCAAGACATTTTAACTTTGAGGGATGGTTAAGGGATTTGGTGTCGCTTCAGGAATAAATTTGGATATCCACTCAGACAACATAGTTTATTTAACATTGTAATTCCTGTAGTCCAAACATGCCTAATGAGTGCTTTGGACAACAATCTTCAAAATCCAATATGTACGAACTTAAAACATTTCCTGCCAGAACCTGTCGAGGGTGGTCTCACAGTCTCCAGTGCGCACCAAAAGCAATCCAACCTTCAGCAGGAAGTCACTTCAAAGTCTAAGACAGACACGGAAACAGAAGCTAGACATGAATATAAATGGCACTCTCTGGGAAATAAATGCCCAAAAAAAAAACATGTTGGAGAAAAAAAATAATTCTGTGTCGATTTGATGGAAGTTCACAGTCAAACAAGGAATAATACATTGACATCTTCACACTTCTTTAAAGTAGGATTGATAGGAACTGAATTTTGTTGATGGTGTTGAGTGGCCTCACTCAAGCATATTCTTTGGGAACAATAGGAGACTGAAATGCTTGGCAGAGGGTTTATGATTCTGTGATGGATCATAAAAAGTAATGCAAAATACCTTGGGTAACAAGGGATTCAACCCTCTTTTGCTCTCATTAATAAAAGCCTGCCAAATTACCACTGACAATATTAAATTGATTACCCTTGATTACTGACTTTCTTTTCCCCAGCCAACTGACTAATAAATAGCGGGGCTCCCAGAAAGTTGTGAACATTAGAAATTATAAATATAAAAATATTTTAATTTAATGTTATCTCTCGGGGGTCTTATTACGATAGCTGGGTCCTCAATAGCTTAGAGAGGTGTGTAAATGGTGACTTGTTCTATGAATTTCCTCTGAAAAGGAGAACGAGAGAGTTTGAATTTATATAGTGCCATTCATATTTTCAGGATGTCTCAACAATGCATTGGACAGAGGAGAAGGAATTACCTTAAATTACCCTGGACACCAGAATCCACATTTTAATAGAGTTTTAATGAAGTTTTAATATATGAAAACATCTCTCAATTCAATAAAGCTCTTATAATAAAAATAAAATGTAACCTCCATTTTGTGATGGTGAGGTGCATCCGATCTGTGCCAATCAATACAGGCCAAGTTAATTCACACATGGGTCTTCCTGGCAATTGGTACCAGATGCTTGTCAGTTAACACATCCACAAATCCACTATGATAGCAAATATACTGCCCATGACACACCAAAACAGCATAGGGTCTTCACAGATGTGTTATAAAAAATATGTTCACACCTTATAAAGTATGACATGTGAGAGTGCATTAAGTGCCTTGACATGAAGGGAATGAACAAGAGGTTGGAATGGTGTAGGGAGGGAATCCCAGCGCATTTACCCATATTAGGTGGGAGCAGCACAGTGATATAATTAATGTATATATTGTAAATAGCTGCGATCCCAGCACTGAGCCTTGCGGTACCCCACTAGTCACTGCCTGCCATTCTGAAAAGGACCCGTTTACTCCTACACTTTACTTCCTGTTTGCCAGCCAGTTCTCTATCCACATCAATACTGAACCCCCAATACCGTGTGCTTTAAGTTTGTATACTAATCTCTTATGTGGGACCTTGTCGAAAGCCTTCTGAAAGTCCAGATATAACACATCCATCGGTACTCCCTTATCCACTCTACTAGTTACATCCTCAAAAAATTCTACAAGATTCGTCAGACATGATTTACCTTTCATAAATCCATGCTGACTTTGTCCACTGATTTCACCAAATGTGCTGCTATCCCATCTTTAATAACTGACTCTAGCATTTTCCCCACTACCGATGTTAGACTAACTGGTCTGAAATTCCCCGTTTTCTCTCACCCTCCCTTTTTAAAAAGTGGGGTTACATTAGCTACCCTCCAATCATGGAATCATAGAAAATAGGTGCAGGAGTAGGCCATTCGGCCCTTCGAGCCTGCACTGCCATTCAATATGATCATGGCTGATCATCCAACTCTGTCCTCAATCCTCAGGAACTACTCCAGAATCTAAAGAGTTTTGAAAAAGTATCACTAATGCGTCCACTATTTCTGTGGCTGCTTCCTTGAGTACTCTGAGATGCAGCCTATCTGGCCTTTAATCCATTCAATTTACCCAACACCACTTCCCGGCTAACCTGGATTCCACTCAGTTCCTCCATCTCATTTGACCCCCGGTCCCCTGCTATTTCCGGCAGATTATTTATGTCTACCTTAGTGAAGACAGAACCAAAGTAGTTATTCAATTGGTCTGCCATGCCCTTGTTCCCCATGATCAATTCACTTGTTTCTGGCTGCAAGGGACCTACATTTGTTTTAACTAATCTTTTTCTCTTCACATATCTATAAAAATGTTTGCTTTTATGTTCCCTGCCAGTTTTATTTCATAATCTATTTTCCCTTTCCAAATTAAGCCCTTTGTCCTCCTCTGCTGGACTGAATTTCGCCCAGTCCTCTGGTAGGCTGCTTTTTCTGGCTAATTTGTATGCTTCATCTTTTGTTTTGATACTATCCCTGATTTCCCTTGTTATCCACGGATGCACTACCTTCCCTGATTTATTCTTTTGCCAAACTGGGATGAACAATTGTTGTAGTTCATCCATGCAGTCTTTAAATGCCTTCCATTACATATCCACGATCAGCCCTTTAAGAATCACTTGCCAGTCGATCTTGGCCAATTCACGTCTCAGACCCTCAAAGTTACCTTTCATTAAGTTCAGAACCCTTGTTTCTGAATTAACTATGTCACTCTCCATCCTAATGAAGAACTCAACCAATCTATAAGTAGATTGAAGTCACCCATTATAACTGTTTTACCTTTGTTGCACGCATTTCTAATTTCCTGTTTGATGCCATCCCCAACTCCACTACTACTGTTATGTGGCCTGTACACAACTCCCACTAGCATTTTCTGCCCCTTAGAGTTTTGCAGCTCTACCCATATCGATTCCACATCCTCCAAGCTAATGTCCTTCCTTTCTATTGTGTTAATCACCTCTCTAACTAGTAATTCTACTCCACCTCCTTTTCCTTTCTGTCTATCCTTCCTGAATATTGAATATCGCTGGATGTTCAGCTCCCAGCCTTGGTCACCCTGGAGCCATGCCTCCGTGATCCCAACTATATCATATTCATTAATAACTATGTGCACATTCAACTCATCCACCTTATTACAAATGCTCCTTGCATTGAGACATAAAGCCTTCAGGCTTGTTTTTTACAACACTCTTACCCCTTATACAATTATATTGAAAAGTGGCCCTTTTTGATTTTTCCGCCTGCCACTTTTTCTTTTCACCTTGCTACCTATTGCTTCTACCCTCATTTTACATCCCTCTGTCTCTCTGCTCATGCTCCCATCCCCTGCCACACTAGTTTAAATCCTCCCTGACAGCACTAGCAAACACTCCCCCAAGGACATTGGTTCCATTCCAGCCCAGGTGCAGACCGTCCTGTTTGTACTGGTCCCACCTCCCCCAGAACTGGTTCCAAAGCCCGAGAAATTTGAATCCCTTCCTCTTGCACCATTTTTCAAGCCACATATTCATCTGCAATGTCCTCCTATTTCTACTCTGACTAACACGTGGCACTGGTAGTAATCCAGAGATGATTATCTTTGAGATCCTACTTTTAAGTTTATCTCGTAGCTTCCTAAATCCACCTTGTAGGACCTCATCCCGTTCTTTACCTATATCGTTGGTGCTAATGTACACCACAACAGCTGGCTGTTCACCCTCCCCCTCCTGAATGTTCTGCAGCCGTTCAGTGACATCCCTGACCCTTGCACCAGGGAGGCAACATACCATCCTGGAGTCTCGTTTGCGGCTGCAGAAACGCCTATCTATTCCCCATACAATTGAATCCCCTATTACTATAGCCCTTCCGCTCTTTTTTCTCCCCTCCCATGCCGCAGAGCCACCCATGGTGTCATGAACTTGGCTGCTGCTGCCTTCCCCTGATGAGCCATCTCCCCCAACAGTATCCAAAATTGTATATCTGTTTAGGAGGGAGATGACTGCAGGGGACTCCTGTACTACCTGCCTACAGCTATGCTGGCTAATGGCCACCTGTTCCCTTTCTGTCCACTTAACTTTTACCTGTGGTGTGACCAACTCACTGTATGTGCTATTCATGAGTTTCTCAGCATCGTGGATGCTCCAGTATGAATCTAACTGCAGCTCCAATCGTTCAATGCGGTCTGCCAGGAGCTGCAGCTGGACACACTTACTGCAAACGTAATCACCAGGGACACCGACCATATCCCTGATCTCCCACATGTTGCAGGATGAGCAAACCATGGGGCCGATCTCAACTGAAATGGCTTGCCCCCAAATTAAATCAACTCACTCACACTATAAATATCTTAATCCTTTAAACTAACCTTTACTAACCCTTAACTCGCTGTACCTTTAACTCACCGAACCCTTAACCAGAAGCAGAAATGTAAACCAGGGGTTGCACCCAATCAGCTGCTTCCTCCAGTCCGCTTCCACCAATCAGCGGCTTCCACTAGAACACTTCCTTTGAAGTGTGGAACGTTACAGATTTGGGTGTTCCTCCACCCGCTCCAACGGCTACTGGGCCTCTGTGGAGTAAAGCCCCGCGCTCGATTTTATAACTCACCGCCCGGAGACTCCTCCTGTTGCTCCAACGACTCCTGGGCCTCAGTGGAGAAACCTAGTATGTTGAAATCATCAAATCTTGAAGTAACAAGGCCTGGAAAGGGCATCAATTGCAAATGCACTGAGACAGGAGGGAATTTGGAAATGCTTTGGAAATGGAAATACATGTATTTTATGGCATGATGGGAAAAATAAAAAGAAAGGCTTGGATTTATGGTGCGGATTCATGGCCATACATGAGGTTGGAGTTTATCATTTCAGTACAGAAATAGACTAAGTCAAATCAGCAAACTTTTGGATCAAAACAGCATCCTTCAGCCAACCTCTCAGCCTCTAATAGACCACAACAACAATCCATCAGTTATCTGGGTGCTGGAGTGGAGACTCGTATCATCAGACATCAGAGAGATTATAGCTTGGAAAAAGAGCCTTTAGCCCATCGAGCCCACACCAGCCATCAACCACCTATTATACACTAATCCTACATTAAGTACCTTTTTTACTCTGCCCACATTCTTTTCAAATCCCCCCAGATTCTATGACTCATCTAGGTCACAGTCACAGAGAGAATGTACAAACTCTGTTCAGACAGCATCTGTAGTCAGAATCGAACCCTGGTCTTTGGTGCAGTAAGGCAGCAATGCTACCACTGCTCCACTGTGTTGCTGAAGGTCTAAGCACAGAGCCCGATACTTCATTCCTAATGGGAACTCTCTCCAACACATTTGCCTCTTACTGCCAGCAGACTTCCAGCATTAGGTACCATCTAATTCTCAGCTTTGTAGTGCATCAGTTCCATAGACAAAGCCCAATGTCCACAATGGAGTAGAGGATCGGACCGTATCCTACCTTATAGAAACATAGAAACATAGAAAAATAGGTGCAGGAGTAGGCCATTCGGCCCTTCGAGCCTGCACCGCCATTCAATATGATCATGGCTGATCATCCAACTCAATATTCTGTACCTGCCTTCTCTCCATACCCCCTGATCCCATTAGTCACAAGGGCCACATCTAACTCCCTCTTAAATATAGCCAACGAACTGGCCTCAACTATCTTCTGTGGCAAAGAATTCCACAGATTCACCACTCTCTGTGTGAAAAATGATTTTCTCATCTCGGTCCTAAAAGACTTCCCCCTTATCCTTAAACAGTGACCCCTTGTCCTGGACTTCCCCAACATCGGGAACAATCTTCCTGCATCTAGCCTGTCCAACCCCTTAAGAATTTTGTAAGTCTCTATGAGATCCCCCCCTCAATCTTCTAAATTCCAGCGAGTACAAGCCGAGTCTATCCAGGAGTATGAAAGGAGTATTCGAAAGGCTGAAGGAAAGAAACCGTCCCTGAGTCTGATGGTGTGTGCTTTAAAACTTCTGTACCTTTTGCCCAACGAGAGCAGCGAGAAGGTTTGACCAGGGTGGATCAAGTCCTCGATCATGTTGGTTGCTTTTCCTCGGGAGCATGAAGTGTGGATGGAGGCATTGTACGATGACTGTGTGCTTGATTGAGCTCTCTGAGAAATCTCATATACAATCCCATAAATTCTCCTGTAAAGTGTTTCAGATATTGGATAAATGCATTCCACAATTCATCCTTGCTGTAATTAAAGATTCTGAAATGATATCTGAAATATATCTCAGGCATTAAAGACGAGGGGAGGTTAGCAGCTTTATAAATGCAGTCTGAGCATGAGATGCAGATAACCTTGCCAATAAATCCTTACACAATGACACAGATTCCTTTCACCTCTGGTTCCCTAGTGTACCTATTGAAATATTATGATGAAATCATCATTTCATTAATATATTTTCCTTATCTTCTTCGTTCTAACCTAGTCAAGCTGTTTTACTGGAACAAAACTGAATTGTTCACTCCTGTCACTTCACTTGCACTTATTAAATCAATATTATTTTAATTAATCTGGGGCAGAAAACCAATAGAAAGATTAGCATTGAAACATTGCTGCAAGTGACTGGGAACTTTAATGCCTTTATATGTCTCATATGCAAAAGGGAATGCATGCAATGTCGGCGCTTTACTTTTGAAATACACATTTAATTCTAGTCCAATGCAATGAAAAGTCTCTTTGCTCGTTGTAGGGAGAATGTATTAAATACATTTTGTCAATCTTACACCAAATTCTAATGGGCATGTGTTCTTCTCAAAGAGCTTCTAAAAACTTTAGCGCTGAATTGACAATCTTACACAGGAAAGCAACAATACACATTGGTATGTTCAAATGTACGCATTAATACATTGTGCCCTGTAATAAGATACTGAAGAAGGGTCTCGACCCGAAACATCACATATTCCTTCTCTCCATATATGCTGCCTCACCCGCTGAGATTCCCCAGCAATTTTGTCTACCTACTGAATATTAATAATTAGTTTAATTTTTAATTTTGCCTTGTGCAATTTTTTTAAACTGCTCAATTTCCCCTCTAGAATTGAACTGTCAAGTAGTAAAACAGCTTTATATGATTTTCATCCTCCTGTGCATTTAGTCTTTGGTTGAACAGAAAGCTTTCCTGTTGAATGAACATTTCTTTAGCAAATGGGAAAGGTAGTTTATATGCTGGCTATTCAATTCTAGGATGAATTTCCCTCTTTTTGATTTTACTTCATTTTACAAAATAAATAAGAGTGTTACGTCAACCTGTCCTGGTGGGTTGTCCTGGAAATAACTAGTGCGGCACAGTGGCACAGTGGTAGACTGCCTTACATCACCAGAGACCCCTAACTGCTGTCTGTACAGAGTTTGTACGTTTTCCCTGTGACCACATCTGTTTTCTCCCAGGTGCTCCGGTGTCCTCCCACATTCGAAAGACATGCAAGTTTGTAGGTTAATTGTTTTTTGTAAATTGTCCCTAATGTGTAGGATAGAACTAATGTATGGGTAATCATTGTTCGGCGTGGATTCGGTGGGCTGAAGAGCCTCTTTCCGCAGTGTATCTCCGAAACTAAATATGTGAACTTGCTCAATTGCTGCCACACTAAAATGTAAATATTCAGTTAGACTATGAAGCTAAAAATAAACTTTACACAAATTCTTACATTAAACAATTTTCAAACACAGACTCTCAAGGAAATGCAGATGCCGGAATCTTGCGTAAAACATAAAGTGCTGGAGTAACTCATCGGGGCAGGCAGCATCTCTGGAGGGCATGTTTAGGCGACATTTCAAATGTTAATGTGAAGTTTGATTAAAGCATTAAATGCACTTTCCATTAGTTTCCTATTAACGGGGAGATTTTCATGTTGCATACTGAATGGGCACTCTTTGATGTAATTTCCAGGTGGTGACATATGGAAGATCCAAAGCACTTCAAGCTTTAGGCTTTGTTAATATTGTGTCAGCAAGCAAATAATATCAAGTAACCATCCCAATATACTCTACTGTTCTCTCACAAATGATTTAGTACTATTTCTAATTCAATACCAGAGGAGGTAGTTGCGGCCGGTACTATAACACCAACTAAGAGACACAAGAACAAGCACATGGATGGGAAAGGTTTAGAGGGATATGAACCAAATGCGGACAAATGGGACTACCTTAGATGGGTCACCTTGATCAGCATGGGCAAGTTGAGCCAAAAGGCCTGTTTCCATGCTGCATAACTCTATGACTATAATTTAAGAATTTGATCATAGTCCAGCTCTCCTCGTAGGGTTTTAGTTACAACATTACAAATTGCTCAGTAACACATTGCCTCCTTTAGCTTCCAAACCTGACCCTTTGATGACCCCATTGTAAATAACCCAGTCCTAATATAATGGCACAGATTCTTTTTGGCTTTTATGGTTTCTCGCTGTGTATCTTGACTACAGCTTTCATCCTTTCATTAAATTATCAATAACAATATAATGCTCGTTCCATAAGAACACATTTGAATATTCTAATTGCTGCTAGTGAAAGTTTAATGTTGATGCAAGCAAAGGAGTCTCATTTTACTCTACAAATTTAACTTAAACTCTGCCTTGAATCATTGCCTGCTGGCATAGGATTGTTGAATTTTAAAATGGAAGGAATATTCCTGCTGGTAATCTCTGGTAATCTTGAATTTAAAATTATCTTTTGAGAGCTGTCTGTGGGGCAGTCAACAATATCATATAATATTGACTTCCAATTTAGTATGGGTATTACATTGCAGATTTCATCTAGTTATGTTCTGGGTATAACATTTGATTTTGATTGAAGGTTAAATTATACTTTGCAATTCAAAATAATTGAGTCTATCATTGTCAGAAAAGGTGCCAAAGCATGGAAACAACTTACAAGATATTTACAAGATATATCTTAGTGCTAAAGGGGATTGCTGTGTGATATTAGTGAGCTAAATTGTAATTCAAAACTTCACAAGACAGTGTAAAATGAGTACTATTATCTTGTTTGCAAGCAATATCTCCAAATATTTTGAAATATTTTGAAAATGTCGGTGTTTGCTTAGTGATCATCTTGAAATACATAGCTCCCTTTTTGGCTGGTGATGTAATCTGAAAAATAACTTCAATGAATTGCAGGCTGAAAAAGTAAGAAGATACCGATGGAAAGATATCCAGACTGAAATGGTGTAGACTGCAAAAATAAATATTCATAGGTAAAGATAAGAACTATTTCTTGTGCTAAAAAGAGGGGGAAAATGGGGGGGGGGGGAAAGTTTAATCATTAGATCACATCTATCAAACATCTGAAAATGTGATTCCCACATGTGTTCAATTTAATTCTCCCAGAAATAAACATCTTTAACTTAAAACTGTGCAAAATAAATATAAAACAGACTGCTGGAATTGTAACAGAATAACACCAAAAAATGTGTTGCCCTGCAACTGAAAAGTCATTTTGCCTTTAATGTTATATTGAGAGTGTAAGATGAAATCCATGGAATAGTTATACATTACAGCACTCCTTTTTTCCCCCAGGCTGATTGGATCAGTAGAATGCAGCAATGAATCCAAGGGGAAGTAATCACACTCCTGACAACCTTCGGTTATATTTTCTTGGAGCAGCCAGCAGATTTCTTCTACCATCACAGGAATCAAGATAACCTTTTGGGTCATTGCAACTCCGACGTGGAACTAATGAAACTAGGGGGTAGCTTGAAAGGGCCTGCAATCCATTTATGTCCCCTATATGTTGTGAAACCAACATCCAGAATCAAACGATTCTGCCTATAAATGAATGCTCTGAAACTAAGTTGTGTACATTGCCCTTCTACTCACTTTGTGTAATTGAATGGGCAATCGGGAAACAGTAGATTAATTCCATGGCTGGATAGAAGTAACTCTAGCAAATATATCACCTGAAAATTATGTGTAGACAAAAATGCAGGAGGAACTCAGGGGGTAAGGCAGCATCTATGGAGAAAAGAAATAGGCTTTGCCCAACACCTCCGCTCAGATCGCACTAACCAACCTGATCTCCCAGTGGCTCAGCACTTCAACTCCCCCTCCCATTCCGAACCTGACCTTTCTGTCCTGGGCCTCCTCCATTGCCAGAGTGAGTCCAGCGCAAACTGGAGGAACAGCACCTCATATTTCGCTTAGGTAGTTTACACCCCAGTGGTATGAACATTGACTTCTCTAATTTCAGATGGTCCTTGGTTTCTCCCTCCTTCCCCTCCTTCCCAGCTCTCCCACAAACCTACTGTCTCCACCTCTTCCTTACTTTTTCTCCCACCCCCACCTCCCCCCAACATCAGTCTGAAGAAAGCAGAAACGTCGAAACGTCGCCTATTTCTTCTTTCCATAGATGCTGCTTCACCTGCTGAATTCCTCCAGCATTTTTGTCTACCTTCGATTTTTCCAGCATCTGCAGTTCTTTCTTAAACCTGAAAACTATGAATCAGTTTGCAGAACCCAACATTCAATCTATCATTCATTTGGATAACAAGGGTACCAATTTATTGAATATACTGTAACTGTACCTTTACACCATAATCCCAATCAAACTCATCTCCAAACTTCAGCTTGAATGGCGGAATAGACTAGTTGGGCCAAATAGCCTAATAGTGTTCAATTACCATGAGTTTTTTAACTTTCCTTTACCTGCTCAATGGGTTTCATCCATTCGGTGTTCATAATTTGCTCCCTTCTACACTGGAGAGATTGGCTGTCTGCTTTCTGAAGCACCTATATTCAGTCTAGTAAGATAACCCTGAGCTTCCCATTGCCAGCCACTTAAATTTGCCATCCCAGTCTGACCTACCTGTCTGTGGCTTCTACAGATACAATGATCTCAATGTAAGATTGAGGAACAGCACCTCATCTTCCGTCTGGCCATACCAGAGCCATCTGGATTCAATAGTGAATTCAGGTAACTTGTGAGTCTGTTAGCGCTAGTTATCTATTAGCTCAGTTTGCCCCCCCCCCCCAGTTTTTTACTGGGAGTGGAGGACATGCTCAGTCTGATCTGTCAGGTATTCCTTCATAAGCTGCATTTTACAACTCCTATTTGTTCTTTTGTCTGTGATATTTTGTCCATGTTCTCAATTTCTAGCTGTTCCCATTGACTCATTGACATTACTTGGTTTACACTTATCGCCGTGGCCACACTGGTTTTACCAAATCAGAGACATTCCTCCTCCCCCACCCTCCCTCTCTTAATGGGCTACTTTTATTTCCTTCTCAGTTCTGAGAAAAGGTCTTCAACCTAAAATGTTAATACTCTTCGCACTCATATGGCTTGATCTGCTGAGTATGTTTAGTTTCACCCATATCCTCCCTATTGCTCCATGTAATAATGGATCTTCAACAATGATCAACAACAGTATTTTACAACTGGCATAGGTTTGTAGACGACCTTTGCTTTCCAGGTATCCAGTATAAGCCCCATTCTTCTACGTGCTTCAGTAAACAAGCCAACAATAACATGGGGCTCAGCTTCCACATGCTTGCATACTCGAGAGTTGGCTGCATCGTGCATTTTGATGACAGAAATTGGGGTGGCCTTGGTTCCGGAGTGGAGGTAACATTTGTTGAACGATTTCATGATTCAAGATGGGTTTATTGTCACATGTACCATAAGGTACAGTGAAATTTGAGTTACCATGCGGCCACACCAAGTGAAAAGAAGTAAGACACACAACCACATATAATAAAATTTAATATAAACATCCACCACAGTGGCTCCCCACATTCCTCACTGTGTTGGAAGACAATAAAGTCCAATCTCTCCCTCTTCTCCACGTTTGGGGCTGTCGAACCATCCGCAGTTGGGGCCATCACCCCTCGCATGGGGTGATGGAACTCCCTCTTCAGGACGGTTGAAACTCGCCACGTCTTGGAGCAGTCTCTAACCAGGGACCGCGAGGTTTAAACCGGGCTCCAAGATGTTAAAGTCGACAGGGCTGCTGTTGTAGTTCTCCACAGTCAATCCCCGGCAAGGGGATCGCAGCTCCACGATGGTAAGTCCGCGTTGCGCTTGCGTTGAAGCACCGGGTCAGTCTCCAGTAAACGCCGCGCCACTCCACGATGTTAGGCTGCAATGGGGGATGGAGACACGGAAAAAATTGCATCTCCTTCGAGGTAAGAGATTGAAAAAAGTTTCCCCTAACCCTCCACCCACCTCCCTCTCCCCCCACACAAAACAAACCAACAAACACTAAAAAGATACTTTTAACACATACTTAAAATAACAAAACAGAAAGAAAAGACAGACAGACTGTTGGCTAGGCAGCCATCGTCGACGCCCCCGACATTTGTCCTGTAGATTAACTACTCTGCAGTGCGAGATTCGTTAGGGGATGTTTTGTGGCATTGCAATGAGAACGGTCGCAAGAAGTGTTGGTATGATGGTGCAGTTTGACAGCAGTCCGCACGCACCGAGATTAAATCAGTAATGGACACATTGGTTAAGATCATGCCTTGCATGCTCTTATGTAGGAAATGCATGATGGAGACAAATTTCCACAGGCAAGAAAATTTGACAAGAGCAAATTCAGTCCTTTTTGTCTGAATGAATCAAAGGCTCTTGTGAGCACAAAAAAAGGTCATTGCCAGTGATTGATGCAGCTCCCTGCATTTGTTGTGGAATCAATACAAGATGAAGATCATGGCCATAATGCCTCTATGTGAATAGAATTCACACTGCATCCAGGAGCAGCTCTTTAGCCACAGGGAGGAAGCAGCTGAAAAGGCCGACTGTTGTTACCTAAGACTTAGAGTGTAAAGAAGATCAGAGAAATACAATTCTCTCAATTATATATTGAATGTTGCCCAATATAATATGCAATCTTGAACTGCCCATCCAATACATTATATTAATAGGTGATATTATCTTATGAGAAAATATACCTGGTGCTGGAAATATTGTTCAGCCTGGTCACCACTTGTTACCATAAATGGTGCACTGTTTCTCTGGGCACAGAGCCCTAAAGTGTCAGAAAGGGTAATTCCCTCAAAACCACTTCATGTATTTGTAAGTGCCACTTACATTTATTAGTCTTGGCTAAGTAATAGCACTCTTATGCCTTAGTCTGATGGCTAAGGATTCAAGCCCCATAGGACATAAGCTAGGCTAATAATTCAGTGCAGTAATGGGAGAGTTTTGCATATTTCTGACGTGATATTATTTTTAAGCCCCATGGATTCAATTTAATAATTCCATGATGTTATTTTGGAAAGAGTAGGGAGTTTGGCTCATGCCTTTGCCACAGATCCTTAATGCCACCATCAAAATGCACTAAATCCTGCATTTGTTCACATAACAATGCTGACATTTCAATCGTAATTGATTATGTGTAAAGTAATTTTATGATATTTTGAAGCTGGGTGGTTCACTCGATTAATATATTCTTCCCTTATAACATGGAGTCTGATGCTCAGCATCTCAATCACAATCCAACAAAATTCATGGCAGATCCACCACCATCCCCATGGACAATTTTGATCTCCTATGTAAAGTCCACCCCTGCATCACATTCCCAACAGCCTTGATAAAAAGGCTAGCAAACAAAAAATGATTTCAGAGTTAAGCGTCAAGAGTGTTTCATTGTCATATGCCCTGAAATGGAACAAATAAATTATTACTTGCGGCATCACAAGAAATAGGCAAAGATAGTACTCCGTAAACACCACCAACATGTTCAGCATTATATATGAAAAAAACAAACATTAACAGTGCAAAGAGAAAAACAATGCCCCCACGTCTATGTGTTTTGAAGCTTAATGTGGAGGTTGTAGTATTTAATAGCTTAATGGTAGTAAGTAAGAAGCTACTCCTGAACCTGGACCTTACCGTTTTCAGGCTTCCATACCTTCTTCCCGATGGCAGGAGTGGAATGAGAGTGTGGCCAGGATGGTGTGGGTTTCTGATGATGCTGGCTACCTTTTTGAGGTAGTGACTCCTGTAGATCTCTTTGATGGTGGAGAAGTCAGTACCCATGATGGATGCGAGATATTCACCAGTTTTTGCAATCTTCTTCATTCCTGGGAGTCTGAGAAGCCGAACAAGGACGTGATGCAACCATTCAATATGCTCTCTACTGTACACCTGTAGAAGTTCAAGAGTGCATTTGTTGACATACCGAATCTCCGCAATCTTATGGGGATGTAGAGGCATTGATGGGCTTTCTTTATGATTGCATCAATGTGTTAGGTCCAGGACAAATCCACAGAGATATGCACACCCACGAATTTGAAGTTATTTTTTGTTTTGTTTTTTTTTCGTTAATTTTTTAAAATTAGAAGTAACTACATAATAAAAAGCAATTTGTTCGTTGTGGACATACATTATCAATATTATTTATATTAACAATTGCATAGTAATTGTACTTCTATATAGTTTTTCCAGTTTTTATAAAGATAGAAATTAACAGAGAGTAAACAAAAAAGAGGAGGAAAAGTTGAGAAAGAATGGAGTGTTCAATAGATTATGCATCGGTGGAGATATATCCGCGTTTTATGAAATGTAATTCTTCATCTGTTCTTTGATTCAAGTTTCAGTCGGGTTCTCGTGCCGAACCAGTTTGCCCCTTCAAATATTCAATAAATGGGAACCATATCATTTTAAATAGTTCTTGTTTGTCCATTAAGACACATCTTAATCTTTCCAAATATAGGGTCTCCGACATTTCCGTAGTCCACATTTTAATTGTGGGGGTTATAGGACCTTTCCAAAATTGTAATATTAATTTCTTCCCAATTATTAAACTATAATCAATAAAACCCCTGTCTCACGGTGCGAGTTGGCCCACGAGTGACCCCGAGTTTTCACTCGTGGTGATCACGTACAGCCAACGTAGCGGGAACGTGGGACCTCGCGCGATCAACTTGTCCACTCGTGGCGCTAACGGCAGGTACCCGCGAAACTTGTGAACTCGTGAAAAAAGTCAAACATGTTTGACTTTTTCCACGAGTCAAATTTACTGTTCAAGTTTAAAATTGAAACATTTAGACTCGTTGTAAGAACGTAGGGCCCGTGCGTTTAACGTAGTGATTCGTGAGTCTACCGTGGGAACTCTTTAAAATATTTCAGTGCCATTCACACTCGAGTCTTAATCACAAAATTTAATTCACCCTAGACTAAATATTCTTTGTTTTTTGATCATTTTCGTCTTATTTTCCCATGTGTACAATTTTATATATAATGTATATCCTAAAAATATGTTAAAAAAAACTAGGAGTGAAAAAAAAGTTTAATTACCACAGGAGTTGGAAAATCATTCTATTAGAATGATTAAAAAAAAACATTCCAACGTCTAAACACTGGGCTTCAGCCCTATCCTACCCTTTCGGGGGGTGATTACTGCAGTTATTTATTGGAAAATTAGCTATAAAAACCATGGAGATGAATCAATGAACATTGGATTTTCCTGACGCGTAGATCTGGTTTTGGGGTCCCGCCAAGAGGAGGTGATGTGGACACGGTTTCAGTTACAGTTCTAGAGGAACATTGCTTCCGATCTAAGTCTCTTATGCACTCCTCAGAAGAACTGGGTGTGCTCTTCACCATTATGGCTCCCAGCCTACAGGTTTCTGATCTGAACAACTAACTTCTTCCCAATTTCTCCTCCACCCACTCCCCCACCCCCCCTATTTCCCTCTCCTCCTCGGCGCTCTTGTTCACTCTCTCCCTCCCTCCCTCCCTCCATCCCTCTCGCAGGGCTTGGTTCAAAGGGGGCAACGAGCCAAGCGGGGTCTGAACCCTTTCTGAAAACGAGCGCAAAGAGTAAAAAGTATTGTCAAGCGCTCCAAACTTCGTTTAAAATAAGTAAATCCGACCTTGGCTAATAATTTAAAAATAAATCCTTATACAAAACCAACACCCTACAAACTCTCTGTCTCTCACGCTGCCTGTTGCCTTGTGGGGGGTGTGTGTCGGAGAGAGGGGGTGTGGGTGTGGAGGGGACCCGATGTGAATGTTACCACTATAGGATGGCGAGCTTGGGCTCTGAGCTGCAGTGATAGAGAGCAGAGAGAGAGAGAGAGAGGGAGAGAGAGTGGGTGTGCGCGTCAGCAGCAAAGTTATATACAACGGGGGTACACAAAAGGCTGGAGAAACTCAGCGAGTGCAGCAGCATCTAAGGAGCGAAGGAGATAGGCGACGTTTCGGGTTGAGACCCTTATATACAACGGGCTTGTACGCGCTGGCAAGGTGGGTTTCCTTTGTTCTCATCCGGGGCTTCAGAGAGATCGGAGAGAATTAAGTCTCCTTTGCACACCACTCCTAACCCAAGAGCCTTGTCACCCCAGACAGATTAATGACGCCCCCCCCCCCCCTCCCCAACCTCCCTCACACCTGGGCACCAAAGCAGCTCAGGAGGCGAACCCTGAGCTCCGTCTCCCAACAATCTGATGCGCATTTTCCCTTTGTAGGTCATATTAATAGATGCAGCCGCGCTGATTTCTATCTTTAACTCAAAGCCACAGGATGGAGGTGTTTTCTTTAACATTGTTGCTTTATTAAAACATACCTTCATTCATGGTTGGCTCAAGTGTAACGGGAGAGGAACTTGGTAAGTCGGGAGAGCACCTTGGAACATCGCATAAAGAACATGCCCGTGGGAACTCGGTTAAACACTTGACCATAAACTTTGAATCTCGTGCATAACCACGAGTCCGTTTTTTTTCTTTCACTTGGGGTCACTCTTGGGTGGACTCGCACTGTGAGACAGGGCCTTAAAGGTTCTTTGATTCGAAGTAATGAATTGATTTTGTTCTATTATTCCTAATATTATTAATTTTGAATCAGGGACCAGTTTGGTATTGACGACTTCCGAGATTATCTTAAAAATTTCCATCCAAAAATTATTAATTTTTATACAGCTTACGAATGTGTGCGTTAGGTTAGCCTCTAAGTGTTGACATTTATCACAAATAGGGGAAACACATGGGAAAATTCTATTCAATTTGTTTTTTGAATAATGCAATCTATGTAATACTTTAAATTGTATTAAAGAATGTCTAGCATTCTAGCAGAACAGTGATGTATATGTTGTAAGCTTTCATCCCAAATTTCTGGCCTTGTTTGACCTAATTCGTTTTTCCATGATTGCCTATATAAATCCGTCTTGGGTGCATCGTTATCTAATAGAATGTTATAAATATTAGATATCAATTTTTCTGTGTTCAGATGTTTATTCAAACATTCATCAAAAGAATTTGAAGTTTTTGACTCTCTTCTTCACCGTGGATGAAGACAGGTTTGTGGATCCTCGACCTTCCTCTTCGAAAGTCAACAATGAGTTCCTTGGTTTTACAGATGTTGACAGCAAGGTTGTTGTTCTAGCACCATTTGGTCAGTCGATCGATCTCCCTGCTACACTCTGACTCATCTGTAATTCTGTGTCGTTGGTGAATTTGGAGTTGGAAATGTGTCTGGCACTGCAGTTGTGAGTATAGAGATAGTAGAACAAGGGGCTAAACATGCAGCCTTGAGGTGCTCCTGTGCTGATGGTTATCAAGGAGGAGTGTTGCTGCCAATTCCTTCAGATTGTGGTCTGTTGAGAAGGAAGTCGAGTATCCAGTTGCAGAGGGACGCGCAGAGGTCCAGTTCCATGAGCTTAGTGACCAGTTTGGAGGTGATGATTGCATTGAATGTTGAGCTGTAGTCATATCTATTTTTATTGTCAAAGTGGTCCAGTGCAGAGTGGAGAACCAGTGAGATTGTATCCTCCATTGGCCTGTTGTGTCAGAATGCAAGTGTGCCAAGGGGCTTGTTGAGGTAGAAGTTGATATGCACCATAACCAATCTCTCAAAGCACTTAATCGCCAAGGACGTTAGTGCCACCGGTCGGTAGTCATTGAGGCACATCACCTCACTCTTCTTGGGCACCGGTATTTATTTTATTTTTTTTAATATTTTATTAGAAGCAATGTACATACATAGTAATCATATAACATAATACATTTCATGTACAACTTCTTTTTTAAATTTATTTTTGGATAGAAAAGAAAGAAAGAAAAAAGAGAAGCTAGAGGATAGTAGTGATGTGTAGGGCGCAATAATTAACGGTTAATGATTGATAATTGGATAAATAGACTGCGTCCTTAGAAGTGTGTAGGGAAAAGGGAAAAAAAGGCCCCTAAAATAAAAGGGCCTCAAAAAAGAAAGGAAGTAAGAAGAAAATGCAAAAAAGATAGAACTAAACAGAAAAGAAGGGGAATGTGCCTAATTCGTAACGTTACACACCCCCCCACCAAGTTCTAAAACGGTTACTTTCCAGGGTTGTGTGCACCATATTACACTTGTAATAAATCAATGAAAGATGACCATATCTTAAAGAATTGTTCTGGTTTTCCTGCTAGAATAAGTCTCATTTCTTCGAAATGTAATATTTCCAACATATTTGTAATCCACATTTTAAACGTTGGGATAGGTGCGTTTTTCCAGAATTTAAGTATACGTTTTTTTGCCGTTATCAAACCATAGTTGAGGAAACATCTTTGAAATGATGTTAGCACAGAACAGGCTTCCATTGCTCCGAAAATAATAAATTCTGGGTTAGGGTCCAGTCTTGTTTTAAAGGCACCGGTATTATTGATGCCCTTTTAAAGCAGGTGGGAACCTCAGACCTCAGTAATGAGAGGTCAAGGATGTCCGCAAAAACATCAGCCAGTTGTTCTGCACAATTTGTAAGAACACGACCAAGTATACCATCAGGAAGGTTTCTGAAGACTGAAGCAATATTTGTTTCCATTTTCACTTTTGTACATTTAAATACATACATCCATTTAAGTTTTAAATCAGGTTATCTATGCCTTAGGTTAGAGTGAGTACTTGTACAATGCCAAAGCTGCAGTGATGTATAATAATCAGTGAACACCAGTCACATTGCTATGCTGCTGCTTTACTTTCCTCCAACTTCTAGGCAAAAATAACCAGATTTTAAACTGGAATTGAAAAACATTTTAGCCTTAGCATGTGTTTTTAAGCACTGCATCGTCGACTTGAAACGGAAGAACATCTGCAGAATGTGACTGATATTTCCACATGCAAGTCAAGTTGTAACACAGAACGTGAAAATGAAAAGAAAACTGCAGATGTTGGAAATCTAAAATATGTAAAGAAAAAGAGTTAACGTTCCAGGGTCAAAGCCACATCAGGCTGCAACCTGCGATTAAGCCATACTGTCGGGTTGCATCACAGCTTGTTTTCAGAACAGCTCTATGATGATAGCAAAAAATTGCAGTGATTTGTGGATGTAGCCCAATCCATCACACAGACCAGCCTCACCACCACTAACCCCCATCTATATTTTCCGTGCTTCCAGAAAGCAACCAACATAATCCATGACTTATTTCACTCGTATTATTTCTGCTTATCCCCTTTCCTGTCAGACAGAAGATACAAAGGCTTGAAAGTAAGTACCAGCAGATTTAGGGACCACATCTTGTTATTGGACTACTGTATGGTCCTCCCATCAGCTTGGGCATGGCACTGATCTACCAGCCTACCTCATTGCAGATCTTGGAGATTCTGCACTCTGGCATTTTCTCTGGATAGAACACAAACAAAAACTCTTCACTATGTCTGGGTACACCTGACAATGGTAAACTAATAAAATGCTACACTTGTCGCTTTACCTCCCCGCTCGACTCCATCCAAAGACCCAAACATTCTTTCCAGGTGAGGCAGAGGTTCACCTGCACCTCCTCCAACCTCATCTACTGCATTCGCTGTCATAGGTGTCACCATCTCTACATTGGCAAGACCAAGCTTAGGCTCGGCGACCACTTCGCCCGACACCTCCGCTCAGTCCGTACAAACCAACCTGATCTCCCGGTTGCCCAGCACTTCATCCCCATCCCCATCCCATTCTGAATCTAACCTTTCTGTCCTGGGCCTCCTCCATTGCCAGAGTGAGGCCCAGCGCAAATTGGAGGAACAGCACCTCATATTTCACTTGGGTAGTTTACACCACAGCGGTATGAACATTGACTTCTCTAATTTCAGCTAGTCCTTGCTTTCTCCCTCCTTCCCCTCCCCCTTCCCAGCTCTCCCACATGGCCTACTGTCTCCACCTCTTCCTTACTTTCCCCCTCCCCCCTGACTCGTTCTGTGTCGTTGGTGAATGTGGCGTTGGAAAGGTGTCTGGCAATGCAGTCGTGAGTATAGAGAGAGTAGAGCAAGGGGCTAAACATGCAGCCTTTGTTTCAGACCCCTTTGTCTGAAGAAGGGTCTCGACCAGAAATGTCACCTACTTTTCTCCATAGATGCTGCCTCATCCGCTGAGTTTCTCCAGCATTTTTTGTCTACTTACTATAATTTCAGTGGTCAGCACTTACCTAAGGAAATGCAGGAGAGTCTGCTTCTGGCTTATCGGATCACGCATCAGCAAAGTTTGATACTAGCTCCAATACTTATGCTCACCACTGAAAAGGGTTTTTTTTCCATCTGAAAGCTCATTCATCAAGTACCATCTGCCGGTCTTATGTGGGACAAAATTCCTCTCCACTTAAGCCTACCAAAAATATTGTGCAATTTCCCTCACAATGTCATTTTATTAAATGGTTCTATGCATCTTAGAATGTCATAGCTTTTTTTAAATTTTAAGTGTGTTGAAGAGAATTTCAGACATTTGGTCTGAATGAGATCATTTCACCAGCCTAATCTTCAGACTCCATCACAACAAGCTTTAGTTTAATCTACCCTCAGTACTGCAACAGCTGGAGACATGTGGCCTTTATGTGACTTCCCCAGAGAAACATTTTTAAACTTCTGAGTTTTGAAAACAAAAGGTCAGCCTAAAATAAATAAAAAGCTGGCAGAACAGCCAAGCCATCTCCCTTGACCTTACATAAACCTCTCCATCACTGCTGCCCAGCCATGCTCTGGAAATGGGGACTCTGTTTTATTTCCTTGCAAGGGTAGTGGCAGTAATGAGCTTGAAATTGTAACCTTCCTGCATAGTTTGAACCTACATCAAAGATAACAACAACTACCAGCCACATATCTACTGAAAGAAACTAAAACAGCAACTAATTCAAGAAAGAAAAAAACGAAATGGGGAATTGAAATAGTGCAGCAACTAAAAGGGAGATATGTATGCTAACAAGCGAAGCTTTAACCAGCTAAGTATCCATTACCATCAATATTTTCATGAATATGATCATTATATACCACTCACTATACCACACTGTTGTATCTAGAATTTAAAACTTTGAACAGTTCTTGCAAGATATCAAAGCCCTGAAATTCTGTGGTCACCCGTGTAACTCTAGAGCCACTGTGGGAAAGTGGGAGAACTGCAAATTTCAAGGTTTAGGACAAAAAATGAAAGAGGAAATCCATGCTTGGTTGCTCAGACTAAACATTCAATACCCTAGCTGCAGAGCCATTCTGAAATTTGGTTTGGTTGGTGGCAATGGGGCTGAGTTTCAAACAGCAGAATACGAAGTACAGCTGTTGCTATACAGTAGATCTGGTATCAGGCCAAACCCTTTGGCAAAAAAATGTTTTTTGTAATATGGCAAAACATATATTGAAGGAAAAATGAAGCCAATTAGGTCAGTTGGCAATATTTGACAATAGCCTCTCTTAAACTCAAGATCCACAAATGTCAAAGGAGATCTAACTGAGCCCCATTCTTCAAATGCTTTTACCTCATGAGACTAAAGGGCCTGTCCCACCAGCATGCAACTCTATGCGATTAGCGCGACCTAACGTAGTCGCTTGAGCCGTCTGGCGTCGCGGGGCCAGTGCGGAATTGTGCGGAGTTCGTCCCGAGTTCGTCCCGACACCGCGCGGGCCTCCGAATAACCAACTATGTCCAAAAATTCCGCGCGGCAACGGCTTGTCGGCTCGCAGTCGCCTAGACATTTACACACCGCCCCGACATCGTGCCTCCGTGAACCTATTTGTAAGTGCCTCCGTGACCCTCTATGTGTGTAGCTCCGTGGCCCTGTGTGTGTGTGTGTGCCTCGGTGCCCCTCTCTGTGTGCCCCTTTATGTCCTGGCGAACTTACCTTGGACTTCGCTCCAAGTTCGCCTCACTTTGCGCCGCGTTGCGCCACTCACCCGACCTCCGCACGGCCCTCGCTGCCGGTTTGTTTGCGCTTGCCGCATGCAGGCGCATGCTGGTGGAAACAGCCCTGTACAGGGGATCACCCGACCTCCGCGCAGCCCCCGCTTCTAGTTTGATCGCGTTCATCGCATAGAGTTGCACGCTGGTGGGACAGGCCCTTTAGACACCATAATGAAGAAAAATGCAAGGAACAGACCAAAAGCAAGCTGACAATAGCAGAGGAAAAGCAAAGCAGAGGGCATGCTTGTATCAATTTTAAGGAAGGCACATTGCCCCATCGATTGGCTTGCTTGGTCATTTTAGGAAACCTGAGAGTCAGCCAAAAAATAAAAATGCAGTGCTGGAGTACCTGAGTGAGTCAAGCAGTATCTCTGGAGAACTTGGACAGGCGTTGTTTTAGGTTGGTCCTGATCCAACCCGAGACATTGGTCTCCAGAGGTGTTGTGAGATCACTGAGTTACTTCAACATTTTGTGTCTTTTTTTGTAAACCAATTAAGAGCAGTTAATGGATCTCCCTAAGGACCTCATGCCTAAGTATAGAAATGTCCCGACCCGAAACGTCACCCAACCATGTTCTCCAGTGATGCTGCCTGCCTGAGGAATTTGAGTTATCCTGAAATTTGTGTCAACTGTCACTTGCCAGTTTTTGTACAGCTCCTACCTTTCCTTTCCAGCTTTCTCCCTCCTAATCAAATCAGTCAGAAGAAGGATCCCGACCGAAAACGACATTTGTGCATTCCCTCCGCATATATTTCCAGAATTGCTCCAGCACTTTGTTTCTGGTTCAATATTCCAGCATCTGTTGTCTCTTGTGTCTACAAATCAACTATAATAGCAGACAAAGTAGAACAGAATCTAGGGGGAGGGTGAAGTGAAAAAAGTGGGGTGTGAGTGGGTGAGGTGGATCAATACTAGCTTTGGTTTGCCTTGACTTAAAACCTTGACCAGCCCAAGAAGATGAGCAAGATGAAGAAGAACCTATTCCCTGTTCATTAGCCACCATGTGTCTTCTATTATGGATAACATCTCAAACTCATTAAATAGTATACTGATATTTAAAGCAACCTTCATATTTTTAATTAAAAAACGTGCTTCTTTATTCCTTAACAATTTGGATAATCTATGATCTTTGGAAAAGATTGAAACCACACGAGGGAAAGTCCACTCGATGTGGTGTTCTTAAACCAGAAACATTGTTAACAAAGTTATAGAAAGTTATTATGGATTTACCTTGCCAAGATGCTCATCAGGAGACTAATAATGAAGCTTAATGGAGTTAGAACTAGGCAATTGATTTTAAATTTGATGAAAGGAAAATTATGAGATCTTTATCCTCAGAGTGATTTAAAATAGGGTAGCAGGGGTCTCAGAGTGCTCTGTTTTTCAAATGAACAACAATGCACAAGAAAGCAATATATGCACAGTAAATACAAATGGGGAGTGAAAGGAGTTAGTTGGAAATACAGATTAAATTTTGGAATAGACAACAAAAATCTTGGTTTTCAGATGCAATTTAAGATTAAATAATACAATTTTTGTAAAACGTTGATAGCTACACTTTGAACTGGTAAAAGTTAATGAAATGGGTTTGGGAGTTTAGATTCAGGAGATATTCGAATAAACTGAAGTCGATTACACTGTAAAAATAAATTATTCAATGGATTGCCAGCTTTTATAGCCAAAAGGATAGAATATAAAAGTCAAAAAGCAATGGTGATTCAAAATAAGATCTTATTTAGACCACAGTAATTCCTTCTGAACCTTCTGAATTTTGCAGTCGGCAGGGCAGTACTCTGCATATCGCCAACTTGGACAATTTCACATTTTTATCAAGCCAATCAACCTACAAACCTATACATCTTTGGAGTGTGGGAGGAAACCGAAGATCTCGGAGAAAACCCACGCAGGTCACGGGGAGAACGTACAAACTCCATGCAGACAGCACCCGTAGTCGGGATCGAACCTGGGTCTCTGGCGCTGCATTTTGCTGAAAGGCAGCAACTCTACCGCTGTGCCACCGTGACCGCCAAATTCTCTGGAGTTTCAGACCTTGTACCATAAGGAATGGTGTTGGAGCAGTAAAGTGTAGCCCAGTGATGCTTCAAACAGCATATAAAGAGACCTTTTATAAGTGAGCGTGTTTTCCCTAGTATGGATAGATTACAAGTTATTTGATAAAAGGAGAGACAGGGAGGGTAGAAATATATCTCCTCAAGCCTCCTTAAACAAGACACGTGAAAAGCCTGAGGCAGAAAACAGGGCAAACATTTATTTTTCAGGGGATCGTGAAGTAGAAGTCATAGAGTCATACAGCACAGAAATCAGGCCCTTCAGCCCAACTCATCAAGATGCCCCATCTAAGCTCCCCGTGTTTGACCTAGATCCTTCTAAACCTTTCCTATCCATGTACCCACCCAATTGTCTTTTAAATGCTGTTACAGTACCTACCTCAACTACCTTCTCAGGCTGCTCGTTCCATGTACTCACCACTCTCTGAGTGAAAAGGTTGTCCATTAGGTTCCTTTAAATCTTGACCCCTCACACTTCACCAGGTTGTGGCATGCACTTTTGGAGTACGTGAATGAAACTGAAACAACATCAGATGTTACAAATAGGTGGTAAGGAATTACTATATAAAGGACAAATGCAAGGAATTATGACTGCTACTTCTGAGGGGGATAAGTACCAGTGTGAAAATGCTGGGTCAAGTGACATGTTCCCATTTGAAAAATGTATGAATGAAACCCAACAAATTGTGGGTCTGTGGCTATAACTTACCAAAGCACAGCTGATGCCAGCTGCATCACTGTGCCACAGCACCACCACAGATTTTTAATAGACATACATTCAAAATCAGAATAATTTAAACATGAACCACAATTCCAATAATGCATGAAAAAAATAGTTCCAGACATTAACACTGTGTATTGTGTAAAAATCTCTGTTATTGTTGGAAAAACATTTGAACTAATAGGATTTCCTCTTTTATTTTTACCACTGGAATTCATATGTTATTTTATTAATGCCAGCTTTCTCCGTGTCACGAGACACAAGAGAGTGCAGACGTGGGAATCTGGACCATAAAGCAAACTGCTGGAGGAACTCAGCAAGTCAGGCAGCATCTATGGAAACGGACAGATGATGTTTCAGGTCAGGGCCCTTCTTCAAACTAAACTTGTCATCAGTATGAGCCATTCTCATTTTCGTTTGATAAATGTTAGCACTTTGAACTACATAAAGACTGAAGGTTTACAAGATTATGCTGTGCAAAGAAGTTGCTCGTATTAACACAAAGACTGAAAAATAATAAAATGACTAAGCAATGGAAAACATAGAAGGTAAAACACCTGTCGGAGAACACTGAAAAGGCAATTGATAATTAAATATCAAATTTAATTGTTGCTTCAATATTCCAGATTCGTTCAAAGGAAAAATAGGTTTTTCAGCAAAAAGCTGGGCCCATGAAGCTGACCTTTTAACTGAACTTATGTGACAATATAATTAGATCCAGTATTTAAATGTATTTTTGAAACAGTCTAGTCAGGCAATTAAAAAGCAATGCGGTCAGGTCAAATATAAAACTTGCTGGTGGATTTTCAGTATTAGCAGATCGTGCCCCAAAAGACTAACAATATTGAGTCCTGTATGAAATTTGTACAGGTACATAAAGCAGGCCATTGATAGCTTAATGTAGTGTTTGTATAGACTAGATGGAGATCAGATAAGGGTCCCATTTATTTAGTAACAAAATCTTTAAAACAATCATAAATATTGCTCAGTGGTAGCCCTGTCAGCACTTACGCCAATGAAAGCTATTTAACACAAAATGTGACATTTTTTTAGCACTAACATCGGTCAAACAGCATCTGACTTCTAAGCTGTCTGCCGTTCAACTACTGGGAATACGTTTCGGAATACAGCCATAATCCTTCCACAATCACAAGCAATGAACCAAAACTTTCATCTGACTTCAGCCCACAGAAGTTCTGCGATCTTCCTGTGACCAGGAATTATCACAAGGATCATCTTTCAGGAAATGTATCACAAACTTGGGTAAAGATATTAAATATGGTTAACTTTATCCTATTGATACAATAAAAAAAATACAATTATTAAAGAAAATAAATTAAAATTAATCTGGTGATTCTGAACACTATTTTTAGAGGATATTAAACTTGTTATTAAGCATCTCTCAAATTAAATTAGGCCAGGCTTAACAGTATGGCTTCAGGTCACATATTAATAACATATAAAAGAAACATGTTCTGAAATCTAATTTTAATGTAGTTTTTGATTCTCCTACAAAATGGCACCTGTGATACAGAAATCGCAGCAATACGTTCATCTTTGGCAGTTTCTTCATTCACTGCCCATAATTCATATGAATCTAACTTCAGTCTGCAATGCATTTTTAAGGTGTTTAATCATTGATTAAGCACGTATCCCAGCAGCTCACATTTTATAGTGATCCATATGTGCTTCAATGTAACATAAGCATTTAACTGAAAACATACAATTATTAATGGATGGAATGAGATAGGCTTGCAGGGCTTTACAAGTGACAAGTTTGAAAATACCAAAATGTAAAGTCAAAACGGTAATTAGTGCAAATCCTCTCGTAAATATTATTTTGCCCCACTCGTTACTTATTCAGTAAATCCAGCAGATCTATAAGTCAAAGCATGCTTTCAACCTAAATGTTATTTACAGGCAAGATGACTTAGTGAATGATATTTGAGCTCAACATTTTTTTCTCTGGAAACAAATCATTGTTTTCATATTTCTTTATTTGGGAATTCTGTCTAATAAAATATTAAACATCAATGTTCAATCAGCAGCAACACTAAACTTGTCAATTAAAATGTCTGCAGAAAATATGAGTCCTTTCATTGATGTTCTTTGTGCAATATACATGCCCATTGGTTTTTTTTCTGATTAATTAGTGACCCAACATAAATATAGTTAACAATGACTAATGGCTACGGTGCACTATAAACTCACCAAAATCTTGCAAAATGTGCAAAATACATCATAATGTTAATTGTATTTAATCTACATAAGCAAGAAGTACAGGAGTTGGTCATTTTGTCCCTCAGGTCCACTATGCTATTCATTCAGGTCGCAGTTAATTTGATCTTGGTTTCAGCTTAATTTCCTCCCTGTTCCTCATTACCCTGACTCACAATTAATCCCAAATTATCTCTGTTTCATCTTTGAATGCAATCATTGATCCAGCTCCATTGTTTTCTAGATCGATAACTCTAAAGATTCAGAACCTGCTTAGCGTAGAGCTTGCTCTGCAACTAGGTCTGACGTAACTGGCCTACTCTTATTCTCAAACTATTGCCCTTCAATTCTAAGTTGTTGCAAGTAAATATTATCTAGCATCTACCACATCAACCCTACCCACCCACCCTCCCAATCTTAAGTATGAAAATCAAAACTGTAACAAAGTGTTTTTTGTTAGCATTCCCAATTCCCTACCACCAGTGGTGCCGCACGATTGGCAGTCCTGCCAACAGTCTGTTTGTTTTTTCATCATTTTAATATTTTTAGTGTGTGTTAAAAGTTTGTGTAAATGTCCTCCAGTTTGTTTTATGTGAGGGGAGGGGTAAACGTTTTTTCCAGTTTCTTACCTTGCCGGAGATGCGATTAATTTTCGGATTGCATTCTCACTGTGGCCTATCATCGATGGAGCTGGAGGCTTCCTTGGACTGACCTTGGGCCCCACCACGGGGCATGGACTTACATTGGAGTCGATCCCTTGCCTGGAATCGCTCTAACCATGGCCTGCGGACTTTACATCGGGAGCACGCAGTCTCGGGAGAGGCCGTGGATGTAGGGAGCTCCAACGTCGCGGAAGGTTCGATCAGACCCGATGTATGGTTCGATTGTTCGGCGCGGGGGAGCTGACATTCCCCTGTTGCAGGAGCTAATCGCCTCAACAGAGAGGGTCCACCGCTGGCTACGGGAGTCAAGATCATCCCGTCAACGGAGGGCTCGAGGCGGGAGAACAAAGGGCAGAGATTGAACTTTTTTTGGCTTCCATCACAGAGAGGAATGTAGAGGAGTCACTGTGATGAATGTTTATGTTAAAATGTGCTTTATGTGTTCCATTGCTTTTTATTTGGATGACTGACGTGGCAAATGCAATTCCTCATATGTTGCAAACCATACTTGGCTAATAAAGCATTATTGTGATTGTGATTGGGATCATGATTCGCTATGAAATGGAGGAGAAGGAAGAAAAAATAAGAAATAATGAACTGTAGCTCTGGTATTCTAAAGTAAAGCAGAACATACTGGACATTTTCACCAAAGCAGGTAGATTTGCAATCTTCCATTACATTTGTAAACAGTTTAATCAATCAATCAATCAATCAATCAATCAAAGACTTTATTGTCATTCAAAAATACACCAAGAAATGCAGGTCTGAGCGAAATTTTGTTGCATCTGGCTCACTGTGCAACACAAAACAACAAAAGGATAAAATGGATAAAAAGATAAAATAGATAAAATAGATAATAGTGGGTGCGCATTATATGGAATTCAAGAGTCTGATGGCTCAGGGGAAGAAGCTGTTGTAAAACCTGGCCGTTCTGCTCCTTATACTGCGATACCTTTTGCCCGAGGGCAGCAAAGTGAACAGTCCATGATGGAGATGTGTGGGGTCTTTTATAATGTTGGTGGCCTTAGACAAACAACGTTTGCACGAAATGTCCCAGACTGAAGGAAGAGAAGTCCCGATGATTTTTTCAGCCAACCTCACTACTCTCTGCACGGACTTCCAGTCGGAGGCTTTGCAGTCCCCAAACCAGCCAGAGATGCAGCTGGTCAAAATGCTCTCTTTGGTGCCCCTGTAGAACGTGGTGAGGACGGGATGGGGGAGGTGAGCTCTTCTCAACCGGCACAGAAAGTGCAAACGCTGCTGCGCTCTCTTAACTAATGATGCGATGTTTTGTGACCAGGTCAGACTGTTCATGATCTGCACCCCCAGGAACTTAGTGCTACTGACCAACTCCACATCGATGTCATTAATGTGTAGTGGCGTGTGACTGTGCCGGTTTCTCCTGAAGTCAACGATGACCTCCTTTGTCAACATTCAGGATCAGGTTGTTCGTGTTGCACCAGTACACCAGTTGTTTCACCTCCTCCCTGTAAGCCAGCTCATTGTCGTCCCGGATAAGGCCCACCACTGTTGTGTCATCTGCGTACTTCATGATGTGGTTTGTACTAAACCTGGCACAACAGTCGTGGGTCATCAGGGTGAACAGCAGTGGACTCAGGATGCAGCCCTGAGGGGAGCCGGTGCTCAGAGAGATGATGTTGGAGGTGTTGTTTCCATCCCGCACTGACTGGGGTCTGTCAGTGAGGAAGGCCAGTAGCCAGTTACACAAGGGGGTGCTGAGGCCCAATGGACCCAATTTGCTTATCAGGTGCTGAGGGATGATTGTGTTGAATGCTGAACTAAAGTCCACGAACAGCATTCGCACATGTGTGTTCTTCTCCTCTAGATGTGCCAGGCTCAGGTGGTGTACGGAGGATGTGGCATCCTCTGTGGAGCGGTTTGGCCTGTAAACAAACTGGAACGGGTCAAGTGTGGAGGGGAGTCTGGAGGTAATATGGTCCCTGACCAGCCTCTCAAAGCACTTCATCATTATGGGAGTGAGTGCGACAGGGCGGTAACCGTTGAGACATGTTATTGCCAATTTATTTGGCACTGGTATGATGATGGTAGTCTTGAAACACAATGGGACAACAGCCATGTTCACCATGAACAACAGCCTTGTTCACCAGTTTGCTATGAAAGGTGACGCAGTGACACTGCTGATAGAGCTGCTGTCTCATAGCACTAGAGACCCAAAACCCAGAAGCAATCTGGACCTCAGGTGCTGTCTGTGTGGAATTTTCACTTTCCCCCTGTAGGTTTCCTCCAGGTAGTCTGGTTTCCTCCTACATCCCAAATGTCTCGACCCGAAATGTCACCCATTCCTTCACTCCAGAGATACTGCCCGTCCCACTGAGTTACTCCAGCGCTTTGTATCCATCTTTGTTGTATTTATTGATGTATTCATCTTCACTGCATGTAGACTGTTCACTCTGCAAGCTTCATGTGAACAATGAAGTTCATTGCACACTGGTGTATATGACAAGAAAATCATCTGTAATCTGCAACATCCATCTGAGCATTTGCCAGAAAAAGATTTGTGAAAAACTAGGAAGCACCAACTATGCATGCAGGTCTCGGGAAAGTTGCAAAAAAATTTTGTTTGTCATCAACTATTTTATTTAAAGCTACTCTGTGGTTACAGCACACTGGTTAAGCCCATTAAATATCATTGTGAATTACTTTGGATAAATCTCCATTCGTTTGCAATTTCTTAAGATTTACTTCCATCTGGATCTTAATGGAACAAGAAATTGCGTTCAGATTGTAGCAGACAGCATTGGCAATCAGTTTCATCTGCAACTGTGTTTTTGTTCCAATGTATTCTGTGCAAGATTCTATCAAACTTTCATTGCATTTGAATGATTGAGCCTCCTGATATGAATGCTGAGCATAACATTCTAGTTAAATGTTTATTATGCAAACAAATCCTTGCTCAGCATAATCAAAATAGTCAGCCTTACCAGCATTTAGTAACTCATGCCACTGACCATTGTGGCTTGCTGTGTATTGCAATTTCCTCAGCTGTTTAAATGGTTTGATCCAAAGGGCCAGATGGTGCTTGTGGTAAACATGGGATCCATGAGAATCTCCATTCGGAGAATCCTCACAGTGACAGACAAATCCCACTGACGTGTCTTTTGAGGTATCTGACGTATCTATCAATGTCGCCGTTCCTGCCAGGCTCTTAGTTTAGTTTAGTTTAGAGATACAGCACGGAAACAGGCCCTTCAGCCCATCGAGTCCGCACCGACCAGTAATCCCCACACATTAACACTGCCCTACACACACAAGGGGTATATTTTTGCATTGACACCAAGCCAATTAACCTACAAACCTGTACACCTTTGGAGTGTGAGAGGAAACCGAAGATCTCAGAGAAAACCCACGTAGGTCACAGGGAGGACATATAAACCATACAGACAGCACCCATAGTCAGGATCAAACCTGGGTCTCTGGCACCGTAAGGCAATAGCTCTACTGCTGTACCACAGTGCCACCCGTAAAATCTTCATAAGATCTGAGATGTCTTCTGCATCCTTAATGAACAAAGCCTCCCTCCTCCCATGTATCTCTTTGACCAGGACTTGAGTGTCTCTTGGAGTGATTGTGTTGCTCCCTTTGCCCAACAGCAGCCTACTCCTCAGTTCCCGAAGCCTGCTGCTGCAGTTTAGCTACCTTCGTAAATGTGTCTTTCAGGTAGCATGTCCTTCACAGATGGCTGCACATCAACGTATCAGGATCTGGGCTGAATTAAGTGAAATCCTGTTAGAATTGCAAGAATTTTGTTTCTTGGCTTACGCACCCATATCAGGTCCGCAACCTCCTGCATTCCTGTGCATTGGAATAGCTGCACCAGGCCATGATGCAACCAGTCCAGATACTTCCTTCATTGCATCTATGAATTGTATCGGTAACGTGCTTGTAATGCTTGGTGGACTGTGTGGGGTGGGAGGACCCGTTGCTCCTCCCGTGCAGCAGGTGGCGCTGCACAGGACAAAGGTAAATGTTTTTGTATATAGTTTATCCTGTCTGTAAACAGTGTGTGTGCAGCCAATTTGAATTGTCTTGCTGCCAGCATTGAGTAAAGCATTAAAGACTTCTGTTGTAAATTAAAGACTCTCAGGTTTTGTGCAGCCCTAGAAAACGAATACAAAATTGGTGTCAGAGGTGGGATACTTCGGATTGCGTCCAAAGACCCAGATAACAGCCTATTTTTTAATTATTTTTTTTAAACTAACATGTCTTGGCAATTCGGTCGTTTCGATCCAAAGCGAGAAAGGTGGTCATCGTATTTAATGCTCGCTTAGTTTTATTTTGAAAGTAAGGCAATTACGACTGACCTGAAGAAGAAGGCGCTCTTGTGTTCATCAACGTCTCCAGAAACATTTGCACTGCTTCAAAATTTACTTACAGAAGAAGTAACTGAAGTCTCATGTGCTGAAATCACAACGGCGTTGCAGCTGCATTTCGAAGAAAGTCGAAATTTCCTCGCTGCTCGCTTTGATTTCTACCAGACGGTGCAACAGGAAGGGCAATCGATAACCAAATTTCTTGCCGAACTTCGCACTTAGTCAAAGGCATGTGATTTTAAAACTCAATGCTGTGAAAAGTGCCAAGACAATGCGATGTGGGATAGACTGGTCATGGGCTGCAGGCACGCATTCATCCAGCAGGCATTCATCCAGCAGGCGATCGATGCCTCATTGAAGAATGTGCGGCAGTGTGCTAAGATGGCCAAGCAGCTGAGTAAAGAACTGCACAAAATGGCCAGCGAAACAGAGTCGAAGCTCCCTCAGGAGGTGCATACAGTTTTTCAGACTCGTCCGCAATGCCAGAAACCAGTTGATCGACCCAGAGCAAATCCGTAGAAGGTGGGATAGTTTCAGAAGAGACGTTCCTCTGTGGGGGGGGGGGGGGGGGGGGTCGAAGCCCTGCTACCGGTACGGCTCGAGTGCTCATCACCACCATGAGTGCCCATATATCAAGTCCGTTTGTTATGCCTGTTACCGAAAAGGTTATCGCCATGCAGTGTGTCAATCCGTAGGAAAGCTGAGAAAGGGCAAGAAAGCGCAAAACACAGTCGACCAAATCGCGGAGACCATTCCTATTGAAGTGCTTGGTGTGTCTACGATCACCAACAAGACGAGGATTTCACTGCAGGACTCGAACGTCGATCTACAGTTGCAGGTGGGCATTGGTGCGGCTGTGTTGCTAGTGGGTCAGTACATCTGGGAGAGGATTGGATCGCCAAAACTGAAACCGACCAACATCTGCCTTTTCGGAAACGGATGACAGCCCATTCCCACAAAAGGCAAATCCACTGTCACCATTTCCTGTAATGGTATGAAACAGATGTTGCCGCTGATCATCATTGGTAAAGAAGGTACGTCCCTGTGCGCCATCAACTGGATCCATGCTTTCAAGCTTGACATGAACACCTTGATCTAAAATGGATCAACTATGGCATTGTCATCGACCACAATTGCAACATGGTCAGCAAGTGCAAGAATAACCTGCGAAAACAGGACGTCGAATGGCACTGGTCCAAAGAGTGTGACCATGCATTCACCAGGTTGAAGGAGATGCTCGCCCAGAAGACGGTCCACGTGTTTGGTCCACTATGACCTATCGAAGCCGATCTTGCTGGCCGCCAATGCATCGCCATATGGTTTTGGAGCTGTAATCTCACAAAACGGTGCTGAACGGCAAGGAAGAACCAATCGCGTTCACATCCAAAAAGTGACGACCGTCAAGAAAAACTACAGTGAAGTGGAGAAAGAATAGCATACAGATAAAGCAAATAATAATATTTCTTCAAAAGAGAACACTGAGGAAAACTCTGTTGATTCTGAACCTTTAGCAAAAGTTGTGAAATGCAAAAAAGATTGGCCAAAAGGAGTAAGCGAGGTCCAGCTAAATGGAGACGTTCAAACTGGAAAGGGGGAATGTGATGTTTGGTGGACTATGTGAGGTGAGAGGACCCGTTGCTCCTCCCGTGCAGTAGGTGGTGCTGCACAGGACAAAGGGAAATGTTTTGTATATAGTTTATCCTGTCTGTAGCCAGTGTGTGTGCAGCCATTTTGAGTTGTCTTGCTGCCAGCATTGAGTAAAGCATTAAAGACATCTGTTGTAAATTAAAGACTCTCAAGTTTTGTGCAGACCTAGAAAACGAACACGAAAGTGCTGGATTTGTTTAAACTTTTAAGAAAGTGGAGTTGCTGGAGCAGCTTTTTTATGGTTACATCTCTGTGTTGGGTGCACAAAAGGTTTTTTGAGATGTCGACGCCCAGGGGTTTGAAGCAGCGACCTCTGCTGACCGACTAGTGGCACGTGCTCTCCCTTGCTGAAAGCAATGATTAGTTCCTTGGTCTTGATACCATTGAGTGAGAGTTTGTTCCGGTGACAGCATTCAACCAGGTGTTCAATCTCTCTCGCATGTAGGCTCACTCATCATCATGTGATTCAGCCAACAACAGTCATGTTGTTGGCGAATTTATAGATGTCATTGCTTAGCCACACAGTCGAGGGTGCAAAGAGAGTGGAGGAATGGGCTAAAGGTGTAGCCTTGAGATGCACCTGCATTGATGGTCAGTGTTTATTGGTGGCTCAATGAATAAAAATACATTCACGATAAAGTCCAACTTTATTTCATCGCGTACACTAGAGCATTTCAACAGTCAGTTGTTGCTTGCGTCTTGCTTACCAACTGGCCCCGAGCGAGAGAGAGAGAGAGAGAGAGAGAGAGAGAAAGAGAGAGTCTTTGTGTGAGTACCATAATACTCTGTAAAAGGTGGCATGCATATTTGTGTAGTGAAGGTTATAAATGGCATGAATTAATAAGGGTTAATCTACAGTCAGTGAGGTAGAGGTGTTGTTTAACAATGCACAGTGATTGAAGACTGCCAATGAAGAAGTCAAGCATCTAGTTGGAAAGAGAGGAACAGAGGCCCAGCTCTCGGAACTTGGTGATGAGTTTGGATGGAATGATAATGTTGCATGCTGAGCTGGTCGATGAACAGCACCCTGACATGTTTTCCTCTTTTACAGATAGTCCAGAGTGGAGAGCATCAGATATTGACCGGTTGTGGTGAGAGGCAATTTGAAGAGAATCCGGGTATTTCTGAAGCAGGAGTTGATTTGCGCCACAACCAAAGCACTTCATAATGGTGGATGTAAATGCTAGCAGATAGTAGACCTGGAGCAATCACCATGCTCTTCTTGGGTATGTTTGTTGCCCTTTTGAAGTATAGGGTGAAGATGCAATTGAATGCTTTAGCTAGTTGGTCTGCACAGATTTTTATCTCTCGGCCAGATAAACTCTCTGGGTCAGACACTTAGCTTGAATTCATCCTCAGAGAGATGCTCTGACATGGGCTTCAGAGGCTATCACAAGTTCGTCAGGAGATTTGGCGGCTGCTATCATTGTTCACCCTTTCAAATCATGCATTAATGGCATTGAGCTCATGCAGAAGTAATGTGCTATTGCACCTTATGCCGCCCGGTTCTACCTTGTAAGATGTGACCTGATTCCACCTGTCGAGCATTTGGCTGTTACTCCAGAGTATCCCAAATTTGGCAACTCACAATCTTGATGGCCTTCTGGAGATCATATTTGAACTTCTTGTAAGGTGCATTATTGTCAGACCTAAACACCATGGATCTGGCCCAGCGTACAGGTCTCCTGGTTCATTCAGCGCTTCTGGTTGGGGAAGTTTTCACATGTGCACACTCAGCCACGCATTACTCATGTCACCCAATACTCATACTGTTTGGTGGAAATTCTGTTTAACTGTTTCAACACATTCCGTTCAATTTAGATCAGAATCTTCTTTCTTGCTGCATGTCTGCTCATGTTTCCCACATACCCTACCCATATTCTCCATTTGTCCTCACTTTAAGACTAGCTTGTAAAGAATCAGTAATGTTTTTTTTCAAAACTTTGCTTTGAGCTGCCAGAGGAGGTAGTTGAGACTGGGACTATCCCAACATTTAAGAAACAGTTAGACAGGTACATGGATAGGACGGGTTTGGAGGGATATGGGTCTACCACAGACAGATAGGACTAGTGCAGCTGGGACATGTTAGCCAGTGTGGGCAACTTAGGCCGAATGGTCTGTATCACATAGTCATACTCTATGACTCTGATCTCTTGGAATGCCATCCCTGATTCCATATGCCCATTTTTTTTGAAGTGACAGTTATGGGCCTGTCCCACTTACGCGACTTTTTCGGCGACTGCCGGCACCTGTCATAGGTCTTTGCAGATCGCTGAAAATTTTCAACATGCTGAAAATCCAGCGGCAACCAGAAAAAGGTACGACACTTTGGCTGACTATGTGACTTGGCTTCTCGGGTGGACATGTCGCCGGGTGTCGCCTGTACGGTCGTGAATAGTCTCCTCGGTCGCCCAAAGAGTCATAGCGTCTTTCTGGTTGCCACTGGATTTTAAACATGTTGAAAATTTTCGGCGGCCTGCAACGTCCTATGACGGGTAACCGCAGTCGCCAAAAAAGTTGCGTAAGAGGGATTTCATTCTGGATTAAGTCAAGCATCTTGTGCAGCTGCTGTTCCTCCTTGGTGGTGTATCGCAACTCACAGGCATATCCAGACTATTCTATTATTTGAGAACTCCCATCTCATCCCAAATAAAACCTGTGTAATTTGAACCAATATATTAGCGATGTTGCAATACCTGCCAGCAGTGCTACAGTTCTGCCACTGGTCGTGAACGTGATTTAGGCGCCTTTGAGGAGGGGGGGGGTGGGGGGGGGCGGGATTAAAATCCAGTTATATCCCGCCTGGGGCTGCTAGCTGCTGAAGTAAAATCGATCGGACTTCAGTCCCCGCTATATTTTTTTTAAATTCGCCGGACAATTTAAGGTAAGTCGTTTATTTCACATATAATCTTGCTTCTTGGGATGGCTTTAATCTAATTTTACGTTGCAAAAATGTTATTTGAGCCCCATAAGAACTGGCAGTGTTTTTCCTGCCGATATGGGGTTCAAATTCACCGCAATTCACCACAAATGCAACGTTCCAATCGATCGTGTTCCAGAAAATCCCACTCACATGATAATTTAAATCTTCTTTTTTTTGGACAATCATGTCATAAGCCATCTAAATTGTCTATATTTTGTGTTATTCTCTCTCCACGATCATTATTTTTAAACTAAATATCCACAACAGTTTGAGTCACATGTATTGTGCAAAAACAATAATTTTGATTATATTTTGAGTGGATGTTTCTGGATTAATTTATGGGAATTAAACATTAAATTCCTTCCATCTGGCATATAAATTAATGACAGTGAGATTTAAAAATCATGTTGTATTGTGAATTCTTGTGTGAATGGGATTAGTTTGTTATTTGGATACTTAAGCTATGTTTAAAAATTATCCTTTTATTAAGAAATGGAGTCTACAGGACATTCTTAATGGGAAAGTTGTGGGCAGAAATGCATGTCATGTGTGGTTTGAAGAGCAAAAACTTGTAGTTTACAATGCCTAAATTGAAAAGACAAGGTGTACAGAGTTACTTATTGGTTACAATCTGAGGAGTATGATGATGCTACTGATTATGATATGAATGTACCAGCTAGCAACTGATCTTCTCCATAAAGACTTGGTCTATTGCTAGAAATTGTAATTTATTTACCTATCGGTTACAGACTTGCAGCATATTATACAATAATATTAAAGTTCTGATCTTGAGAATATCACATTTTTGAATTTTCAAGGCAGTCTGGGTGTTTACTACTATTTCCGTCACAACGGTCAATTTTGTAATTAGCTACATTTAGGTAATTAACTAATTATATGTTTTACTTTCAGGTCATCCAAGTAAGATGTTTTATATTTATTTCAGAATGCTTCAATCTATAATAACTGAAAATTACATTCAGTTCTCTTAATTTTTAAGGAAGTTATGGGCTTTTGACTGTCCTCGATCACAGCTTTTGTGTTAAGTCAATGGAAAAGCAATAGGGAACAAGATGCTAATTTCCAAGTATGAAAATGGCCATAACTTTTTTAATACTGAAGATATGAAAGTGAATTAGGTGTCAAATTAAACTTCTTTTTAAGCTTTATCTGATGGGATAAATTGCAGACTTGATTTTTTAAATCTCAAAATGTTGTAACATTGCTAAATATATTAGCAAATCATCATCTGTGCAATCATCTGGATGATAATACAAAACAAGTGCTTTAACCATAACTTGCAACAATGCTGCAGTTGATCAGTTTATTTTGTTCAATAAATTTAGAACATTGTCATAAGTACACAAAATTACTGTTCTGTTAGAATATTCAGACTACCAAAAAGTTTTGGATTAAATAGAATTTGTCATGTGAATAGAGCTGAACCTCGATGTATTTAACAAGCTACATCTGTAAAGTTGTTTCCTGTGGAATTATGAATTAATCTTTTGTTGTATAATATTAGCCTACAATCAAATATATTTCTTCTGCTCAGATCATTATTCTGTGCTAAAATAACAATTTCTCTAAAATGCAGCCTGTTTTGTAGATATTGCTGAAATATATTTCATTTAAAATATAGTAACAGCTGCATAATACAGACTAAGTTGCTTTTCTTGGCCTGTAAGAGTTGAAAGTTGAACTGACAGAACTTCCTTTCCATAGTTTTATTCTCATTGCGTATATATGCCTCAGATGATCACCCACGACTACCAAAGGCCACACACGAGACACCAGATTTCAAAATCTTTTTGAGACCTCAACTCTTTGTAATTTAAATCACAAAAGTGTGCAAACGCATGCCAAGAATTTTCATGTTTCAGGTTTCCAAATGATATGCTCCTTGTGAGAGTTTAAAGGCAGGAAGCAGCCACGAGGGATATTTCGATGAGTATTGACTGCAAATCTTCATAAGGTGTATGGCATTTTCTTAATTTGATATGGTGTTAGTAAGTAAATCTGGAATTAGTCAGGTATAGGTTAAAAACTTAAATCAATCAAATAAATTATATGCAAAATAACATTTTAAATGTAAAATATAATTCGGGAGGAGAATATGACCATATTGGTAGCTCCTGAATCTGCTGAGGAGAGTATGGTCATAAGGTCATAAGGAATAGGAGCACAATTAGGCTGTTCAGCCCATCAAGTCTACTCCGCCATTCAATCATGGCTGATCTATCTCTCCCTCCTAACCCCAGTCAGATAACAGAAAATTTATAAACATATGGCATTCAAAGTAGCGATCACTAGCTTTCTCAATGCAACAGTGCAATCAGATACATTTTATGAATGGCAACATTATGACCCTTTTTTTTATTCGTTGCATTTTTCAGAGGAACCATGCCCATTGTTTCAGAATCTGTGACACAATATGTGTAATTGTGTGTGACAACGCGATATGAAAGATTAGACTGTAGCCAACAGACATAAGTTGTGTTGAAACCACCGAGGAACAGAGGTCAAGCTGAATGTCCCCTTCCTCAGTCAAAAATTAGAACACATTTTTGGCTCAACATTTTGCTTCAGAAAGGGAGTCCATTCTGGCTGCTGCTTCATGTCCTTTCAGTCTCAAGGTTCAAGCGAGCACAGTGGCACAGTGGTACAACTGCTGCTTCACAGCGCCAGAGAGCCAAGTTTGATCCTAACTCCATGTGCCGTCGGTGCGGAATTTGCACATACTTCCTTGTGACCATGTGGGTTTTCTCCGGGTGCTCCAGTTTCCTCCAATGTTCTCAAGGCGCACAGGTTTGTAGGTTAATTGGCCTCTAACGACTCGAGTGGCCAGGTAGCGAAAATGAGATAACGTAGAACTGGTGTATGAGTAATTGATGATTGCAATGCACTTGCTGAGCCGAAGAGCCTGTGTGGATTTTCTCTGAGATCTTCGGTCTCCTCCCACACTCCAAAGACATGCAGGTTTGTAGGGTAATTGGCTTGGTATAAGTGTAAATTGTCTCTAGTTTGTGATAATGTGCGGGGATCGCTGGTCGGTGCGGACTTGGTGGGTAGAAGGGACTGTTTCTGAACTATATCTCTAAACTAAACTAAGTGTTTGCACACACTTTCAGCTTGCCATTTTGCTGCCGGTTGGTCTGTTTATTGTGTTCTATAAATTTGGAACATCATTATAAGCACATGATATTGCTGCAGTGAATAAAGCAGGTTTTGTTCTGCTCGAATTTTCAGACCGGCAAAAAGTTTTGGATTTAATACAATTTGTCATCTGAATAGAGTCGATTTTCGCATGTATATTAACAAGCTACATCTGTACAGTTCTTTCCTGTGGAATTATGAATTGCCAGGAATTATGAAGGTCAGACAGCGTCTCTGGAGGACATGGATAGGCAACGTTTACGGTGGAGACCCTTCTTCAGACTGATCGGGCAATCTGTCCGAAGAAGTGTCTCAACATGAAACATTGCCGATCCATGTCCTCCACAGAGGATGCCTGACCCACTGAGTTATTGACTTTGTGCCCCAACCCTGTATTAGCTATTGAGCTGAATGCTTTCTCCTACACCATGTGACTTGTAACTCCATGCTCTCAACAGAATTGGAAATTCTATAGCCAATATAATTTTCTCTTAACTCATTAGTTATTCCATATTCAGGGAGGTAATGTAGATGTGAGACTAAATTTATGTTGTTAAAGTCTATTTTATTATTTGTGTAGAGACATGAAATGGAATAACTCACATGATGAATTTTCTTTTTTTCTTACATGGATCGGTAGTTCACTGCAATGTGCCTGATATGCTGATGCCATATCTTCAATATGCCAATCCCTGGCTCCATGTGACATGTCTCTTGTTATGACACTCGTGCACCTCCTCGGTGGAATTTGTCTCTACCACACCCATACTTGCACCTTCTAAGTGGAAATGACCTCTCTATTTTTTCCTGCCAAAATATACTAATCTTCATTTTTCTGTTTTGAACTGTTTCTGCCAGTAAGTTGCCCATTTTGCCAGTGTATTAATGCTGCCCAGTAATTTGATACAGTCTCCTCAGAATTAACATTCTACTGTCTCTTTCTTACATTCCACCCCTAGTAAAAAAAGTTATTTTTATTCCAAAGTCTATGTTGTTAATATTAATTGTGAACCTCACCAGTATCCACCTTCTTACACTGCACATCTCTAACCTTCACTTCTGTTGTCTATTTTCTGTCCTTTTACCAGCTAGTAATCCATGGAACTTGTAGCCAGTAATATTGTGCAGTACCTTAACCTGAAGAACTGCAGCAGGACAGGATGATTGCTCAGCAACATTAAATGGTGACCTTTCCAGTGATACCCACATCCAAAAAAGTCAGGAAACAAAGATTTCCCTTCCTTCCATTACAGTCTGATCAGACTGCAAACAACATCAGTTCAATTACTTTTTCAATAATGTCAATCCAATTCCTCGAATTTTCAACAACTTTGGTTCACTTTCCTACTCTGCTGCTTCTCTAATGCTGCCATTTTGACTCCAAGCTGCCATTCTCCCATTTCCAAACAATCTTACTTCAATTTCAATAATTCAACAATACCAGTCCAGTCCCCAATCTCCCCACAGCCCCCTACTCACATCAATGACTGCTACCATTCTAATGCAACGCCAGAAAGGAGTAGTAACAGGCACAATTAGGTAATTAAAATATATAACACCCTTTCACTTGCACCTGAAATGTTTGGTCTTTGCATGCAAGTGAACGTTTATTTTAGTGACGGGTAAATTACACTTTTCAGGCTCCGTAATTTTCAATGCAGGAAGATATCTCTAGCTTTCGCTGGGATGTAATATGACAAAATCTGATAAGCCACCTAAAAACGACATTAGGATGAGAAGAAACCTGATTGAGTGGTCATGTTATTGTAAAGGTTTAAATCCAAACAGTGCAATCAATAATACTCCGAATGATCTGCAAAATAATGAAGAGTTATTATTGATGCTACCAAATGACAATAACTCAACTAATCTGTTCACTGAGGATAAATATGGAGCACTTAGCCTCAACCCGAACATGCTCACACAAACCGGACTTTATCTTGCACTAAATGATGTACCCTTTATCCTTGCGTTAAAGAAGGAACTGCAGGTGCTGGAGAATCGAGGGTGCACAAAAGGCTGGAGCAACTCAGGGGGTGCAGAAGCATCTAAGGGGCGAAGGAGATAGGCGACCCGAAACGTTGCCTATCTCCTTCGCTCCTTAGATGCTGCTGCACCCGCTGAGTTTCTCCAGCCTTTTGTGTACCCTCTATCCTTTATTTTTACCCTGTGGATGGCTTAATTATAAACATAGGTTGACTGGATAGCACACAACAAAAAGCTTTTCACTGTACCTCAGTACATGTGACAATGATAAACTAAACTAAATTCAACTGACAAGGGTGACTGTCCTTCATATCCACTGAATGTGAAATCAAAATGCTCCATAGTTACTCTTCAGTGGAGATTAAGATACATATATTTAGTGGCTGGAGTAACAATGTGCACAGAGAAGTTTGACTATTCATCAATTCCCAGACATCATCACACGATTTCTCACAACAGCTTTATAATCTCAAGGTGTGGGCAATCCCCTTCTGTTCTGGTGGAAGCCTGTGTATGACGTACCTCTGTAAGAAACAGTGCAACGCGATGATGAGAGTCTTGATAATGGTGAAGAATGCAGTTCTCATGACTAAGTATTGGTGGCCTGTGTATGTATTGGAGAATTGGTCTATAATAATACTGTGATGATGTAGGAAAGGATGATTGCGACAATGTGAGACACTGATTGCTGATAAATGTAGAGTGCACAGCAAGTTTGTTTCATTTATTTTGCGTTGTGTTTGTGTTTTGTGTTTTGTGTTTATGACTAATGGAAGGTCAATTTCCCGCCGAGGATAAATAAAGTTCTGTCGTATCGTATAGCGTAAGTAGGAAGAATACCATTTTATGCAAGTAGTATTGGAATTAATGAAAGTGCCAGAGATATAACTGTGGTGGGAATGTTTCTTAATAGTCTTAACGTGCTTGATCGCTGATGTGTTTTGGCACTGCAATGGACACCTATTTAAGTGCCCATCTTATTCCCGTTGTGGGAATAAGTTGGGCACTCATGTTTCCAAGGCGGTATCAGAGAACCCTGGCCCCCATTCCCCTCCTCTCTCCAGCCAGAAGCTGTACCCAGAAGACTTCTTAAATCTTCCCTTTAAGAAATCTTTAAGTACTATTCCAGTCTTAAGCACCAGCTCCAGCCCTAAAAAAGCAAAGAGCCAATGAAAAGTAACCAGTGCTTCTTGCGTGCATATTAACCACAATTAATACATCTTGGATTTTTACATGCTACTTAAATGGGGATGGCACTAATACTATTCCCTTTTCCCCTGTTTGGGTGCCAACTGATTGCTCAACATGGAAGTCTGTGACAATATGAAATTAGGTCAGTGTGGCTCTGGCATAAATATGATACACATAGGTTTATAAAAGACATACTATCAAGCTTATATTTTATATGTATTTTATTTGAAATAAAGCAGTGGGAATTTTTTGTTGTTGAATTAGCAGGAATTTGGTGGATGTGATCTCAGATGTTAAAGAGGAAGTACTGAATGCTCTAGTTGGAATCAGAAACACAACAAAACCTGTTCTAATTCAAAAGAGTGCCAAGCCTGAGACTGGGCGACAGGCAACTTAAAGGAGCAACTAAGGATCCATCAAAATAATTGAATGACATCTTTAATAGAGCAAGGTTGTGATTGATGACATTTAATATAGCCAAATACAAGAGAAAATCTAGTGGAAAGTCATCCATAGGTTTTCATCTATTTAGTATTTATCTTGTCAAAGTGTAGTGTAGAAGTAACATGCAAAGCAAAGAAAATATTCCACTATTTTTTTTATCCAGTCAATTAAAAGTATCTAAAATTAGTCTTGTAAATACACCTAATGCCCTGGCCAACAGGTGTTGTTGTGAACCATGTTCAATTTTTGGCCACCGTAATCAGAATCAACATTTAGCTTCAGGGACAATGCAGCAAATCATTAAGAATCTGATTCTCCAGATCAGAGTACTGAGTTAATGGAAGCACTGGAGACATACAGTACATATGCTCCTCAGGCATTTAAGCAGTTTTAATTAGTATATATATATGACACTAAACTTTACAAATAAGGTACATCCAATGCGTTTTTCAACCTAGTGACTATGGGAGAACAGAGATACATATGTTGAAAATTTGTATGAGGACAATTCTGAATCAGGAACAGGAAAAACATACAAAATTGATCAACTTTCAGAGGTTGACCGTCTGTGTAGTATGATAATGGAGACAAAAACCAAATCAACCAGTTACCTGACCATTAGTTCACCCTCATACAGACATTTGGGATGCCTGAGTTCAATTGCCCCAGTACCAATTAAGTGGGATCGCTCTGTTTCCACTTCACACAGCGACTGAATTTTACCATGCAAACAAATTAGAGCTCTATCTCTACCATTTAAGAAACAAATAATACTGATCAATGGGAATCATTCTGGATCTCTCTGCCAGCAATTTCTCACTTAAATATTAAACATCATTTATTTAGGTATTTAAATTAGCCATTTAAGGATTGAATGTGGACCCTGCTTTTTACCTCCAACTGAAATCTACTTTTAGTTTTAAAACTTTCTTTTTCTGCACAAACTTTGTCATGGTTTACCTACTGCTTGGAAAAAAAGTGCAAAGAGTAGTTTTTGCTTTCCATATTTTCATTCCAACGTTAGCAGGAATGTTTTCTCACCACCCACAAGGCTACAGAAATAATAAACTAGAGCTTGAGTGACAACCAAGACATTATTCGTCCATTTCAATTTTTAACATCTGTTCCAAACATTGAGGATTTCTGGACAGTGTCATTTTACCTTTAGAAATCATGTTGAATTTTGGTTTCATACATAGTTTTTTGTTGGGTTACATAAGAAATGCAATCTTTCGGACCAAATATGTTAGGTTACAAGAATTTTCTTCCTCGTTGTAATCAATATTCACCGATATCACAACTCACTATCAGAGTTGTTTTCATTCCCGAAATGTTTCCTCTCAAAATAGAGCTGATGGTGGCCCTTAAAATTCAGCACTGGCAATATTTCTGGGCTGATGGGGCTGTGCTGCAAGAACACAAATATACGCATTTTCCATGAGACTTTTGTTCCGGTCCTCAATCCATCATTAATAACAGCATTGAGAATACCATGCCATCAGTTCTGAACTACAGACAAATAGCCAAGATCCTCTGCTCAAAATTTCTCTCCCTTTCTTTCCTCTTTATCTCTCAAGATAAAATTCATTATTCCAATCTGGGTTAATGCTTATCGTGATAGTCTGTGGCATGAGGATCGTATGCCATCTCAGAAGGTTGATTCCTGACAGCTTTGGAAAAAAATGATTTGCCTTCATCACAAGGGGAACCCGTTTCATGAAACCTTGAGTCTGGATGTGAACTTTTACCTTTTCCACTTGCATGCCAGTCCTCTAAGATCATGGCAAATGAGGAAATGATTGAGTTGCCAGACAAGGAGGCAGTAGACATTTCCCCACTAGGTGCCACATCTATGAAACTTTGGCAGCTGAGACTGACGTTCAGAATTTCCCTCACCACGTTTGCAGGAACATTTTTTCACATGTCAAGGTTGAAGCTGGAAGCAAGCAGGGCAAATGCTGCCAAAAGTTAAGAAAATCATCTATATTTCATAATTTTCTGCAATATTCACGATTTGAAAGCACATGGACAAAGGTTCTTTGTATGTGATTACATAATAATACAAGTATGTTTACTAAAAGCTAGAATAACATGTTCGGTGCTGACAGGGTGAAGCGAGACCAGTCATTAACACTTATGCACTGCCAGACTATGTCCACCATACGCTACACAATCAGATGCATTCAGCATTGTCTCCTTATAGCACCCCAACACTTCAACTCTCGTGGCACCCCCACCCAGTACACACACACACGCAGTAACAGATTGTATTTCAACATTTTAAATCAATCCATGGAATTTTTAAACAAATCAACAAATCTATATAATCTATATATAAAAATAAACTGGAAACCTAATAGTTAGCTCTTAACAGTGCTTTTCACATACCTCCAAGTGTGTTTCATATATTACAGTTTTGGCTGCGGTGGGTTTCATCTCCAAGTGAAATTCTGCTTGTTGTCACATTAGGACACCCTGTGCCAGACTACCTTGTCCACAGTGAGTTCTATTTTAAAGAATGAATAATGCTCCACTAAATTTTACTAGTCTAGTACCAAACTTTAGGACGTTGGTTTCAGACCAGATGGGAAGGTTTGAAAAGATCTTGATGGGGCATTAAATCAAGGACAAGGTGAACTGTGGCAGCTTTTTATTGCACCTTAAACCCTTCAGTCCTTCCTATGTCCCTTCGGCATATTTTAATGGGAAATAGTTCCATTTCATTTGGTATAGGTGGTATGGAACCTCCTCAAATGAGTGTTAAAAAGTTTGGTTCATAAAGTTTAGAAATTCATATTTTTACTGCAATTTTCAACTTCCTTACAGTTCATGTAATGACTCAGAGGAATTAACTATAAATACACAGACTTTGGGCCATCCTACAATACATATTGGCGCAACATTTTGGGATCACAAATATTTGCTAAACCAGATCAATGAAATGCTCAAACCCTGTAAAAGAAAATGTTAAAGGTTATAACAACGGCTCACTCGGTGACAGGGTGGAAACTTTGGTTCTAAATCAAATCATTTTTGTAGGCATTACAATCCATTTTGATCAAATTATTTAAATTACGCATGCTGAAATTTTAACGGAGGAGAAACCTCAACTTACACCAGCACAACGCAAATTAATGTCCGTGCCAATGGTTCATTGATGGTCTTAACTCTGAATAAAGATACAACCCTTGCTGGACGAAAATGAAAGAACTAATTTAGTCAAAAAACACCAGTCTGAAAATCTTAAGCTATCGATTCCATCCTTAGCTTAGTTTATTATTGTCACGTGCACCATGTCTTATTGTCCTTTCCAACTCAATGGATTGATCCTTTTCGAACATTACTTTGTCAGGACAAAATACAGAGAATTTCAAAAGAGGCAAAATCAACATCTTGCAATGCAGTTACAACGTTATAATTAGTAAATATTAATGGTCTTAAAATAAACTAATCCCATTAGTATTCATTAGAAATGTATTTATTTTTTAGATACATGTATTTTGAGCAGAAAACTGTGGATGCACAAAATCTCTAAGCTAAACACTCAGCTGGAAGCATATTGAGAGAGGCATTGAGTTGACATTGTAAGTGAAAGACTGTTCATCGGAATTAGAAAATGAAATCGTAGGATTGTTTCAGCTGCAGAGACGAGAGGTGGAGAAAACAGAGGGAATGCCTGTGATAGAGTGTATTCTCTGCTTTTATTTCTTTTCATATATATGTTTAAATAGAAGTGTAAGAGGAAACTGCAGATGCTGGTTTACACCGAAGATAGACACAAAATGCTGGAGTAACTCAGCGGGACAAGCAGCATTTCAGCATTGAGACCCTTCTTCAGACTGGGTGATGTTCCAGGTCAAGACCTTTCTTCAGATTATGAGTTTAAATTCATTAATCTTATAATTTCAGTTAACAGTTTTGTGTGGGGGGGGGGGGGGGGGGGAGTGAATACCAAGTACAGTTTCTGCTGCTGAGCCTCTGTAAATTTTTCCTATGCGTCCGGAATCAAAGATAGGTGTCGTTCGATACCTTGCAGAATCTGAAAATAGGAGAGGATCCAAGACCAACACGGTATAGAAATGAAAGTGAGGTCTTGGGACCAGTAGTTCAGTATGAGGGATTAAGCTGGCCCATCGGTACTTAGAACCAATTACCGGTTAGGGAGTAGGGTGCCCTCAGGAACTTACTGAAATACTTGGCTGCTTTTGTTTTGTCTGCACTTTCTGGAGCCTTGAGTTGACCAGAATTTGCTATCCACAGAACACTCAACCTCATGGGATGGAACTCGGGGACATCAGCAGCCTCTCAAGTTTTTCAATCTAGAGACTGAACCTCTCCAGCTGACAACACCTCCCGTACCTGAGCATGCCCAAGATGCAGGAAGCATTCTGAAGTCCCTGCATGGAACATGATATGTATTCCTTGGGTCTGGGATGCCTTACCAGGATTCTATTTATTAGATTAACTCAACTAACGGAGAAGCGAATATATGTATTACACCATTACCACTACACTATTTACTGTGTTAGTTACACTGAATTACAAATTTGTTTGCCTATTTAAAACTAATTTGGTGTCCGAACTTCATGCCGATTTAAAGATCACCACCCTGTATTTCCCATATTCCTCTTATACCCTCCCCGGTCTCCGATTCCTGCTCTCCCATTAAACTCACTGCCATTCTGGTTACTATAGTTCCTTGTAAATTCACTGGCTTTCTGTATCCCACACTCCTCTGGACTCAGCGTGACTCTGTAACCACCATCCTGACACTCACTGTGGTTCTATCTCCTATGCTCATTTTAAAGTCATGGATTCTCTATTTCCAAAATCCCTTTTACACAGGACGAGCATTTGCGCTGATAATTAATTTTGCGTCAGCAAATTTGCAAGAGTGGTGTGCAACTTAAAATAAGCTAAGTTACAAATACCATTTCAAGGCCAAAGCATTCACTTATTATTCAATACTTTTTAATAGTACACAATAAAGTCATTGCCTAAATGTAACTGTCATCTGATCCCACTCATTCACCTCACTTCAAATCTCACTGTAAGGAAGTGTTTTTTTCAACAACATTATCTTTGAACATCTGGTGTGTAACAGCTGGAGTGTAGTACACATTTGCAGCACCTCTATATTCATAGACATTGAGCTAAACGTATCACATTGAGTGAATGATTTCATAAAAATGGAAACAAATTAATAATTTTATTAATTACCACATGTCACCTTGTCAGCCATTAGTAATGTAGTTCCTGACCTGTTCTAAAAATGCAGTTTATATGGAAGAATATGGAATATCACAGTACAGGTGTTCTTATTGAATTGTATACATCACACAGAAAACTTGTCAGGACAATTGTTCCCTGAATATCCAAAATGTCCTCCTGCTCAAAGCATGGCTTCCTTCTTCCTCCCTTCTTTTAGTGGTTTGACCTACGTTACATTGCTTCCGATTATTCTTTAAGCCTCATTATAATTCTGCAAGAAGAATGCCTATAATTCCACAGACTGGGAGCAACAAGGTTAGGCAGAAGTCTTGAATTCTGCAACATTTCCCCCAAACCATCAACAACACTATTCCCCTGTGGAGGTTTGAAACTTGAGACAACTGTGGAAAGCATCAAGTACTTGTGCAATCAAGGCAGCAGCCAGAGGGAAAAAAAAACAAACCTGAAAGTGGATGATAATCCTCTTTAAATAATCCTGATAGCGTCCATTTCTATTAGTTAATAACCACTAAGCCATGCCAGCTCATGGGAGGAGACCAGCTGGAGTATTCATATCAAAAATGACAGCATTGATCAACATTTTAATTCTGTCACTCTGCACACTTCCAAATGATATTTGCCACCACGCGGTAACACCCTCACCAATGTTCTGAAATAACCAGACAAATGTGCTCATGAATTGCCATTTTCCAATTCCAAGCACCGACAGAACAAAGCCTACTTTTCTGCTGATATTCTTACAATTGTAATTCAGACATTCATTAACAAAATGGTATCTCAGTTTTGCATACAGAACCAGAAGTATGTAGTGCTCTCCCTCCTAATGCAGAATTATTTTTATACATAGATAGAGTTTTGCTAGTTACTGATGTTGATAAATGTAGACCGAAGTTGAGTGATGATATTGTATTGAAAAGATGTTAACATTTAACAATCATTATTGCTTTATTCTTTTACCTGTGCTGCTACATGAAAGATCAAGACCCAACTGTTTAGTACAGGCACAGTAAACTCTGAACTCATGTTTGTGTTTTCTTCAGTATATTTTAGTTGTCCATACTCCTGTGAAATCTTTTGGGCATTTTTCATACTTTAATGCAAATTGCTGTTATAAAAATATCTGGGTGACATATTGGTTATTTAGCAGTCTCATTTTGTTTAGTTTAGTGATACAACATGAAAACACACTCTTTGGCCGATTGAGTCCGTGCCAACCAATGATCACCTGCACATTTGTTCTATCCTACATCCTAGGGACAATTTACCTATAAACCTGCCCGTCTTTGGAATGTAGGAGAAATCAGAGCATCCAGAGGAAACCCACGCAGTCAAGTTCAAGTTCAAGCTCACATTTACTTGTCACATGCACCGATTAGGGTACAGTGAAATGAGTTACCATGCAGCCCATACAATCAAAAAGAGCAGAATACACAATAGAATTTAACATGAACTTCCACCACAGTGGAATCGAATCGAACGGAGAAGCGAATATATGTATTACACCATTACCACTACACTATTTACTGTGTTAGTTACACTGAATTACAAATTTGTTTGCCTATTTAAAACTAATTTGGTGTCCGAACTTCATGCCGATTTAAAGATCACCACCCTGTATTTCCCATATTCCTCTTATACCCTCCCCGGTCTCCGATTCCTGCTCTCCCATTAAACTCACTGCCATTCTGGTTACTATAGTTCCTTGTAAATTCACTGGCTTTCTGTATCCCACACTCCTCTGGACTCAGCGTGACTCTGTAACCACCATCCTGACACTCACTGTGGTTCTATCTCCTATGCTCATTTTAAAGTCATGGATTCTCTATTTCCAAAATCCCTTTTACACAGGACGAGCATTTGCGCTGATAATTAATTTTGCGTCAGCAAATTTGCAAGAGTGGTGTGCAACTTAAAATAAGCTAAGTTACAAATACCATTTCAAGGCCAAAGCATTCACTTATTATTCAATACTTTTTAATAGTACACAATAAAGTCATTGCCTAAATGTAACTGTCATCTGATCCCACTCATTCACCTCACTTCAAATCTCACTGTAAGGAAGTGTTTTTTTCAACAACATTATCTTTGAACATCTGGTGTGTAACAGCTGGAGTGTAGTACACATTTGCAGCACCTCTATATTCATAGACATTGAGCTAAACGTATCACATTGAGTGAATGATTTCATAAAAATGGAAACAAATTAATAATTTTATTAATTACCACATGTCACCTTGTCAGCCATTAGTAATGTAGTTCCTGACCTGTTCTAAAAATGCAGTTTATATGGAAGAATATGGAATATCACAGTACAGGTGTTCTTATTGAATTGTATACATCACACAGAAAACTTGTCAGGACAATTGTTCCCTGAATATCCAAAATGTCCTCCTGCTCAAAGCATGGCTTCCTTCTTCCTCCCTTCTTTTAGTGGTTTGACCTACGTTACATTGCTTCCGATTATTCTTTAAGCCTCATTATAATTCTGCAAGAAGAATGCCTATAATTCCACAGACTGGGAGCAACAAGGTTAGGCAGAAGTCTTGAATTCTGCAACATTTCCCCCAAACCATCAACAACACTATTCCCCTGTGGAGGTTTGAAACTTGAGACAACTGTGGAAAGCATCAAGTACTTGTGCAATCAAGGCAGCAGCCAGAGGGAAAAAAAAACAAACCTGAAAGTGGATGATAATCCTCTTTAAATAATCCTGATAGCGTCCATTTCTATTAGTTAATAACCACTAAGCCATGCCAGCTCATGGGAGGAGACCAGCTGGAGTATTCATATCAAAAATGACAGCATTGATCAACATTTTAATTCTGTCACTCTGCACACTTCCAAATGATATTTGCCACCACGCGGTAACACCCTCACCAATGTTCTGAAATAACCAGACAAATGTGCTCATGAATTGCCATTTTCCAATTCCAAGCACCGACAGAACAAAGCCTACTTTTCTGCTGATATTCTTACAATTGTAATTCAGACATTCATTAACAAAATGGTATCTCAGTTTTGCATACAGAACCAGAAGTATGTAGTGCTCTCCCTCCTAATGCAGAATTATTTTTATACATAGATAGAGTTTTGCTAGTTACTGATGTTGATAAATGTAGACCGAAGTTGAGTGATGATATTGTATTGAAAAGATGTTAACATTTAACAATCATTATTGCTTTATTCTTTTACCTGTGCTGCTACATGAAAGATCAAGACCCAACTGTTTAGTACAGGCACAGTAAACTCTGAACTCATGTTTGTGTTTTCTTCAGTATATTTTAGTTGTCCATACTCCTGTGAAATCTTTTGGGCATTTTTCATACTTTAATGCAAATTGCTGTTATAAAAATATCTGGGTGACATATTGGTTATTTAGCAGTCTCATTTTGTTTAGTTTAGTGATACAACATGAAAACACACTCTTTGGCCGATTGAGTCCGTGCCAACCAATGATCACCTGCACATTTGTTCTATCCTACATCCTAGGGACAATTTACCTATAAACCTGCCCGTCTTTGGAATGTAGGAGAAATCAGAGCATCCAGAGGAAACCCACGCAGTCAAGTTCAAGTTCAAGCTCACATTTACTTGTCACATGCACCGATTAGGGTACAGTGAAATGAGTTACCATGCAGCCCATACAATCAAAAAGAGCAGAATACACAATAGAATTTAACATGAACTTCCACCACAGTGGAATCAACATTCTTCACTGTGATGGAAGGCAATAACGTTCAGTCAATCTTCCTCCTTTGTTTACCGTGGTCGGAGCCATGAACCCTCCGTAGTCACGGCTACGGATGGCCCGATGTGCAAGCCCTGTCGACGGGATGATTTAAACTCCGACATCAGGACAGATCGCAACACACACTTGGAGTTCCTGAATCGGCCACTTTCTTACCAGAGACCGCAGCTTCACGATGTTATAGGCCGCAGACCGGCGGTCGAATCACTTCTTCTGGCGATCCCCGGCAAGGGATCGCCCCCTCTGCGATGGTAAGTCCGCCGCGCCTGCAACTGAAGCTTTGGGCCGGTCTCCGAGAAAGGCCACACCAAACCAGTTGTTAGACGGGCCGAAGATGTGACAAATAGAAAAGTCGGATCTCCGTTGAGAAGCGGTTTCCTTCTAATCCCCCCCACCACCCCCCCCCCCCCCCCCCCCACTAAAACATACATTTAGACATACTAAAAAACAAAAAAAAGGCGAAAGGACGGACACGCTGCTGGCGAGGCTGCCGGCTCGCGGCCCCACCCGTCACGGGGAGAACATAAAAATTCCATACAGGCAACACCCATAGTCAGGATCGAACCCAGGTCTCCGGCTCTGTAAGGCAGCAACATTACCACTGTGCCGCCAAAATCATAGAAACATAGAAATCATATTTTATTTACGGTAGAAAAGCTATTCCTTAGGAATTCCCATTCTCATTTGATAATATTAATTGAAAACCTAGAATTTGCAACTGAAATTGAATTATATGAAAATCACTGGCCATTAAAATAAACATTTAAGATGAAAATTCTCTGGGAAAGGTTGTAATCCTGGGGGCAGTGCTGGTCCTGCTTTTCACAGAATAACCCAAGTTTTAATGGGGCAGCAAGGGATTAGAAGGAAGTTCCCACACACCACATTGCTTCATAGACCATAACAGTGGAAACCAAGAAAAATAAACGGATGCCACAAAGTAAACAGCAGCAAACATGCAGGAAATGAAACCATAAACTGCAAAAGTGCTGTCTTTCATTTCTATTTGTTCATTCTTCTGAATTAAACTCTTTAAAGGTATTTCTTTGCTTTTCTTCCTCCTTCATGCCTTCATTCACATTAACCCTGCACTTTTTCCGAAGTATTACCCTCCCATTTCCTTAGAAACTAATAGCACTTCAATCATTCCAAACTATTCGTTCAAAACCCGAATGGGCAAGTTGTCTTATGAGAAAAGATTCGTGTCTACTGGAATGTAAAGAATAAAATGCAACGAGATTGAAACTTATAAAATCTTGAGAAATCTGAATAGAGTGAATGTGGAGAGAATGTGTCCTCTTCTAGGAGAATCTAGAACTAGGAATCAGTATGTAAAATAATGAGTTACCCTTTGAAGAAAAACATAGCATTTTGTAAATCTATTATGACTTCTACAAAGGGTAGTGGAAGCTGTTATTAATTATTCATCAGCAGAGCTAGATGAGCTAATGATAAGAAAGGGCCAACAACTTATCGGATGTTCAGGAATGCAAAGTTGATATTATATTCAGATCATACATGACCACCATATGGCTGAGCAAGTTGGTGGAGCCATAAGGCCTATTACTTTCCCTAACTCATGTGTATATGCTCAAGAGAGATACAAAATGCTAGAGTAACTACAGATGGCAGTGAAGAAAGTTAATGGCATGTTGGTCTTCATAATAGGAGAAGTTGAGTATAGGAGCAATATGAGACCACATTGTGTGCATTGAGTATTGTGTGCAGTTTTGGTCTCCAAATTTGAGGAAGGACATTCTTGCTATTGAGGGAGTGCAGCATAGGTTCATGAGGTTAATTCCCAGGATGGCGGGACTGTCGTATGTTGCAAGAATGGAATGACTGGGCTTGTATACACTGGAATTTAGAAGGATGAGATGGAATCTTATTGAAACATATAAGATTATTAAGGCAGGAAATATGTTCCCGATGTTGGGGGAGTCTAGAACCAGGGGCCACAATTTAGGAATGAGGGGTAGGCCATTTAGAACGGAGATGAGGGAAAACTTTTTCACACAGTGAGTTGTGAATCTGTGGAACTCTCTGCCTCAGAAGACAGTGGAGGCCAATTAACTGGATGCTTTCAAGAGAGTGTTAGATAGAGCTCTTAAAGATAGCGTTCTTAAAGGGATATGGGGAGAAGGCGGGAACGGGGTACTGATTGTGGATGATCAGCCATGATCACAGTGAATGGCGGTGCTGGCTCAAAGGGCCAAATAACCTACTCCTGCACCTATTGTCTATTGTCTATTGTAAGATACCCAAGCGGAATGTGAGATGTTGTTCCCTCAGCTTACGTGTGGCCTCACATTGGCAATGGAGGAGGCCCAGGACAGAAAGATCAGTATGGGAATGGAAATGGGTTAGAAACTGGGAGATCCAGTGATTTCTCCAACCATAGTTGTAATGAATGACCCCCTAAAAATGATGCAGTTACTCACTTTGACTTGCCCAATCCTGTAGCATCTACCCAGCAAGAAAGGCAAGTACCTTAGGTGCATGGGAATGCCACTACTTCTGAGTTCCACTCCAAATCTTACACGAGGCAGGCTTGGAAATATCTAGCGTTTTGCTTCATTGTTGTTTGGTCCTGAAACTCCCTCCCAAGCACCACCGTGAGAATACTTCACCAAACCGACTGCAGCCATTCAAAAAGATGGCTCACTTAGAGTAATACCTGTCTAAATGTTTCTTAAACATTGCGATAGTACCTGTCTCAACTACCTCCTCCGGCAGCTCGTTCCATACACCCACCACCCTTTGTGTGAAAAAGTTACCCCTATTACCCAGTTTCCTATGAAATATTCCGCCCCTCACCTTTAAACCTATGTTCCCTGCTTCTCGATGACCCCTACTCTGTGCATCTACCCGATCTATTGCTCTCATGATTTTGTACACCACACAATTTTGTGTTATTTGCAAGCTTGCTAATCATGCCATGTATATTCTCATCCAAATCATTGATGTAGATGACAAACAACAATGGTGTGTAGGAAAGAACTGCAGATGCTGGTTTAATTTGAAGGTAGACACAAAATGCTGGAGTAACTCAGCGAGACAGGGAGCATCTCTGAAGAGAAGAAATCTGTGACATTTCAGGTCGAGACCCTTCTTCAGTCTGAAGAAGGGGCTCGACCCGAACCATCACCCATTTCGTTCTCTCCAGAGATGCTGCCTGCCCGCTGAGTTACAAACAGCAATGGGCTCAGCACCGAGTCCTAAGGCACACCACTAGTCACAGGCCTCCAGTCTAAAAAGCAACCTTCCACCATCACCCTCTGCTTCCTTCCATGAAACCAATTGTCTATCCATTCAGCTAACTCTCCTTGAATCCCATAGGATCTAACCTTCCAGAGAAGCCTACCATGCTGAACCTTGTAGAATGCCTCACTGAAATCCATGTATACAATGTCCACAGCCCTTCCCTCATCGACCTTTTTGGTCACATCCTCAAACAATTTGTGAAGCACTACTTCCTACGTACAAAATCATGTTGACTCACCCTAATCAGCCCTTATCCATCTAAATGTATGTATATCCAATCACGCAGAATACTCTCTGGTAACGTTCCGCACACAGGTGTTAAGCTCACAGGCTTGTAGTTCCCAGCCTTTTCTCTGCAGCCTTTCTCCGTCCTCTTTTCTTGCCATTCTCCACTAACTCATGTCTTTGCCAACGGTAAAAACGGAGGAGAAAAACGTTTTGAGAACCTTGCCCATCTCCTGTGGCTCCCCACAGAGTTGACCACTTTGACTCCTGAGGGGTCCCACTCTCTCTCTCTGGTTCCCCTTTTTATCTTTATAAAATCTCTTGGAATTATCCTTAATGCTATCTGCCAAAGCTATCTCCCGTCACCTTTTTGCCCTTTTAATTTCCTTTTTTAGCTTACTCCTTAGTTCCCCAAACTCCTCCAGGTATACACATGATCCCAGCTGCCTCTATGTGTCCCATGCCTTCTCCTTACTCTTGACCAAAGCCTCAATTTCCCTCGTCATTCAAACATCCTTACATTTGCCTGCCTTGCTATAACGGGGGCGTGCCTATCCTGAACTCTTGTCAGCACACTTTTTAAAACATCTCACTTTCCTGATGTTCCTTTTCCTTCAAACAACCTACTCCAATCAACTTGAGTGAGTTCCTGTCTCATACCCTCAAAGCAGCCTCATACACTTATTCCCCCATACCCCTGTCAGCTTGTTCCGTACACCCACCATCCTTTGTGTGAAAGAGTTACCCCTCCCAGAGGGCCGAGGCAACAGATGCCAAAGCCGGAGCCTCGCGGGTCAGAGTCAGAGCGCCGCAAGTCAGTGGAGCCCGTGGCCATCAGTACATGGGTCGCCGGAACCTGCAGCCGGGGCCTGGGTCAGCACCACTGAGGCATCCGGAGAGGATCCTGCAGCGATAGTAGAGAGGGCGGTGCAGCAGTCGATGAGGGCGCTGACCGACGGGCCACGTGGGAGTGAGGATGCCGCCATGGGGGGAAGAACATTAGCGGACCCGGTGTGGGGACAACACCATGAGGGGGGGGGGAGAGAACATAGGGGGAAGAGGGAGAACAAAGGGCGACCTGGCGCAGATACTTTGTAACTTTGTCAGTACCCTTTATGTGGCGACTAATTGCATACCTTGGGTATGCAAGCAAAGAATTTCACTGTGACTTGTCACATGCGACAATAAAGCATTCATTCATTCATTACACCTCAGGTTTCCATTAAATGATTTCCTGCTCACCCTAAACCTATATCTGCTGGTTCTCGATTCCTCTACTCCGGGGAAAAGATTTTCTAATCCTCTATATGCTCACACATCATCCTCCTGCGCTCCAAAAAATAAAGCCATAGCCTGCTTAACCTCTCCTTATTTCTCAGTCCCTCAAGTACTGGCAACATCCTGGTAAATTTATTTGAACCCTTTCCAGCTTAACAACATAATTCCTATAACATGGTGACCAAAGCTGAACACAATACTTTAAACTACATCCTTCTCAAGATAATTAGGGGATGCCAATAGATTATGGTCCTCCCATTGATTCATATGTTCCAAAAATGAATAAAAACTAATGAAAGGATTAATATAAACTCAATTATCTTAATGCGATTTTGTTGGTGACTTAGAAACATAGAAACATAAAAATTAGGTGCAGGAGTTGGCCATTCGGTCCTTTGAGCCTGCACCGCCATTCAATATGATCATGGCTGATCATCCAACTCAGTATCCCATACCTGCCTTCTCTCCATACCCTCTGATCCCCTTGACTTGCCGGCACCCGTCATAATCGCAGCAGGTTTCCAAAATTTTTCATCATGTTAAATATCCAGCGGCGACCAGAACAAGGTACGACTCTTTGGCCGACTACTCATGACCGTACAGGCTTCACCCCGCGACATGTCGCCAAGGTGTCGCCTGTAAAGTCGTGAGTAGTCTCTTCAGTCGCCAAAAGAGTCGTAGAGTCTTTGTGGTCGCCGCTGAATTTTCGACATTTTGAACATTTTCGGCAACCTATGACGGGTGCCGAAAGAGTGGGACAGGCACAGAATTCTTGCATTTTGTCTAACCCTGCCTGTGTTTTTAAGTCTATACTCTGAAGCGTAAAACACAAGCAAAATAATGAGAATAAGTTATGGATGATGAGTAATTATTTTCCAGAAATTAACAAATAATGGGCAAAACCAAGAAAGAAAAATCAAATCCACAAGAAAGAACAATCTAATAAAAGTAATTGGAGAGAAACTAACAATTTACAATTGTTTTAGTGAAAATATATATTATTCCTTTCAACATTATATTTCACATTCCTTTATTTTAACCAGCCTTTAATTTATTCTCAACTAAACTGTACCACTGCAACATAATGTATAATTTATCTCCCCTCATAAAAGAGCACGATCCAAGAATTCAACTGAATCTGAAAGCAACTGTGTACTGGGCAAGATCATGTGAAATTAGTGCTGGCAGCTCATTTTATTGTGTCAGGTGTGCACCCATCTCTGACTGTTAACCTGTTTATGGTGGAATAAAATCAAGCTAGACTTACACCACTTAAAGGCAGACAGAATCCTTTAATGAAGGTTCTCTCTGGCTGCAGACAGAACAAAAAATAACAGAAAAAAGAACATATTTTTCAGTGGATCAGGCACCCAGATTCTCTGAAGTCAGTTGATGGGCTGTATGCAGGCAAGAGAAAGTATTGTAGCTGGCAGAGCTTTTTCTATGACCAGAAAGCTCTCCAAATAATAATGTCCCTGGCAGTAAAAAGAGATTACGACAGAAATTAATGCCAGGAATAAGATTGCAGAAGATAGCTGCATTGCATAATTAAAGTTTAACGATAAAACCAAAATATCAAGATAAAAGTCATACCTTTCACATCAATTACTTTCTGTTGCCACCTGCACAAATACACCTACAAAACTCAAATTCCCGTTTCTTAATCATTAGTTTATTTTACCGAGATACAATGAAAAGCTTTTGTTGCATGCTATCCAGTCTTGGAAAGACATGATTACAATTGAGCCATTCACAGTGCACAGATACATGATGAAGGGAATATCGTAAATGACATTTAGTGCATGATAAAGCCAGTAAAGGCCAATCAATGAAAGTCTGAGGGTCTTCAATGAGGTACAGTAGATAGAAGTTCAGGAGTACTCTCTAGTTGTTGGTACCTTTTGCCCGATGGGCAAGGGGAGAAGAGGGTGACCAGGGTGTGACTCATCCTTGATTATGCTGGTGGCCTTGTCGAGGCAGCATGAGGTATAAATGGAGTCAACGGAAGGAGGTTGGTTTGTGTGATGGTCAGGGCTGCGTCCACAATTCTCTGCAATTTCTTGAAGTCTTGGATGGAGCTATTCCCAAACCATGCTGTGATGCATCCCGGTAAGATTTCCTGTGATACATCCCGGTAAGATTCCCTGATAAAGTTTCTCTTTAGCCTGTCAGCATGATTAAGTCGCACTTTACTTCTTACTCCCAAACACTGCAACTTCTACTCTTGCAATCATTTCCCTACACCGTTCACACAAAAACAAACAGCTATGTTCTTGAAATGCATAAAAGCATGTCTCCAATACATTCAGTCCTTATTCCTGGCTGGCTTTGTGCATGGCACGTTCCAATTGTCTGGGATAAACTATGTATTTGTACTCCTAGATCCCTCTGCTCAACAACACTTTATTATTCACTATGTAGAAGTTCACATCCCTTTTGACTTCCAAAAATGCCACACGTTTGCAGTAGAAATAAACAACTGCAGTTGCTAGTTAATACACAAAAGGACACAACGTGCTGGAGTAACTCCGTAGGTCGAACATCATTTCTGGAGAACATAGATATGTAATGTTTCAAGTTGAGACCTCTCTTCTGACTCTCAGTCCAGAACTGGGCCTGGAACCCAGGTGAGGTAACGGTCCCATCCTGCTGGCAGCTGGGCGAGAGGCGAGGATCGGCAGAGTCATTGGTCGCGGCCCACTGGTGGCCAGAGTGCAGGTAACGGTCGGCGGTGGCGGGCGTTACCCAGAAGTGGCCAAGGAAGCTGTGTGAGCCGGCAGTGGCAGCAGTAGGTTCAAGAGTCAAGAGCCAGGATTGTTTTAATGTCATATGTCCCAGATAGGAAAATGAAATTCTTGCTTGCTGCAGCACAACAGAATATGTAAACATAGTACATAACGGGAGAAAAAAAAAAGTTCAGTGTGTATATATACACATGCACACATACTCAATAAATATACAAATATAGTGACGTTACAGTTTTCAGGCTCCTGTACCTTCTTCCCGATAGCAATTGAGTGTGTGGTCATGATGGTGTGGGTCTTTGATAATATTGGCTGCCTTTTTGAGGCAGTGACTTCGATAAATCCCTTCGATGGTGGGAGGTCAAAGCCGGCGATGGACAGGGCAGTGTTCACAACTTTCTGCAGTCTTTTCCGCTCCTGGACATTCAAGTTGCCGAACCAGGCCACGATGCAACCAATCAGTATTCTCTCTACTGTGCACCTGTAGAAGTTCAAGAGAATCCTCTTTGACGTACCAAATACCCGTAGTCTTCTCAGGAAGTAGAGTCGCTGATGTGCCTTCTTTATAATTACATCAGTGTGCGGGGTCCAGGAAAGATCTTCGGAAATATGCATGCCCAGGAATTTGACCTTTTTGACCCTTTCCACCATCGACCCATTGATATAAACAGGATTGTGGGTCCTCATCCTTCCCCTTCCAAAGTCTACAATCAGTTCCTTGGTTTTACTGATGTTGAGGGCCAGGTTGTTGTGCTGGCACCATTTGGTCAATTGGTCGATCTCACTTCTATACTTTGACTCATCAACAAACTCCAGCCAGATGGTCTGCACAGATTTTGAGAACTCGACCGGGTATACAATCAGGTCCAGGTGCTTTCCCCATCGGGTTCACCGCCCCCCACCCCCCCCCCCCCCCCCCCCCCACCCCCCGAAGGATCTTCTGATGTTGGTCTCCGTGACTGTGAATGTAATACTATCAGGGCGAATGGGGGTTCGGAACATCAGAGTTCTCCCTATCAAAGTGTGCGTAGAACGCATTGAGCCAGAAATGTAAATACGCTCTTCTAAATATGCTTTAGAAGAGACCCCCCCCCAGTCTAGTTCAGTCAAAAACCACTAAGTCAAGCACTGGAACAACTAAACTTTATTTTTAGATTGAACCGCAATTTCCCCGATACGATACCTAAACCACCATGGGTTTGATCCTTGTATCTGCCTGGCCAAGCCCTTCAACCTCATGCAAGCAGAAACACTCCAAAAGGTCACACAGTCCCAAGGGTTCCTCCAGAAGATCGACCTCCATCTAAGATGGAGCCACCTTTTATAGGTCCATGAATCTTGAGGGGCTCAACTACATAGGGGTGGTCTCTTTAGAATCCAATCAAACATATTAATTACATCAGTACATTATTGACAGTTCCCCCACCCAATAACAGAATCTCCCATACATTGTTTCAAGGAGAAGCTTCCATAAATAAGCTGATTTAATTGAATAATGCAACATTTCCCCTGGAATTCAAACAATTCCTCCAAGGCTTAACATTTCAACCAATCAACAAACAGCAGGGTAACTGTCTCGCTACATTATTTACATTATTTGCAATCCCCTTGAAACAATCCAATCAAAGTGATGCATTTAAGTTTTGTTTGCAGAACTGCTATACATTTTATCAATTAGGAAGAACTAGAAGGACACCTGGATCCTTCACCATCCTGCATATCAATCTAAGCTTAGACTGACTGGTGCCATCCAAAGCCTGTAAATTTCCACTGACAAGAGTTAATCAATTCTAACAAATGCAGGGATCCTCCATTTTATGGTATCTTTAATTTGGTCAATATTAACAGAAATGGCCGACGAGCTGTGAGTGGTGTTGGCAACCAGACCTACAAGCGACCGGGGGAGGCAGTGAGAGCTGAATGTGGCGTCGGCAGGTCCATATGCTATAACCAAGATCCCGTATAAAAAAGATTGTTAAAACAAGGGTTTACTGCAATGTCAATTTGTAACATGCAACCTAGCTAAAATATCCATGACTTCGGAAAATTATTTTCTTCAAGAATTATAATTATGCCCAAAAAGCCAATGTAGCTAAAAGGAAAATGAATCTCATTTCTTCAAAGTTGATGTTTTACTTCAAAAACATTTAAATCTATCACTACAATGGTTTCCTCGCTTCGCTCTGTTGGTATCATTTCTTTCCTGAATAAGAAGATAAGAAGATTATTGGTTCAAGTCACACTACAGGGGCACCTTGAGCTCAATAATCAGGATAAAACTGTAGTAAAATGAACAGTTGGAAGTACCGTTTGATGAGCGGTTGGTCATTTTCAAAGAAAAATGGGAGCATTGAAAATGTGAGATTTTGTTTTAAGTTGTAGCCTTTTTGCTACAGTTGGAGTCAACTTTTATTTTCGCTTTCAAGAAGAAAATAAGTTACTGCACAATGTTTTAATTTGTTGTTACATGTTCTTTTCTCTGACTGGATAGCACACAAAGCCTTTTCACTGTACCTCAGTACACGTAATAAAAATAAACTAAAATAAACAAAACTAAAATGTTATAATTTCGTTTAGATTTAGTCATGTCTGTTCTTTCTGGTGGATGTAAATGTTTCCTGTTATTATTTCATAAAGGAACAAAGGAGTTATCTCTGGTGTCCCAGCCAATATTTATCCTACAAGCATCTCTATAATTGATAAAATGTTATTACAATATTGTCATCCTTGGAGCTTATGTGCTTACGTTACATTGCAACAGTGGCGATGATGGAAAAGCACTTGATTGACTATAAAGTGCTTTTGTTTTGACGTCTTCAAAGGCTCTTTCATAAATGCAAGCTTTGCTTTCTTTGACTTTATCAATTCAACTGATGAAATATTGTTTTACCTGGGGTATGCAATGAAAATGCAAGATCATGATGATTAGATAATCAAGGGGGCAAATCAGCTACTGTTGGACATATTTAATAACCTGTTTGAGAAACGCCTGCAAACTAAAAATGTATCAGTTTCCTCTAGCAACTTGATTCCTATTCCTAAATGTTGCACATTATTCCAAGCACATGAGTGACTTCAAGGCCTTGAATGAAAAACAAAGCACTGAACTAAATTTATTATAAGTGGGAGAACAGAATACCATGGCCCTTAATTTTAACCTGAATGCTTTGTGGGTAGTTGGTTTGAGTATAGCCGTGCATACGCCAGATCAGATAGTAAAATTATGAAGGTTCTTACCCACTTATACCTAATATTTAATTCATATATAATGCCTGGAACTGAGCGAGTGAAATTGCAAATAGTACTCACGGGTCCACAAGTCCACAATGCAGGGTGACTTGGACAGGTTGGATAAGTGGGTAGATGCATGGCAGAGCAATTTAATGTGGATAAATGTGAGATTATCCACTTTGATAGCAAAAACAGGAAGGTAGATTACTGGGAAAAGGGGAAGTACAACGGGTTCTGGGGGTTCTTGTTCATCAGTCAATGAAAGTAAGCATGCAGGTACAGCAGGCAGTGAAGAAAGTGAATGGCATGTTGGCCTTCATAACAAGAGGAGTTGAGTATAGGAGCAAAGAGGCCCTTCTGCAGTTGTATAGGGCCCTAGTGAGACCACACCTGGAGTATTCTGTGCAGTTTTGGTCCCCTAATTTGAGGAAGGACATTATTGCTATTGGGGGAGTGCAGCGTAGGTTTACAAGGTTAATTCCCGGGATGGCGGGACTGTCATATGCTGAAAGAATGGAGTGGCCGGGCCTGTTTACTCTAGAATTTAGAAGGATGAGAGGGGATCTTATTGAAACATATAAGATTATTAAGGGTTTGAACACGCTAGAGGCAGGAAACATGTTCCCGATGTTGGGGGAGTCCAGAACCAGGAGCCACTGTTTAAGAATAAGGGGTAACCCATTTAGAACGGAGATGAGGAAGCACCTTTTCACACAGAGAGTTGTGAGTCTGTGGAATTCTCTGCCTCAGAGGGCAGTGGAGGCCGGTTCTCTGGATACTTTCAAGAGAGAGCTAAATAGGGTTCTTAAAGATAGCGGAGTCAGGGGATATGGGGAGAAGGCAGGAATGGGGTACTGATTGGGGATGATCGACCATGATCACATTGAATGGCGGTGCTGGCTCAAAGGGCCGAATGGCCTACACCTGCACCTATTGTCTATTGTCTATTGAAGTCAGCATAGACGGTTCTTTCACCAGCAATGTGTGAAGTTTCATGGCAGTTCCTTCATTCCCCCGTGGCCATTGGAAAACAACCCCAGAATCCAAATGTGCATGAACTGAGCACAGGACACCAAAGTTAACCCAACCACAATGTGCTGCAGACGATTCAATTCCATTTCTTATGTAAAAATGATTAAAATGCTTAATTATTATTTTCTCATTCACTGGTAAAACTTGAAATTCACTTAGCTACAGAACAGCAATAATTTTCTTTGGCAATGTAGAAGAGACTAGCCAGGCAAGCAAAGTACATGTATCTTTTCTCATTATTGGTTTATAGTCATGTTCCTTAGCTTGAACATTTCTTCCACCAGGATCCAATTGATACGCTGCATCCAGAGCTGCTAAACTTGCATCATTTTGTGGTTGTTTTTCGGCTACTGCAGTTCATCAATATGTAGTTGTTTTAAAATCAGGCTCATTAAGCAGGTGTAATATTAAACTCAACAATGAACCTCATAGTGCTGAGCATAAAAGCTCTGTTGAACACAATTCACATTCCTAATCAAGAACCATTCAATGTCACGTGAGTCTGACATTTTTATTGCAAGCGGCATAAATAAACTCATAACAATATTGGATCCTTGAAGAAAATTGCCGAACGTATTTAATAACGATAAATCTCCCCTGGATGCAAGAACATCTGTGACACTACGCAAGAATTAAGAAGACATTAGCAACTTTATGTTTTTCTTGCAAACTGTTGTTAAGGCACAGATTGCATCAGTCTGCGTATCCATGAAAGACCTCAATATTCTAAAAGTTCTCCATGGATCAGACAGAATCAGTGGCAGACGCTGTATGTATTTTTATTTATGCCTAACAGTCTCAGAATTTGACCCCACCAGCTTGACCTTGTCTAAGGAATGACAAGGGTCATGGACTGCTGTCAACAAAATCTGAACACGATTGGTAGCATTCAGTATAAATTTCACAGCAATCATTCGAAACAGATTGGCATACTGAATTGAGCACTTCAGTGTGTTAGATAGGCAGATGTACACTTTGAGCCCACTTTCTTTTTTAATTTAGATGCCTTGTTAATTATAAACATCCATCTTTTACAAATATTCCTCTTTTTTGCAGAGTATGGAATATTTTCACCAGAAAAATGAAATTAAAATATGTAACATGCCTCAGGGTTGCAAACACAAACTGAATACTCTGGGACAATGTTCCATTAAGAAGCCTCGGAATTTTCTGGCCTAGACTCAAGTCAATTATGTCATAGAAATTACTGTTTAGTCATAAAATTTTAATGGATTTCTACAAAAAAATGATGTAGTTCATTCAGTGGTGCATTTAGTAATTAGTTTTAATGTTAAAATAAATATTTGCTTATTCAATTACATTCATCCCTATGTCCCAGCTCACACACTGTGCTCATCTACTTCTGTGCAGTATTACATCTCCACTGCCCCTCACCGCCCCGCCCTCACAACCTTCAAGCCTGGGGGTAGAATTCTCTCTCTATCGTGCGTTGTCTCCTTATCCTAGACCCTTCCTTAAAATGGCCCCTTAAACCCGTCCGCTTACACCATGTTCTCCGAAGTTTCCTGTCATCCACCACGGTTCCTCAGTCCTGTTAAAGCCTACCAACCTATTCTGCTACATGAAAGGATCTATTTGGTGTACAACAGAATGCTTCATTTAATTATATTCATGATACTTGTTTGCCTGAGGGCCACAACCTGATCACCATTGCTGCTTCATCAGGCACAAAATGGCCTCCTAATGGTAAGCAAGAAATGACGCTCATTGCAAGACTGGGAATGCAACACCTCTTACAGAGGTCCACTCTGGGCTGCCCATCATGCGATGGTATCACTATTCAGCCATTTGGTACTAATTTCAATTCCTAGTCTGTGCAAGACTGCTTAGTCTCAGATGGAGATACAACGAGGGGTGCATGGGCAAGAAGATGCTGCCATTAACTGCTGCTTGCTGTATATATACTGACTTCTCCCAAAACCATCAAGCTAGAGGAACCAATAGAACAGAGTTTGGACCAGCATTGCTCAGGTATATATATATATATGTATATATATATATAGTATAGTATATCATTCCCAATGTTGCTGCAGGTAGTTGTCCTGGTATGAGGATTTTTTGTCCAAATTGTATTAGTGACATAATGGATTATTCAAGTAGCACAGCGTGCTTCTTGCTGGATTACTAAACCTGTTACTAAATTGAAATGCCCCACTACTTGTTCAACACATACATCACACGATGTTAACCATGAAGAGGTTGCTCAACCTGACTTGAACAAAGTCGTTGCACATCACTCATTCTTGCGTAAGATACCACAGCTGTGATGCGTATAGAGATCGCTCAAACGTTCCTTCCATGCAGGCAACAGAGGTGTGGCGACACTACATCATCAGTGGTTCTTGATTTTTAGAGATTCTCGTTTCCTTTTTGCTTCCTCCATTTTAGCTTCCTCACATGAACAAGCACTGTTTTGTAATGCAAGCATGCCAAACAGGACAATCAAAAGCTTGTTGTTCCCAGTGATGTAGAAACATGAAAACACGGGTATGAAAATACATATTTGATCTGCTTTAATTATACTGTTGATATTTGTCTGACTTAGAGACAGTGAAAGAGTGAAGGTCAGGAAATTCGGCCTACTTTATCTGCTTCATTCACTCAATTCCCTTCTTCAGTTAGAGGGAGGTGAATCTGTGGAATTCTTTGCCACAGAAAGCTGTGGAGGTCAAGTCAGTGGATATTTTTAAGCAGAGATAAATAGATTCTTGTTTAGTACAGGTGTAAGAGATTATGGGGAGAAGGCAGGAGAATGTGGTTAGGAGGGCGAGATAGATCAGCCATGATTGAACGGCGGAGTAGACATGATGTGCCAAACGGCCTAATTCTACTCCTATTCCTGATGACCTAAAGACCTGATGAACTCCTATCCATGAGCACCTCCCCACAATGGTATGCAAAACGCAATGGTCGATTCCTGGCTACCAATCAGCTAATCCAAGACAGTTGATTACTGAAGGTACAATTTATCAACCATCTTACCAAGCTTGAGGGTTCATGCACAGTTTTATGTTCAGTCAGCGTTGAGTAACAGCTCTGCACAACTTCCTTGCCCCATTGAAATGAGATCTAAAGCATAATAACAATGGTGTCTTCAACTTTAACAATTAGGTCCTGGGACAGTACCCAGTCTTCGCCAGGTTTCTAGGCTAATTTACTCATCCGTGTTTGACAAGGCCATCGGAATCTTTGTAGGGAAGGGTTAATGAGAAAGGTTGATGGAAATTAGAGTGGGTGAGAAGGAATAGGAACTCGTGTAACAGGTAGAGTGTCTATGAATTCAGACAGTGCTCAGGAAAGATATAATAAAAATGCACTAAAGTTTTTCACGCAACAAAACTTATGTAAACAACCACACTTTAATATATTATGTATGCTTGTATTACAATTATGTTTTTCCACATAGATTTGGTCAAAATGTCACAATGTCACCGGTGGCTCATGATCCCATTTCCTAGTCCTACTGCACATGCAAAGATACGCACAGCTGATTTTACATATAAGGTGACAGGCAACCCATAATAAAGCCTAATGCGGTTTGCAGTATTTTCATCCATTAGTGTCACTGATAAACTGTGGAAACTTGTGCGCAGTATGCCAAATCCAAACCAATGGTTTTTTTTTTTGTTTTCCTGCTCTGTTGCTTGTAAAGGGACCCGACTCTCTCCACACCGATCCTTCATGTGTACCAGCACTGAAAGTAAATTATGCTTTTCATATTTTCATTGGTCGCTCCGTTTATTCAGCTGCAGTGTCTGGGATTCCTTGCCTACTGTGGTAATTCCCCAGAACTACATCACTCAAAGCTCTGAAAACTCTACTTTAATAATTTTTACGGAATTGTTCAAATTTATAACTTAGTTCCTCTTTGCGTGATAACACTATTCAACCAATTCCAATTCCTGATTTTTGCAACACTGTTCCTTAAATGAACTTAGAGTCTGGATCAGTACTTGGGACGATGATGTTTTGGCTTTTGCAGAAAGGTGGTTCTGATCAGGACACAACTGACAGCTCAGTATTCTGGGTTTTTGATATTTTGTACTATACTATAGGGGACTTTATCAAATGCCTTATTAAAATTCATGTAGACACCATTTACCACCCTACCCTCATCAATAATCTTTGTCACCTCCTTGAGAAACTCAATCAAATCCTATCCCATTCCTATTTCCTCCTTATTTTATATTCCTCAAAGCCCCAGTGTGAATCCATCCTCTTAAACTTTGCATGTGCTACCTTTTTCTTTGAGACCAAATTTAAAACCCCTTTGGTCATCCAAGGTTCCCTTACTTTGCATCCTTATCACTCTTACTTACTCCGGTTAGACATGGGCGAGGTGCCAGAAAAATAGAGGGTGGTTAACATTTCGCCTAATTTTAAGAAGGGCGCAAAGAAAAGCCTCGGAACTACAGTGGCTTGCAAAAGTTTTCATACCCCTTGAACTTTTCCACATTTTGTCACGTTACAACCACAAACATAAATGTATTTTATTTGGATTTTATGTGACAGACCGACACAAAGTGGCGCATAATTGTGAAGTGGAAGGAAAATGATACATGGTTTTCAAATTTTTTTACAAATTAAAAACTGAAAAGTGTGGCGTGCAAAAGTATTCAGGCCCCTTTACTCTGATACCCCTAAATAAAATCCAGTGCAACCAATTGTCTTCAGAAGTCACCTAATTAGTAAATAGAGTCCACATGTGTGTAATCTAATCTCAGTATAAATACAGCTGTTCTGTGAAGGCCTCAGAGGTTTGTTACAGAACATTAGTGAACAAACAGCATCATGAATCCCAAGGAACACACCAGACAGGTCAGGGATAAAGTTGTGGAGAAGTTTAAAGCAGGGTTAGGTTATAAAAAAAAATCCCAAGCTTTGAACATCTCACGGAGCACTGTTCAATCCATCATCTGAAAATGGAAAGAGTATGGCACAACTGCAAACCTACCAAGATATGGCCGTCCACCTAAACTGACAGGCCGGGCAAGGAGAGCATTGATCAGAGAAGCAGCCAAGAGGCCCATGGTAACTCTGGAGGGGCTGCAGAGATCCACAGCTCAGGTGGGAGAATCTGTCCACAGGACAACTATTAGTCGTGCACTCCACAAATCGGGCCTTTATGGAAGAGTGGCAAGAAGAAAGCCATTGTTGAAACAAAGCCATAAGAAGTCCCATTTGCAGTTTGCCACAAGCCATGTGGGGGACACAGCAAACATGTGGAGGAAGGTGCTCTGGTCTGATGAGACCAAAATTGAAGTTTTTGGCCTAAATGTAAAACGCTATGTGTGGTGGATAACTAAACACTGCACATCACCCTGAACACACCATCCCTACTGTGAAACATGGTAGATGCTTTTCTTCAGCAGGGACAGGGAAGCTGGTCAGAGTTGATGGGAAGATAGATGGAGCCAAATACAGGGCAATCTAGGAAGAAAACCTGTTAGAGTCTGCAAAAGACTCGAGCAGGACAACAACCCTAAATATACAGCCAGAGTTACAATGGAATGGTTTACATCAAAGCATATCAATGTGTTAGAATGGCCCAGTCAAAGTCCAGACCTAAATCCAATTGAGAATCTCTGGCAAGGCTTGAAAATTGCTGTTTACAGACGCTCTCCATCCAATCTGACTGAGCTTGAGCTATTTTGGCAAATGGGCAAAAATTTCTGTCTCTAGATGTGCAAAGCTGGTAGAGACATACCCCAAAAGACTTGCAGCTATAATTGCAGCAAAAGGTGGTTCTACAAAGTATTGACTCAGGGGGGCTGAATACTTTTGCACGCCACACTTTTCAGTTTTTTATTTGTAATAAAATTTGGAAACCATGTATCATTTTCCTTCCACTTCACAATTATGCACCACTTTGTGTTGGTTTATCACATAAAATCCCAATAAAATACATTTACGTTTGTGGTTGTAACGTGACAAAATGTGGAAAAGTTCAAGGGGTATGAAAACGTTTGCAAGCCACTGCATACACCAGTAAGCCTAACATCTTTGTATAGGAAGGAACTGCAGATACTGGTTTACAGCGAAAATAGCCACAAAATGTTGGAGTAACTTAGCGGGACACGTAGCATCTCTGGAGAGAAGGAATGAGAGATGTTTCGGATCAAGACCCTTCTTCAAGAAGAGTCTTGACCTGAAACATCACCCATTCCTTCTCTCCAGAGTTGCTGCCTGTCCCGCTAAGTAGTTCCTGCATTTTGGGTCTATCTTAGCCTAACATCCAAGTTGTTGGAGAGGATTCAGACGGATAAGAAATATATGCTTCTGGAAAGACTGGAGTTGATTACGGATAATCAACATGATTTTGTGTGTGAGCGATCGTATCCCATAAATTTGATTGTTTTTTTTTAAAGTTGTTCAAAGGGATCCCGAGAGAACTGGCTAACTGAACAAAATTGGTGGGGGGGGGGGGTCTGACTATTCTGGGCCCAATGTTTCTTGTTATCAATATCAATAATTTCAAGGATAATGCACAAAGCATGATAAGTAAGATCACAGATGACACTAAAATAGGAGGTATCATAGAAAATGAAGACATTGCCAGGACTCACAGTGAGATCTTGATAAGCTGGGGAAGTGGGCTGAGGAATGACAAATGGAATTTAATTCAGGTAAGTGTGAGACATTGGGAAGTCAAACCAGGGCAGGACCTTCAGAGTGAACAGTAGGGCCTCTGGGAATATTGTACAGCAGAGGGATCTAGGGGTGCATGTATATGCTTCCCCGAAAGTGGCAACCCACATAGAGTGGTGAAAAGGCTTTTGGTACATTAGCCTTCATTTGTCAGGGAATTGAGTATAGAAGTTGGGCTATTATGTTACAGTTGTACAAGATGCTGCTGAGGCCACACAGAGTAATATGTTCAATTTCAGTCACTCTGCTACAGATAAAATGCCAATAAGCTGGGAGGAGTCCAGAGAAGATTTATGAGGATGTTGCCAGGACTCAATGGGCTACAGGGAGACGTCAGACTTTATTTCTTTGAGTGCTGGAGACTGAGGTGGTGTATAAAATCAAGAGCGGAAGAGATAGGTTGAATGCACAGTCCTTTTGCTAGGGTTGGGGAAATCAAGAATTAGAGGGCATAGGTTTGAGATGAGAGGGGAAAAATGTAATAGGAATGAGGGGCAACATTTTCACATTGAGGTGGTGGGTACATGGAATGAGCTGTCAGAGGAAGTAGTTGAGGCAGGTACAATAACAATATTAAAAAGGCATCTGGAAAGGTACAATAATAATGATGGATGAGAGGGATATGGCCAAACGCAGGCAAATGAGACTACATGGGGCATCTTGGTTGGCCTAGAGGAGTTCAGCCAACAGGCCTGCATCCATGCTGTATGACTCTATGAGGACCGCTCATCCTAGGAATTAGACTTCTGAATTCCCTTGGAAATGTGTCCAATGCTACCCTGTCCTTTATTTAGATAAAGGGATCAAAAGGCCTGTTTTGGTCCCAAAAGGGGACTAAAACAGTCCACGTGCAGCCTCAGCAACACCCTATACAACTAACATGGTGTGTTTCATGCACCAGAACACCTACTTTGCACTGAATTTCACTAATTTGCAATCTCTCTCCATGTAAAGAATAATCCACCATTCAAATCATCTTACCGAGTGCATGACGTGACTCCTCACATTAAATGGACATTTCTAACATTCACTCTATCTATATCCTATTACAGAATTTCCTCATCCCAACATGTCATTCTACCTATTTTCATATCATCAGACAACTTGGAACCCTACATTTTATTCTACTGTCCAGCTCATTAATATAAATAGTCGAGGGTCAGGAACCAATCACTAGGGTACTAGCTGCATCCCCAGAGCCCGAAAATTTCTCATTTATTCCTCCATTTTGTGTGCTAAGTGACAACAATTTTTCAATCTAATGGAAGAATATATTATTTAAGGCAGCACTCGTGCCTTTTCCACTACCTCACTATTCAATGAGATCATGGCTGATATTTTAACACAGCATCACCTTTGTGCACTAATTGCATATTTCATGATTCTATAAATATCCACAGATCTTTGCCCCTGTCCCACTTAGGAGACCTAAACAGCAACCTCTGGTGACCTTGCCCGCCACCAAAAAAAGAAATCAAGGTCGAGGTGGCCTGCAACCTCCTACCTCCCACGCACATGTTGAAAACCTTCCTAGGCTATGAAGAAAACCTGCTTCTACTAGACCTGCAACAAAAAAATTATCGATTTTTAAAACGGCAACCTATTTTTAGTCAAGGCCGGTTTTAAACATGATGAAAAAAATAGCAGCAACCTAGATGAAGCCTCAACCACACGGAAACCACTTTCGACCATTAGGGAGAGTGACCAAAACCTCCGGTGACCTCATGGAAACCTTGGGTGGCGGGCAAGGTCACCAGAGGTTGCTGTTTAGGTCTCCTAAGTGTGACAGGGGCTTAAGTTTACTTCAGTTTATTATTGTCATTTGCACTGAGATGCATGAAAAGATACCGGATAAATGGCACAACATTTAGTGCAGAGATATAACATTGAAGTGCAATAAAGTCTCATTAAGAACGTTCAAAGGTCTCCAATAAGGTCTATGGGAGGTCAGGTCCACAGTCTAGCTGATGAGAGGACCCTTCAGTTGCCTGAAGACAGCTGGGAAGAAACAGTTCCTGAATCTGGTGGAATGTGTTTTAAAACTTCTGTATCTCCTCACTGATGGGAGAAGGGAAAAGAGGGAATGACCTGGATGACTGGTCCTTGATTATGCTGGTGGCCTTGCGATACAACGTGAAGTATAGATGGAGCCAATGAAAGGGAGGCTGGTTTGTTTGATGGTCTGGGCTACATCCACAACTCTCTGCAATTTCTTGCTGTCTTGGATGGACTGTTCCCAAACCATGTTCTGATATAACTTTTCCCAGGTTATGACTACCGTTCTTATGAACTGTTCACGACCCAAACAGCAGATGATGTCTGTAGCCCCACAGCAGCCAGCAAATCCATCCCGCCTATCTCTCTTATAATGACATACTTCTATGCATGTGTGGGCATAAGGCAGACATTTGTAAGCTGGGGAGCACCTGTATCTTTCTCTCCCTTAAAAACATTGAGAAACTGGCTTCAGTTCTCTTAGGTAGGAAAATCCAATGACATATCCTTTGAGTGAAAATAAATATTGTTAACCTTTCCCGCATTACCATCCTTTTATTCTAAGAGTGACCCCTAGTTCTAGGCATCCAACCAGGCAAACTAAGATTCCCCACTCATCGACCTCCTTCGACTATGTTGAAGACTGGCTTCGACCATGTACATTTTACTGCTGTTTGCTGTAGCCCTTTTGCTTCAGCAGCCTTTTAAGAAAGGCAGAAGGGGAAGAGCAAGGGTGAAGGGGAAGCACAAGAAGAGGTCTCAATGGGTGAATGGAGATGATGTGATGGACTGTCCTGGTACACCAGATGACTGGAAGAGAGTGGCGCTGGGCTTTGACAAACGATGGAACTTTAAACACACTTGTGGGCAGTGGATGGCAAGCATGCCATTCTTGTCCCTGACCCCCTCATTTTACTTTCCGTACAGGATGGTATTCTGCTGGAACCATTCCTCAAGGTCCCCCTCCTGCTGCCTGGTGAAGGTGTAGGGCATAACCTTCCTCCAGCCCTCCCTCACCACCAATGGGGCATCTGCCTCTGATGCTGTGTCAGACACAGGAGAAAGGGCTGCTTTGCTGCCTTCAAGTGAGGCAGTGAAGGATGGGGTGGTGGTGGGGATATATACTACCACCCTGGTCTCCTCCTCCATGCAGGGCAACCTCCTCCTGCATTATCACCTCCTGTGGCATCACCTCCTGCCACTCCTCCTCTTGGGTGGGCAACACCTGCATGGCCAGTTTTTTTTTGGGTTGTGCCCTCCCCCTGCGCTGCTGCCTTTTTGGTGCCATCTTTAAAACACAAGTCTCCTCTCCAAAAAACCCTCGAACTATGAATGAACATGCCTTGGAGTGAAAGAGGTGACGTTCTGCTGTTAAATAACCTTTTTTTACCAATTACATTTTTTTCACCCCGGAGCTATTACCTTTGACTGCCTCCGACCACCAACGACTACCTAAGACTAGCATCACAACCTACTTCGACCTACCTACGAACTACCTACGAGTAAAAAGTATAAATGTTTTCCATTCCAACCTTTTTTTTACTTGTGGTCATTTTTTATCAGGCTAGAAAAAACGCCGCGACCTACTTAATGCCACGAGTACCTATGACTAGCATCACGACCTGCTACGACCTACCTACGACCTCCTACGACCTTTTGGTGACTACTCTGCGAGTATGAGTCAAGGGCAAACATGTTAGAGGTCGTGAATTGGGTCGTGAAAGTGGGACCGGCCCTTTACCAGATCGCTTTTCATTCTTCTAAAGCTGCTTAGTATTGCTCATACGATAAATTTGTCATGCTGTGAATCAATCCATTGGTCTGCACTGCACTCTCTCCATCACAAGTATCTCTTGGAAAATCAGGCTGTATGTCACATGGAATGTATGATCGATTAAGCCTAATCAGAGAATCACTGACAATGATTGGGAGATCTATGTTTATTATGAACTACCAATGGTCTCAAGACCCCCCAAGGACTCAAACTACCCTGGCTAGGCTCTCATTGCACTCCTGCCATAGGGGAGTAAGTTTAGGCATCTGTAAACCATGAACTCCATGCTCAAGAACAGCTTCTTCCCAACAACCCTCTTGAACACTACAAACACCACCAAAACTATGAATTACAAACTGTCTTGGTTGTACAAGGGACTTCTTGTTTTGCACTAACATTGGGGTTTTTTAATGTTATCTCTGCTGCTAGTAAGAATTCCATTTTCCATTTTAGTGCACAAAACAATTACATACTCTTGATTCTTAATTGAAAAGAAATAGGAAACATGTAATAAGTAATTAAGTAAATTAATACTTGCATAAAAATAAAACAAAATGAAATGTACAAAGATGAACCAATGAACTTTCAGAAATATGAATAAGACCAACAAATAAGACAAGATGCAAGAAATAATTCATTCAGATAAAAGAGATTGGAGGTTTCAATTTTAAGTTGTACATTTCTGGGTTGCATACCAGGAGGTGCTTCTATTTTAAGACTGTTACCCCAAGAGTGAACATGTCCAATGGGACAATATTCAAACTAGATTAACTAAACTCAGAAATGGGACAGAGGCTTCCATATTTTACATTGTTGCCTCAGTTGAGTGTTGAAATTAAAGTGGAAGATGATATGAATGTTTTTAAAAATGTGCATTTGGAAATTATGTTATAATGTTTATTTTCCATCACTATTTTCCATCAGCAATGCACCATCTCTTCTCACAAATTTTGGTTAGCAAAAAGGATGATGCAAAGTTATTCCATCAGCAGCAGTCAAATGGGGTTGAAGTGGCAGAACCAGTGATAATCATGATCAGCAGCAAACTCAAGACCCTTACATGCTGGCGTAAGAGACAGATGTTTTGCATTTGAGCGACAAATTCCTCATAACTCAAAAAGCAGTGAGATATACTTGAGTGAAGTGGGATCAATCATACATATTTACAGCATGGCCTGAGACCCACAGCAATGAGAAGAGAAAGAAATAGAACTACTTTCATGATGGATGGAATTAAAGTACGTCAGATGATTCAAGAGAAACATTGATATATATATAATAAAACAACAAACACGGACCAATTTAAGGGCAATTCCACCCCGTCTATTAAAAAGAATTGCATAGGATTTCACTTGGTTGAATGATTCTGCCACATATGGTTAACTAAACAAACTGTGAGAAAATGAATTGAGAATCACATTCTCTTCCCCAAAGAGAAATTGGTACCCAAGTAATTTTATAGCAGACTGACTCAGAACAGTAATAACTCTCCTCAACTTTCCTCAAATTTGTTGCCTTAAGCTTCCGCAAACCCTCATACTAAAAAAAGCAAACCAATAATATAAAGAGACTCTTCTCACCATTCATCAAGGGTCTGCTTCTGAAGGCAGAGTATCTGAGGGCCATTTAAAAGACAGACCCAATGAAAGGCAAAACAATATGTAGACATTAGCATCACAGACTACAAAATATTTTTTACTAATACAAAAAAAGAACATAAGTATTGGCATGACTGAAATGAAACACACAAGCATATCTGACATACTAATAGATTGTAGTTATATTCAAGCTAAAAGAGTGAAGCCATTGCTCAAAACAGAAATCAACATGTGTCTGTATTGGGCCTGCCAAGAATCTATGCAATTCTCTCACTGGTTTCTCAATCTCTGTTAAATTTTAATTTTAGAGTAGACCCAACTAAATCTGTCTAATGTGGGTCCCTGGTGGCTTCACAGACTGCCATGGTACTTGTTACATTTGATTCTGCTCTAGACATTAGTCGGTGTGACATTACCTCATGGTGCTGGATTCCAGACCTTTAGCTCTGGTGCAGTCTCGACTCAGCTAATCAACCCAATCCCATGTTATCCTGAAACAAAAGCCGAAAATACTGCAAACACACGGTCACTCAGTCAGCATGTGTGAAGTTTACATTCTCAATGCAGACAGATGTACTTGTGGAATTTTCTCAGGACTTCTCATATTATGCTGCAATAACTTCAGCAGAATCTTCACCTGCAGGTATAAGCCTCACCAACAGTCTGTCCGTCCCTTCCTTCTTTGTGTTTTAATAGTATCTGTCAAATGTATGTTTTTAGTGTTCTTTAGCTTGTTTTATGTGAGGGGTTGGGGGGGGGGGTTAGGGGAAACTTTTTCTAATCACTTACCTCGACCGAGATGCAATTTATTTCCGTATCGTATCTCTGCCCGTACTGCGGCCTAACATCGAGGAATTGGCGGCCTTTGCTGGAGACTGATTTTTGAGAGCTCCACCACAGGGAGCCTACAGGACTTTAACATCGCGGAGCCCACTATCCCTTTGCCAGGGATCGACCTCCAACCATGGGCGCTTGCGGACTTAACATCACGGATCTCGCGGTTTCTGGTCAGGAACCAACTTCGGGAACTCCAAGCCGCAGGAGCTTCGACCGCCCCGACGCAGGAGCTTCGATCACGCTGACGGATGGTTCGACTGCCCCGATCGCGGGAGAATAAAGAGGAAGAGGATTGGACATGTTTTGCCTTCCATCACAGTGACGGATGTGGGAATCTGCTGTGGCAGATGTTTATGTCCACTTTTATGTAGTTGTGTGTCTTGTTGCTTTTTTTTTCGTATGGCTGTATGGTAATTCGCATATCACTGTACCTTAATTGGTACAAGTGACAATATAAGACCTTTGTAACCTTTGAAGCTCCAATTGAAATTCCAAGTTGGAGTTAAGCAATAAATCATGGTGATCATTGCCATTAGAGGGGACAAGAAGGGACCATCATCCTCTCCCATGTTCTACTGGAATAGAAACTTTCCTTCTGTGAAATAAATTACTCCTCGGATGAATTCTCTGTCCTTTCCACCAATACTGATTGATCATCTGCATTTCCGGTACATTTTCTGCATTTGCTTCAGATTTCAGCTGAAAAATAGAACGATAAATGTCTGAAAAGATCCCCTGCTGCACTGAAAGCAGCAAAAGCAAGTTACATAACTACCAATTTCAAGGGAAGATACAAAGTGCTGGGGTAACTCATCAGGCCAGGCCGCATCCCTGGAGAACATAGATGGGTGACATTTCAGGTCAGGACCTTTCTTGAACAATTTCAAGGGTATTGAAATGCCACAGTATTTCCACCAGGTTGATTGAAGGATAGAAATACAAAGGCCCAGAAAAAGCATCACATCCAATAAATGTATGTGGCATCTTGATTATATGTCTTGAAGGCCTTCCTGTAGCGTTTTATTATCCAAACAATCATTAACGTCCATGAGGCTGCCAACCTTGGCAGTCATATTCATACCTGAGAATTGGCTTGGTTTGATCTGGTGATGTACAACAATGACTAGGTCTCCTGAACATCCCTGTGAATTCTTGATCCCTGCTTGCCTGCTCCAATCATTCCTCTCACACCACAACCAGAAAATACCCTGAGCGCCATTAAGGGTATTATTTACAAATAATACAAGCTATCCCCAAGCCAGGCCAGAGAAAGCCAAGCCAGTGGGATGCAGACAATTCCTATGTGCTTCTCCCATGTACCTGATGAACACAAACAAATGTTTGCTCAAAAATTCTACCACACAGCACACATTTTACTTCACTATGTATTTATATCTTAAAGCCAATACCAAAATAGGAGAGTTTGCTGGAAGTAGGCAATGACATTAATCATGCACAATGGCATGATAGGCAGAATGTGAAAACCTTCTCCAGAATTATTTCAAGTTCCTGTCCCAATCTGGCCTGTGTCCTTGAATCACCCTGAACAGTGACACCTTCAAACGAGCTAGAAGCATCCCATTCTTTAATAATCCATGAGTGTACAGTCTTTATCACCGTGATCCCTACCCCAGATACCTTAGTACATTTTAGTACAGGGTGGTGGATTAAAAAATGGGCTCAGGTTACATCAGCTGAATCAACACATGCAAGAGTGTAAGTTGCCAGTTGTAGTTCTTTGTAGTCATTCAAATAGACTGTGAGAGAGAGGGAAATAAAACCGTGAGTCAATATTTTCTCTCACATTTACCACTGATGAGCAAAGGTGAATTTCTCCTTTGCCAGTTATTGCAATCATTGCTGTTAATTCAAATGTTTATTATAGAAAGTTCCGAGCTATTTTAAGACTGACATTAATATGTATTAATATATACAAGTCAGCACCAATTGCAATGTATACTTTAATATTCCAGGAAAAAGCTCATGTTTGGACAGACTTTGCCTGATCGAGTTACCAGCACCATGGAAGCAGAACTGGAAACTGCGTCTCAGGAATTTGTCTCACGGCATGGTGGCAACTCTCCAGTTCTGCCCCTCCACCTCCAAAGAGTTTCTAAATGTGCCAGGAAGCTCAGATTCCAGAGCAATAATGTTGCCCCAGGGTCTTCATAAGTTAAGGAAGTTACCAGACCTCCGATGATTTGGAGATGGCCTTCAGGTCAAGTAGTAAAGAAAATTCCCTTCAACAAAGTAGGTAGAGCTGAGGCACTGTGGGAATTGGTACTTGAGATGAGGATTGTGCAATGGAAGGGAACCATGGGAAATGTAGTTCTACCTCACGTAACAAGCCTTCTAGTTAAAAAATAAAAATAGTAAAGATTGAAGAAAAGTCAGTAACACCGACAATACCTACGGAATGTAAAACTGTCAACATTTCCGGTTTGCAACTCATGATCAAAACTGGGAAAAGAGAGAGACACAAGTTAGTTTTCAGTAGAGGAGAAGCTGAGGGAGGGATGTGTAGAACTCAGATAATGTCAGTGAAAGGGCGAGTCAAACTGGTTGAGTGATGACAGCTACCAACACATTAAGCTTGTAGGTTATCTATTGTTGATTATTAGGTTATGGGAGCTGTCCAGAGGCCAGACATACAAATATGAAAAAAAAGTGAGCCAACTTGATAGAAAATCAAGAAGCAGTAACTGGCAGAAAAAGTAACATCAGACTAGAGAGCATACGTGGGATGAGAACGAATTGGTGTTTCAGATGAGGGACTCTTGATCCGAAATGAGAAAGAAATAAATGTTAGTCTCAGTAGCAGTGATGGTGGGGGTGGGAGATAAATGAAACAAAGGGAATTTCTCTAATAGAGTGAAGTTATGCAGCTGGTGGGATCAGATAAAGCTACTAAGGGGTACACTGTTATAGTAGCTTGATGGTGTATTACTGCTGGAGGGTGGAAATGTACATGATAGTGAATGGAATAGATTGTCCTGGATGATGACAAACATTGAGTATCATTGAAACATTACTCACACAGGCGACTGGGAAATAATTCAACACACTTTTGATGTGTGACTTGTAGAAGGTAGAAAGAATCTTGGGAGTCAGCAGAAATACCGTGAGAAAGAACGTCACTAAAATGATTGGAACTGGGGATAATGCGGATGGTTGTCAAAGGATACATCAGGATATGGATCAGTTGGAAATATGGGCAGAGAAATTGCAGATGAGTTGTAATCCAGACAATTGTGAAGTGTTGCATTTGAGAGATCAAATGCAAGAGAATATTATGCAATAAATGACAGGACCCTTAGGAGCGGTGCCACTTCCTAAAAGTGACAACACAAGTAGATACATTGGGAAATAAGGAGAATAACATACTTGCCTTTGTCAGTCAAGGAATTGGGTATAAAAGTTGGCAATTTATGTTGCAGCTCTATAAAACATTGGTTGGGCCAAATGTGCATTATTTACAGTTCTGATCACAGCACTACAGGAAGGATGTGGAGGCTTTGGAGGGGACGTAGAAGAGATTTACCAGTATGTTCTCTAAAGCCTCGCCCAGACAAGACATGGAAAGGATTAACAGGTTACTCGCTCTTTCGATTCTGTGGGTGGTGGCCAGCTGTTCTTAGAACTTGGAGCGATTTGTCTTGTTAATGCCAGTAATGGACAAGGCTCTCTCATGGAAAATAGTTATGTGACCCCTAGAAGTTTCTATAGATGGTGCTTGACCTGCTCAGTTCCTCCAGCAGTCTGCTTTTTGCTAAAGATTCCAGCCCCTGTGGTCTCTCATGTGTCCATATGGTAAGGAAGCCCTGCCTCACATTGGCATTAATTTCAAATTAATTCCGTGACTGTGATAAATAGTACACATTGCTATATGTCCACTCCATTGCTGACATTTTCTGATCTATAAACTCACATTTGGAAAGATAATCCAGGCAATGTAGCTTCTCAGAATAATAAGTGTAAGAAGCCCCACTTATTTCTCATTGTTGGTGGAAGTGCAAGTGGGAAAACAATGTGTGATCCTCAAAACACCAGTAAAAATCCTAGAATCATGTGGAATGAAAGACTGAATTTGATGTAGTCAGTCGCTGCAGAGCAGTAGTACAGAAGAAGGCCAAAAGCAACAGCGTATGAAGAGCTAAACATTAAAACTCAATGGGTAGGAAATTACTAGTTTACTCAAGAATATTTCTCCTTTGTTATGGAATTATCCAAGGCCCTGAACTACAAAAATGTGTTGAATCCAGGGATTTTATTTTAATGTTGACTCAACTAATGGAGCAGCAAGTCTGGCAGAATCTGGTTGGATTGGAATGCTGATTCCCAAACAGATCAGATATCTTACCCTTAAATGAGGCCCAATCAGGAGTGTCCGACTGGGCTCTTGGGTTCCAGAAAAACATTAGGATAATCTTTAATATATTAAAATTCTTATGCAGTCCATTGAAATCTCTATATAAATATTTTCTAGGGAAATTTCAGTGTGAAAATGTTTTGATTTATCTGGTGCACTCACCTGTTATAATTTCCTGTAATCCCAGTAGACAGTGGTGTTCCAAAGTCAATTTTAAAATTTACCCATCACAGCTCCCTGCAATATTAACAAGTGGTGCTGTTATCCTTTCCCTATAAATCACTCAAAATACTTATAAAGAAATTCATCATACCTTTTCTCTGTAATTGATTTGTTCAGATTAAACAAAATAAATTCCAAAAGTTACATATTTCAAAATAACACGGTTAAGTTTGCTAATTATTTTGCCTTTTATGCCTCCCGATGACATTATTGGAATATCTATTTCCATGCTTAAGCATCTTTTAAAAGAAATGGTGAACCTGATACTTTTACACAGAGCAATGATTATTAGTAGGTATGTTACAATACCTACCTTTAGCGGCGCTGCAGTTCTGCCGCTCCCCGTGTGCGTGACTTTGGCGCCTTTCAGAGGGGAGCGGGTTTAAAATGCCGTTTTTCCCTAGACAGTCCAAATCGATCCATGTCGGGCTATTTCGTCGCTAAAGAGAAATCGCTCCGACATTTCATTCATGAAGCTATTTTTAAACTACGCTAGATTATTTATTAACTAGAGTAGTTTAAAAATCATCTTCGAAAGCTCTGAACGCCGACAGCAGAACGGACCTAACGTAGGAATTTCGCTGGAATTTAGAAGATTGAGGGGGGATCTTATAGAAACTTACAAAATTCTTCAGGGGTTGGACAAGCTAGATGCTGGAAGATTGTTCCCGATGTTGGGGGAGTCCAGAACAAGGGGTCACAGTCTAAGGATAAGGGGGAATTCCTTTAGGACCGAAATGAGGAAAACATTCTTTACACAGAGAGTGGTGGGTCTCTGGAATTCTCTGCCACAGAAGGTAGTTGAGGCCAGTTCATTGGCTATATTTAAGAGGGAGTTAGATGTGACCCTTGTGGCTAAAGGGATCAGGGGGTATGGAGAGAAGGCAGGTACGGGATACTGAGTTGGATGATCAGCCATGATCACATTGAATGGCGGTGCAGGCTCGAAGGGCCGAATGGCCTACTCCTGCACCTATTTTCTATGTTTCTATGTAGGCGATAAAAGAAGGTACACAGTTTATTTTTACATTTAAACCACTTGGTTCTTAGGAAGCATTTAATCAAATTTTCATGTTGCGAAAAGGGGACAAAAAAAATGTATGAACCGGCTGTATTTTTCATACCGACTTCACCGCAAACCACAACGTTCCAATCCACTGCATTCCACTAAAACCCACTCGCTAGTTGATTTAAATGGCAATTAATTTACAGGCATTAAACGCTAAATTCCTTCCATTTGGTCTATAAATTCATGAAAATGAGATTTTAAAATCATGTTATATTGTGGATTATTGTGTGAATGTTATTTGGACACTTAGGCAATTTTAATAAGTTTATCTTTTCTTAAGAAATGGATAGATGTTTAGATCTAGTAATTGAATTTTGTAATTAGCTACAATTAGATAACTAACTAATTATATGCTTTAATTTCAGGTCATCCAAGTAAGATTGTTTCATATTTGTTTCAGAATGCTTCAATCCATAATAACTGAAAATTTCATTGAGTTCTCTTAATTTTTAAGAAAGTTATGGGCTTTTAACTGTTCTAGATCACAGCTTTTGCGTTAAGTCAATGGAAAGACAATGGGGAACAAGATGCTAATTTCTGAGTATGAAAATGGCCATAACTTTTTTAATACTGAAGATATGAAAGTGAATTAGGTGTCAAATTAAACTTATTTTTATGTGTTATCTGATGGGATAAATTGCAGACTTGATTTTTTAAATCTCAAAATTTTGTAACATTGCTATTATTAGTCGTAAGCCTTTGGTGTATTTATCCTCATCCAATTTCTCAGGTTCTATCCGAAATATGAATCAGCTACACATTTGGCATATTTGCCAAGCACCCAGCAAATGTTGTCTATTTTTTCAAATGTGCTTTAAAATTTTAAAAATTAAATGTACACATCCTTCAGGTAAATTTATCATTCTGTATTGGTATGAGAGGTTCAAGTTATTTCACCTAAGGTAAGTACCTAAGGTGTATCTTCATCTGTACACTAAATGCTTTCAACTACCTAGATAATTAAAATTATAAATCTAGTCATCGCTGGGAAATCTTGTGGTTACTGAACAAAAATCTAATAGCAAGAGCATAGCATAGGCTTACCACATAATTACCCAGTCTAACAGGATCCCGCCATCTACGCCCACATCTTGAAATGGAGTTGTCTGGTAAATGTCCTCTGAAATGGTCTGTAGGCCATTTCATTGTCTCAAAACCATTACATTGAAACAGAAAAAAGAAAGCCATACAGACAATGTGGTATTCATCAAGGAACCAAATTCAGACAGGGCGAACTAGCTCCAATTGTCGTCAACTTTGTAAAGTGTTCCTTGCAAACATCTGAAAGGGCTGTCCAAGAGATTAGTCTGATGTAGCCGGACATTGGTGAAATGTTCGGAGACAGTTTCTTCCCAGCTGTTATCAGGCAACTGAACCATCCTACCACCAACTAGAGTGGTTGTGAGTTACTAACGACCTCATTGAAGACCCTCAGACTATCTTTACTTGGCCTATATCTTGCACTAAATGTTATTCTCTTTATCATGTATCTGTATACTGTGGGGGGCTCGATTTTAATCAGGTAGTCTTTCTGCTGACTGCTTAGCACATAATAAAAAACTTTTTGCTGTACCTCGGTACACGTGACAATAAACTAAACTAAACTGAAGCAGCAGACCTGGAGACAATATGCCAGCTTGCTCCAGCACAAAGCCCAGATAGATCCTACCATTCCTGCAGGATAGATCCACCTAAGATAGATCAACCTATTCAGGCAGGAGGCAGTACTCCCGAGAGGCCTCAAGAGTCTCCAGTTCCCATTAATTTTGAAGGCTTCAGGTACAGGCAAGAATCCTCTGCTTGATTGGTATCAACCATCCTTCTTCAGTCTGAAGATGGGCCTTGACCCGAATCGTCACCCATTCCTTCTGTCCAGAGATGCTGCCTGTCCCACTGAGTTATTCCAGCATTTTGTGTCTACCATCTTCCTTCAGCTGATGATATAGTGCCCTCCATGTTGAAAACACTTGGAAGAAGCAGTGACATCAGCAAGGATGTAGAATGTCCTCTGGATGGAAGATTTTATTAACCATCACCAGGTGTGGCTAAATGGTACTCCACTGACCAAACTGAATCTAGAAGACAAAGCTGTTACATTTTGCCTTTGGCAGGGAGCAAGTGAGTCAACACGAGAGCTAAAACAACTTGTCCATGCCCTCGCCAATCTATCTATGCTGATGCATCTGTCCATGACGGCATTTGAGGAAATGACAACCAACAAAACTCAACTGGACCAGCCACCAAGGTTAAAGGAGAATGTCAGAGGGCAGGTATCCCGTTATAAGTGACTCACTTCTTGACATCCCACAATTTTTCCATGATTCAAAAGGTATACAAGGGGTGTGAGGAATGTTCTCTAATTACCTGAATGACTACAGCTCAACATTACCCAAGCCACACGAGTCTGCTTGATTGGTACCATATCTTAAACCTTCATTTCTTCAGTAGTTTAGTTTAGTTTATTATTGTCATGTGTACCAAGGTACAGTGAAAATTTTTAGTTTGCATGCAATCTAGTCAAAGAAAAGATTATATATGAATGCAATTAAGCTGTCCACAGTATACAGTTAAAGGTAAAGAAGTGCAAGAAGCATACCTTGCATTTATTGCAAGATATAACATTGAAGTCCAATCAAATCCAATTGAAGATGATTTAAAAGTCTCCAATGAGGTAGATGGGAGATCAGGACCGCACTCTAGCTGATGACAGGACCGTTCAGTTGCCTGATAACAGCTGGGAAGAAACGGTGCCTGAATCTGGAGGTTTGCATTTTCAATCCTTTGACCTCTTGCCTGATGGGAGAGGGAAGAAGAGGGAGTGACCAGGGTGAGACTGGTCCTCAACTGGTGGCTTTGCCGAGGCAGCATAAAGTGGAGATGGAAATAATGACAGGGGGACACAAAATGCTGGAGTAACTCAGGGCGACAGGCAGCATCTCTGGAGAGAAGGAATGGGTGACGTTAAGGTTGAGATCCTTCTTCAGACTAAGAGTCAGGAGAGAGGGAAACTAGAGATATGGAAGGTAAGATGTGAAAAGCAGACAATGATCAAGGTAATGTAGGATAGTTGATTGGTGAGGGTAGAATGGTTCATTGTTAGCTGAGGGGAAGGTGACAATGATGCATACCATCAGTTAAACCAGTGAAACTAGTCAGAGAACTAGGGTGGGAGAGGGACAGAGAGAGAGGAAAAGGAAGGGTTACGAAGTTAGAGAAGTCAATATTCATACACTGGGTTGTATGCTGCCCAAGCGAAATATGAGGTGTAGTTCCTCCAATTGCATTGGGCCTCACTCTGACAATGGAGGAGGCCCAGGACAGAAACGTTAGTGTGGGAATGGGAGGGGGAGTTAAAGTGTTTAGCAATGGAAGGGAGGTTGGATTGTGTGATGGCCTAGGTTATGTCCACATCTCTGCAATTTCTTGAGGTCTTGAATGGAGCTGTTGATGCATCCCTAAATGAAGCTTTCTAGAGCCTGTCTATAGAAGTTGGTGAGAGTTGATGGTGACATGCCAAACTTCCGATGCATTCTAAAGATATAGAGGTGTTGATGTGCTTTCTTGGCCATAGCTTCAATGTGGCGGGTCCAGGACATTTACACATTGCAATGCAGTTAGCAGCCTAGCCTACTTTCACATGCCTCCCAGACCGCTCTACCACCATGGAGGATAGGAGCTTCAAGCCCATGGTAATATCTGTAGGTTCCCCTCCAAGTTGCACATCACCATAACTTGCAAACATATGAGCTACCCTTCATCACTGCTGGCTATAAATTCTGGAATTCCCTATCAAACAGCACTGTGGGAGTCCCTTCACCAGAAGAACTGCAGTGGCTCACCAAGGTGATTCACCACTAATGTTACAAGTGCCACGCATGCTTGACTTGCCAGTGATGTCCTTATCAAAATAAATACCTACATAAATAAAAGCACAGATAAACAGATATATACAGCGGTGGCATGACCAAGCCAATCGGACAGAGTGTACACCATTTTTAGCCATTGACCAAGACATGAATAGGAGTAGCCACGTGTGGATTCCTATCACCACAATTCTTCACCTCCATTTCTTCCACGGCCTTTACATGGCTGAGCATTAATACTATGCATTGGGTACATATTACAAAGAGTGGTGAGTCTCTGGAATTCTCTGCCACAGAAGGTCGTTGAGGCCAGTTCATTGGCTATATTCAAGAGGGAGTTAGATGTGGCTCTTGTAGCTAAAGGGATCAGGGGGTATGGAGAGAAGGCAGGTACGGGATACTGAGTTGGATGATCAGCCATGATCATATTGAATGGCGGTGCAGGCTCGAAGGGCCGAATGGCCTACTTCTGCACCTATTTTTCTATGTTTCTTTGTTTCTATGGCTTGGCGTTTGACACACTTGATAGTCCTTGAAAGAGTCACCAGAAGCCAGAGCAAAGTGTCTGAGGAAATATCTGTATTTTCATTTTTAGTTTAGTTTAGTTTAGAGATACAGCACGGAAACAGGCCCTTTGGCCCACCAAGTCCGCACCGACCATCGATCCCGGACACTAACACTCTCCTACACACACTAGGGACAATTTACACATGCACCAAGCCAATTAGCCTACAAACCTGTACGTCTTTGGAGTGTGGGAGGAAACCGAAGATCTTGGAGAAAACCCACGGAGGTCTTGGGGAGAACGTGCAAACTCCGTATAGTCAAGTACCCATAGTCGGGATCGAACCCGGGCCCCTGGCGCTGTAAGGCAGCAACTCTACTGCTGTGCCACCATGTGTAGACAGAAGGTGTAATCTCACTGCGGTAATCTTAGAGCACGAGACTACTCTCAACATGACGATCGCCCCATGGCCCAAGGATCAAGCAATTCTCTGCATCCTTGAACAAGTGCCAGTGTTGCTCACCTGCACAGTCTATATGAAAAGGTGGAAACTCATTGACATCAGCTTACCTTCCAGATAAAACAGAGATAGAGGAAAATGTAGATACTGAAATCTTGAGTTTAAAAAAACAAAGTGCAGGAGGAACTTGTGTAGGACAGGCAACATCTGTGGAGGAGGAACTCAGTAGGACAGGCAACATCTGTGGAGGAGGAACTCAGTAGGACAGGCAACATCTGTGGAGGAGGAACTCAGTAGGACAGGCAACATCTGTGGAGGAGGAACTCAGTAGGACAGGCAACATCTGTGGAGGAGGAACTCAGTAGGACAGGCAACATCTGTGGAGGGGGAACTCAGTAGGACAGGCAACATCTGTGGAGGAGGAACTCAGTAGGACAGGCAACATCTGTGGAGGAGGAACTCAGTAGGACAGGCAACATCTGTGGAGGAGGAACTCAGTAGGACAGGCAACATCTGTGGAGGGAAATGGACAGATGATGTTTCAGGTTTGGATTCTTTTTCAGACAGATAGGTTTAGTGGGACAAGAGCAGGCAGAAACAGGGGTCCATCAAGGCAGTCCTGTTTATGTATTTTAGGTAACAGATAGAAACAGGCAGTGCGGGGTTGAGGAATTATCAGGTAGGAGGTTGTGTAGAGGATATTGCTGGAAATGATAAGATCCATGATGGTTTGGGAGATAGTGGCCTGGTGTTTGTAAGTGGGGCCATGGTCAATGGGGTTGGTATGATGAGGTGCCCGAGAGCTGAGGAAGGGTCCCGACCTGAAAAGCGGTCAACACATTTCCTTCCACAAATACAGTTTGGCCTGCCGAGTTCCTCCAGCACTTTATTTTTTGTTGAAGATAAAGCAGTTAAAATCAGCCACCATCCTAATCTGAGTTTAAAGAGATTGTTTCCTCCAGGGATACAAGTAAGTAACTTAAGCCCCTGTCCCACTTACGTGTCCTTGGCACGCTAATTACGCGACTGTGGTCCCGCGCGATATAATGCACCGGCATAGCCGTCTGGAGTGCATGACATAATTTGAAGATGGACACAAAATGCTGGAGTAACTCAGCGGGACCGGCAGCATCTCTGGAGAGAAGGAATAGATGACGTTTCATGTCTAGACTCTTCTTCAATCTGAAAGAAGGGTCTTGACCCGAAACGTCATCCATTCCTTCTCTCCAAAGATGCTGCCAGTCCCGCTGAGTTACTCCAGCAATTTGCATCTATCTTCAATTTTCTTGGCCCCGCTCTGGGAGTAGAAGTGAGGGCGGATCCGGATCGGCAATGGTCGTGAGCCCCAGGCCGAGTTCGGCGATCATTCGCCTGCTTCTGCTGCTGGTGGAGGCGAGACGTTGCGTCGCGCAAGGGTCTTGGGCCTGTCCCACTTTGGCCGTCAGTTCCGCGACAGGCCCCGTTGGCTCGCAAAGATTTCGTTCGCTACAAAAATTTCGGAGCCCCGCATGATGTCGCACACAACTCCATACCCCTCCGCGCTTCTCAGTGGGACCAGCCCCACGAGGCCATACGATGCCCATGCGCCTAAACGTGACGACAAGGTCGCCTAATTTGCGTGCCAAGGACACGTAAGTGGGACAGGCCCTTAAGAGATGGGAGGCAAAGGAATTGATCATTGGTTGGTAGGGAAAGAGGTCTGAAAGTCACAGTGCTGCATGGACCACAGCTTTCAATGGAAAATGTAGACAAACATTTTTCTTCCGTTACACCGTGTTACACTCTCCCTAACATACCCCATTCCCCCACCCAAACCTTCCCCTACAACCTACACAGGGACAGGGAGGGAAAGCAAGACAAATGGGAAATGGAAGCAAAAGATAAAATAAAGAAACTTCAGCAGCAAGTGAAACACACAAACAAAATTAGGAAGTTAAGACAAGCGGGATCGATAAAAGTAAGGCTTTGTACTTAAATTTTACCTCGAGTCTTTTCACAGAGGCGTTACAATCATGCTTGGCAAGAGATCATTTAATGTTGTCGGTAATTTCCTCTTCACGTCTGGCATTTTGTTTTGGTCTTCCATTACGCCTGCCTCCCCCAGTATTAGATTCCAATCTTCTCCCCATTGCCTCAACTTCTGCCACTGCTAATTGAGGTTTACACTCAGTTCAACTTGTTCTTGGAGAGCGAGATCAAGATTGCTCTGATGAGAAAAGGCTGAAATAACACTGGACATTAATAATGGAATGTAAAATTGTTTAATCCATTCTGTGAAGTACACAGGATAAAATAATCATTTTTATTTCCACAATTAATACCAACAAAATTTTATGCTGTGGAACTCATGTTTCAAAATACTGCTGATATGGGTTGTAGAATTTGAGTTTGTATATGGACATGCCAAAATGAGATTGATTTCAGTGGGCTATAATAGTAAGATTAAACGAGAACTTACCAGTTTGAAGGTTGATCTTTATTTTATGAGGAGTTGCGATGAGGGATTTCGTGCAGAACCCGCCAGCACGCATGCACGACATTCTTCAAAGCAGCGGTGTGGAATCACAGAACCAACAAACAAAGAAATGACTTGTTATAGTAAGATTGAAGAGACTCTAATTACCAGTTGACTTTATGATCGAGGGTTGGGAGCGGAGGGCACGAAATCCCTCATCGCAACTCCTCATAAAATAAAGATCAACCTTCAAACTGGTAAGTTCTCGTTTAATCTTACTATTTCATTTCGGAGTCACGTGAGTGACTTCGTGAAGACTTCAAAGCTCTGTGATTCCATGCCCTGGACAACGTCCATGCTGTCACACACCACTTGTAAGGATGGATAGGAGTAATCAACTTTCCAGACTGCTTGTACTGAAAAATAATAATATTTATTAATAACAACAAAGAAAAAAACCCTCACTGGGGGGAAACTGTATGCTTTTGACCCGCATTCAGCACGGCCTCTGCGAACAATACAGGAGCGGTAACAGGTTTATTATAAAACCGTTGAAAGGTGGCTTCTTTCGCCCATCCTGCTGCGGCAAGAATATGGTCCATGGGCACCTCCATGACCCTTGCCGCCGACGTCGATGCAGCCCTGGTGGAATGGGATTTAAAGACATTAGTGTCAATACCTGCTTCGTTCAAGACGATCCTGAGCCATCTGGAGATCGTCTGTACCATCACTCTATGTTGAGGTTTTTTGTGGCTGATAAGTAGGTATTTCTCCATTCCCCTTAATTTCCGTGTCACTTTAATATAGTGGCGGATATGGGTGGCTAAACATAGCCTTGCATCAGCGGGGTATGCTGGAAACTTCAGCTGCAGCCCTGTGTATCCAGGTCTATGCTGCTTAAGTAATTCATCTATAAAGAAGATTACTTTGTCTGGGGTAGAGATCATTCTGTCAATCTTGATCTTGTGAAGTGTCTGTACCCCTTGAGCTGAAGTCAGTGCCAGTAACATCACCAGCTTCAGGGTGAGTTTGTCCAATTCAAGCCCTTCCATGGGCGACCACGTCCTGAGCAGGGTTAATACTTTCCCAATATCCCAGGTGATGTTGTAACGAGGTCTTGGCAGATTGGAATTAAATATTCCCCGCATAAGTTTGGACACCAACTTGTTGGATCCTACCTCAATATTGAGGTAGAATGATAGCGCACTCCTGGTGCTGTTGATGGCACTGTAGCTGAGGTGTTCGTCATGATGCAACCCCGCCAGGAATTCCAGCACATCGGTGATAGTAACGGAGTCATATGCAATGTTGGAGCGGCCGCAGTAGGTTTCCCATTTCCTGATATGCGTAAGATATTGCCGCCTAGTGGACTCCCTGCACGATGCTCCAATAGTATCCATTGTCCTTGATGATAGACCATACCGCAGTAATGGCCTGTTCAGAACCTGCAAGCCAATAACTTTAAGTGACTATGGCAGGGATGTGGTTCCCTGCAGGGTTCGACACCAGTTGTGGGCAACCCTCTAAGAGGACCCATGGTTGACTGATCATATCAAGGACCACCGGATACCATGGCTGCGTAGTCCAGTCGGGTATGATAAGAATGCTTTTAGCAGCATCTGACTGTATTTTCCGTAATACCCGACTGATGAGGCAAAATGGAGGAAATGCATAGAAAAACCATTTCCCCCAATCTAGCGAGAACGCGTCCATCGCCTTTGCCCCAGGATCTGGCTCCCATGATACGTATGTTGGTACCTGATGGTTCAACCGTGACGCAAAAAGGTCAATATCCGGTTTACCAAATTTGGCTGTAACTTTTGCGAATATTTGGGGATTTAACATCCACTCGATGTTGTCATTAAATTTGCGAGACCTGGTGTCCGCCACTGTATTGAGCTTACCTGGTAAATAGGTAGCTGAAATCCAAATATTCCATTGTATGCACCAGAGCCAAATTGTATCTGCCAATTCATCACATGAAATTGACCTGGTACCGCCCATATGATTTAGATATGCCACCGCAGTGGTATTATCTATTTGGAGATGGACATGAGTGTCAGTAAAGTTTGAACAATAAGCTCTAAGTCCGTGAAATGCTCCTAACATCTCCAAATAATGTATCCCTTGTGATAACAACAGGGTAGATTCAAGGGTGTCCCATCTGCCTCCACAACTAGTGTAGTTGTCTGTGGCTCCCCAGCCATGGGAGCTTGCGTCTGTTTGTAAGTATACCATCGGACTGGGCACAATGATGGGCTTAAATGAGTCATGGATGTTATCAATCCACCATTGTAACTCAATTTTTGCCTTGAGAGGCAGCTGCATAGGTCTATCGAAATGTCCAGCGTTCAATTTTAACGCTGAAATCTTGGCTCTTTGCAGATTTTGATAATGCAAAGGTCCGTATTGGGCAGCTGGAAAAACTGCTACAATTTTCCCAATCACCTTAGCAGTTTGTCTAATTGATGGTATACTGGCTCAGACCAGATTCTTACATGCTTGAATGACATCCCCAATTTTGTTAGCTGGTATGGTGGCCATCATGCGATTGGAATCCACCGTGAATCCCAGATAATCCATGACCTGTGAAGGACAAAACTTTATCTGGATGGATAATGAATCCCACTTTTTGAAAGATTTCCACAGTGGCTGAAACTGCCAGTTTCGCTGATTCCAGAGTGTTCCCAACAATTAGGATATCATCCAGATAAGCCATGACCATGTGATTTTGTCTCCTCAGTGTAGCCAACACTGGTTTGAGTAATTTAGTAAATAATCTGGGGGCTGTGGTAAGCCCATTTGGCAAAGCTTTGTATTGCCAGAGCTGATCCATCCAGGTAAACTTCAAGAACTTCCTGTGATGTTTCTGAATGGATACTGAATAGTATGCATCTTTTAAATCAATGCATGCCATGAAGCAGCCCTCAGAAATCAAAGATTTGGCTGTTTCGAACGTATCCATTTTGAAATGGGTATATTTTACAAAAGTATTCAAATGGGTCAGATCAATAATAACCCGACACCCCCCATCCTTCTTGGTTTTTGTGAATATGTTAGATACAAATTCATTGGTTCGTGTATAGTTCTTTCTATCACGCCTTTTCCTTGTAACCTCAAGATTTCCGCATAGCCTACTGCCGTTTCCTTGCTGGACAGTGTAAATTTATGATTTGGCATATGCTGGGGTGGAGGAATTTGACCATTGATGAATTCAATCTCATGGCCTTGAATACTTTGTAAGATAAACTCATCAGAAGTGATGGTTTCCTATGCCTCCTTAAAGAACCGTAGTCTACCACCAATATGTGAAGTTAGACATGCAAGTGCATGAAATCAAGACTGCCTTACCTTCATGGTTATCGGCGGTCCCTGACATGTTTGGTGGGACGTGGAGGTGCTGGGTTGTGCTCGTAATGCGGAGTCCGCATTTTCCATGCTGGCCGCTGAGGGCCTAGCCCTAAAAAAGACCTGGGCTGTTGAGGCTGCTGATATTGCGGTGGCGCTGGAGCGTAGGTCCTTGCTGCCCTAATGGCTGGACCTCGTGGCCTGAAGAATGGTACTTTTCTGGCCGGTTGTCTGGTCAAGGTATATGACCTCATAAGACCCACCGTCTTTGCATGGTCATCCAACTCCTTGACCTGCTTCGGGAGGTCCTCCCCGAACAACTGTCTGGGTGGTGGCGTAGGGGGTGCTCTGCATAGCCCCGCGAATTTGGGGTTCAATGTGGGCTTGATAATGCTTTTCCTGAAGGCATTAATTTCATACTGCGTATTACATAGTAGTGCCAGAGCATCCTCTTGCTCGGTGTTCAGATCCACACCGTCCACCGACCTCGCAAAAGCGGTAATCCCAGCAGTGAGCAATTTCAGGATCCTTTGTAATTTCATTTCCTGAGCTCTGATGCCTGGGTAATATTGCCCCAAATCGGCATGTTTACGATAGGCACGTTAAGGGAGTTGCAATTACCTGGTGCCTTGTGCCTGTTCATGGCCTCCGCAAGGACCTGCTCTTGAAGTTGATGGTTCGTGAGGAAGTTAACGATAGCAGCCAGTTTGGTGTTGAGGGGTTGTCCTGACGATTTGGGTAGCACAAACTTGGCTGCCACGTCCAGGAGCTCCTCCTGAGGGACCTCAGGTGCTGTTGGTGCGTGGACCAAGATCTCCTCATCTTCTGGCTGTCTCATGCTATCCATTGACGACGGGGATATATCCATGAGTCCCCTGGAACCAAATGTTTCCCGCCTTTGACTTTGCTGCAGGATTTGTACCGTCATCCTCTCCATCCTGTCAATTCGCCCTTCGCTATGCGAGAACGGGCGGTCGGAGTCCTCATGCCCGAAGGAACTTCTGAGGCTCCTGTCATCGGCCCGTACCTCGTCGAAGTAATCTCGGTGCCGGAATGAAACGTCGCTACCAGCCGCCTCAGCGAAACTGAACGACTCCCGTGCGGATCTGCTCATGCGCCTCCTCTTGGCTGAGCTAGGTCCCGCTGCCTCCAAGGGCAAAAGCGGTGAGAGGTCGGCACCCAACGCCGCGGCGTGGTGACCCGACATCCGCGCGGGCTTGCCGACTGTCCGAAATCTGGACCCAGACGGCGTACGGTCCCGTCCTACCGCCAACGGGGGACGCGGTGACCATGGCGTGACTCCACCTGTGCGACTCTTCCTGGTCCTCCTGGGTGGTGAGTCTACACAGGCCCTCTCAGGTCTGCCAGTGGACTCGGGTCTCGCCAATCCACCAGTCCGCAATCTAGCGCCCTCTGGTGAAACCTCCACCCGCGAAGGGCTAGGTAAACGGGCTCTATCCCTGGCTCTTCCACGAGGGCTCAGGGAGAAGGACCGTGCAGCAGCACGTGAACCCTGTTTGCCCGTATCAGCCAACGATCCCGTTGGTGACAATGAGATGGAGTCAGGGTCTGCCTGCTCCGGCGCTGTACCGATGTCCTGCTCTGCGGGACCCCCGCTAGAGCTTAGCTGTGTCGGTGGGTCGGGTCCTGTGAAAACAGGGCTCCCCGACTTGCGCGCCTTTTTCCCGGCCCGACTAGCGGGTACTGCCGTTGAAGAGGGCTCCGGGATAGGTGGCCGGCGACTCCTTACAGACGTCCTGCGGCCCTTACTCCTTCTATCCATGTTCCTGCTGGAGAGAAAAAATGCTCAATACAACAAGAACAACCAACTCAAGGTTGCCAGTGCTTACCTGAGTGGCCCTTATGAAGGGCTGGTGGTGAGCCGCGCTCCACCTCCAGCCGTCGACTGCAATGCGTTGCGACGATATGTCACGCATGCGTGCTGGCAGGTTCTTCACGAAGTCACTCACGTGACTCCGAAATGAAATTAATATTCCTTGTCAGTAATTCCACTCCACCACAGTAGAAACATCATTTTTGGTCTAAGCTAAGCTATATCACTGTGCAATATCATTCAAAATAACCATTCCGAAATATAACCCCAATCTGTAGGAACTATACTGTCTATGACCGCATTAGTAAATGTTAAGAATTATATATATATATTAAGTGACTTTCATATATTTTCAAGTTAATTTTCATTTTTTTAATTATTGGTTTTGTCTGTTGAAATGAATGATGAAATATAACAAATGTAACACTGCTACATTACATAGGCAAGTCCATATATTGCATACCCCAGTTGAAATATAATCTGTTATGCAGCCACTATTTATTGTATTCTTAAAACTAAAGTGAACATGTCTATATTGTGAAAGAAGCGTCCTACTGCAAGGAGAAACAACCTTTGCAAAAGGAAATTCTCGATGTGCAGACTTTACAGTTTTTATATGTTTCCCCTGTTGAAGTAACAAGAGAATCAGTCAGGAAAGGTTTTGCAAAGGTTCTTCACCCTTCCATGCCAGATAAAGTTACAATACTTTATCACAAAGAGGATGGTGGGTAAACGGTATGGAAAGAGCTGTCAGAGGGAATAGTTGAGGCAGGTGCACTAACAACTTTTAAAAGATATTTGGACATGTACGTGTACAGGAAAGCCTTAGAAGAATATGGGTCAAAAGTTGGCAAATGGGACCAGATTAGATGGGGCATTTTGGTGGGCTTGGATAAGTTGGGCCGAGGGGGCGCGTGTCCGTGCTGCATGACTATGACATTTACGATGTTCTAATATGTAGCTTTTGACCTTGGGTGAATTATAACACTGACTTGAGAAGGAAATGAAATCAATAAGCTCGATGATGTTCCTCATTAGAATTTCATTCCATTGAGAAATTTGAATTTCAAGGTTCAATTTTCAAGGTTCCAAGGTCAGTTCATTGTCACATTTACCTATTAAGGTACAGTGAGATTCGAATTACCATATAGCCATACCAAAATAAAAGCAACAAGACACACAACTACATTAAAGTTAACATAAACATCCACCACAGCAGATTCCCCACGTTCCTCACTGGGATGGAAGGTCAATAAGGTCCAATCTCCTTCCTCTTTATTCTCCCGCGGTCGGGGCAGTCGAACCATCTGCAGTCGGGGCGATCGAAGCTCCCAAAGCCAGCGGTCGACGTCCCATCGTCGGGACGATCGAAACTCCCGCATGGAGACGATCGAAATTCCCGCGTCCGGGCAGTCGAAACTCCCGCGGCTTGGTGCCCCTGATTTCAGTCTCTGACCAGAGATCGCGGGCTCTGTGATGTTAAAGTCCTGCAGGCTCCACAGTTGGAGCCCCAAAGTCGATCCCCGAACTCTGTGATGGTAAGTTCGCAGGCTCCCGCGATGGGGCTCCCGGTCGTTCTCCAGCAAAGGCCACCAACTCCACGATGTTAGGCCGCAGTGCGGATGGAGATACAGTACGGGAAAAAATCGCATTGCCGTCGTGGTAAGAGATTAGAAAAAGTTTCCCCAACTACCCCCCCCCCCCCCCCCCCCCACATAAAACAAGCTAAAGAACACTAAACAACATACATTTAACACATAGAAAACAGACACAAAGAAGGAAAGGACAGACAGACAGTTGGTGAGGCAGCCATTGCTGGTGCCACCCAGTGAATTTTGTGAATGTACAACATTCATACAACAAAGAAGAATCATAGCATCAGAATGGTGTTGCGGGAAGCTATTTTGACCAGTGCTGGACTTACCTACAAGCTAAATAAGCTATAGCTTAGGGCCACACACCCTCGGGGGCCTCATTTTTTGAAATATATATTTATTTTATCATTTTTTACCCAAATATTTTTAGAGAAGGACCTCAAATTTCATACAGCTTAGGGCCTCAGCAGGTGAACGTCCGGCCTGATTTTGACCATTGAATCTTTCCCATCAATCCCATTCTTTCCCAATGGCTTTGATAATTCCCCATAGTTCTAAAAATTATTTTCACACAAACTCATCCAATTCCTTTTGAAAGCATTAATTGATTTTGAAAGCATCAGTGCTCCTGGTCGCAAATTGCAGCTCATTACTACTTACTGAGTTTAAAAGATTTTCTTTCCATCGAAATTGTACTTTTGGTCCAAAATTGTAATCTTGTGCCCATTGTCCTTGAACATCTTCTCTTTATCTGCTGCATCAAATCTCCTCTCAATCCTGTATCCTTCGATGAGAACCACACAGGCTTACCCAGATCTCAGAACACTAAGCTTTTTACTTCCAAAATCCAACTACTTTAAGATTCATACTTTAGAAAATGGTATTTTAATTCCACAAAACTCAAAACAGCTCTCCTGAAATAGTTTAGACATTCAACGTTGAAACCCGCCATTCGGCCCACCAAGTCTGCGCAGGCTAGCGAACCCCCGTGCACCAGTTCTACCTTACGCACTACTAACAACTTACAAACCTGTACGTCTTTGGAATATGGGAGGAAACTGGAGCACCCAGAGAAAATCCACGCAGTCACAGGGCGAGCATGCAAACTGTGTAAAGACAGCACCTGTAGTCAGGATCGAATCTGGGGTTCCGACATTGTAAGGCAGCAACTCTACCACTGCGCCACAATGTAATACTACAAAGTTTATCTAGAAAACTACCAACTTAAGAAAAGCAATAGAAATATTTCTGTATTAAAAGTCCATGATCATGTTCAGTATGATCATAGATGATATGTGTTCATTCACAGAATATGGCTTGAAAAAAAATGCATCGGTCCAGTTATAACCTTGATGCGGTTGTGTATCAAACACTTTCGCTTCACTTTGGTTGCTTAAATTTGCACAAACGCTCTTCTAAAACACTCAAAAAGCTAAAAAACATTTTCTGTCTTGAAAGCTTAAGATCAGCGGCCAATGATGGGAAGATTGCAAGTGCTCACTGCAGATTGATACAAATACATCTATCGATGCTCCTGAACACGTCATCAGTGATGTAACATGGGGTCATTGGGCGTTTCGGGTCTTTCAACATCAGACACCCTCGCCCAGGTGACCCAGCCGTGGTTGATCAGACCACGACTTGTGTTCAGGTGGCATTCACTCCGCCCCATGGACCTTCTCGCCTGATCCCGAGCCATCTCGAGGCCTTCTCTGCTGCCTCTGTGGTGTTCTTGATGGCTCTTCTCCTCGCCAATGATGCCTAGTGCACTCAAGGCTTTGTAGAGCGATTACCCTGCAAAATTTCTGCAGCTAACCTCGATGGACATACACCTTGCCTTCCAGCCCTGCTTACGGCAGTCTATGACCAGCTCTTCAAACTTGGTCAATTTCCTCTCGTGGGCCTCCTCCAGACGGTCCTCTCGCGACACTGTCAGTTCCAACAAGACAATGTTTTTGGTCGCCTCTGAGACCCGGAGGATATCTGGCATCAGGGTGGTCGTGGCAATGTGCCGTGGGAACTTCAGCTGTTTCACCAGGTCTACAGAAACATTATCTACAGACATTATTTACCAGGAAAAGCAAAACTGCTCAATCAAAATGCAAGGACTATTTTTGAAAATCATCATGAAATACAAGATTAAATAATTGCTTTAATATATCATATTTAAGACTAATTGTTTGCAGTACTGTAAAAGTCATCAAAGGCCATCATTTTGTACAAGATATTGATCTTTAGTGTACTCAATAATTTGAAGCCAGAGCAATATAATAGTTACAAAAATAAAAGAGTATATGTCAACGTCTGACAGTGTGAAAACAGTAGTTAAGAATTTTGCTTAAAAGTTATAGGAACGAATGAGGTAAATTGGGGATATTTTAGTCTGCTAATGTTCTGAATGAAAAGATGATAATACTGCGGGACTCAGTTACTTTCAAAAATGAGTGCAATCTTCAGTCCAATTTTCTTCCCATGAATACACAATCTTAGCACCAAAACTGGAATAATGCCACAAGTCTCTGTCTTGAGTCTGTATTTGATCCTATGAGGGGGGACAGATGAAGGGTCTTGACCCGAAACATCACTTATGCCTTCTCTTCAGAGATGCTGTCTGACCCGCTGAGTTACTCCAGCATTTTGTGTCTGTCTTCTGATCCTACGAGGTCTGCTCTCTAGTTACTCACGGGGATCTTGCAAACTGATGTGCAGGAAAAGAGGAAAAGCTTTTAGATGAGGAGAATAAGCACACTTTATATTGAAAGCTAGAAAGAAGGGGAATAGGGCAAAACAAAGTGCTGGAGCAGCACAATGCTGAGAACAATATCTTCCGCTTTGTATCTCCCCCTTTGATTGGATAGCATGCAAAACAAAGCTTTTCACTGTACCTCTGTACACATGACAAGAATAAAGCTAAACGTGAAGCTAAAACCGAAAACTCAGTGGAGGGAATTCATCTGTGGAGAGAATGAACCGACAGCATTTTGGGTTGGTACACTACTTCAGACTAATTACAGCACTTTCTCCAGCACTTTGTGCTTTGCTCCAGATTCCAGGAACAACAGGTTCTTGTGTCTCAGAGGTGGATTAAAGATATCTGGGATAACAATATTAGAATTATTCCCAGCTATACAAAACATTTAGTGGGATCTATTGAGATCTATTGGCATAAATGTGGAGATGATAAATGAGGGCAGCACAGTATTGCAGGGGCAGAGCTTCTGCCCTACAGTGCCAGGGACCCTGTTCCTGACCATGAGTGCTGCATGTAGAGAGGCTATAGGTTCTCCCTGTAACCACGTGGGTTTTGTCTGGGTGCTCTGGTTTCCTCCCACACCCCAAAGACTCTACAACTTCTTCAGAAGGGACTCGACTTGAAACGTTGTTAATTGTGGCCAAATTGGAGATGCCAGGACACAAAAATTGAGCAAAGGCTTCTGTGCTGCTGGGCCATTTGGTCAATTTAAATGTGCCTTCCGCAGAAATGGGACAAGCTGCAGAATGGTGCCAACTTGTCTGCAGCCTAGATAAGAATTGCAGGGAAATGGGACATCTGCAGATTCTTACAATTTGGTGTGAATTGCATGAAACGGATTGGGCGAATGCAAACCAGACATACACATTGTAAATATTGTTGCAATGCTTTACTTTGCTAGATGTTGATTGAGTTAAGTGTTGAGCCTTGTCTGGGTTTCTTGAACATCTAGGCACATGTTGCATAATTCATCTCTGTTAACTTGCATCTAGAAACTTCATCAGGTACATTGTATTAGTTACTCTATTATTGGGTTAAGGAAATGTCTATCATGTACTGTGTTAATCGATATCACCCCCATATGGTTCGGCCCCTTAAGGTTCGGGGACCTATAAAAGGCAGCTCCCACGAGGTCCAATGTCGATCTTCTGGGAGAACGCTTAGGACTGCGTGACCTTTTTGGAGTGTCTCTGTTTGCACGAGGCTAGAAGTGCTTGGCAAACCAGATACAAACCAGATTGAACCCGCGGTGGTTAGGTATAGTAGCGGGGAACTGTTATTGTGTTTTTCCAAAATAAAGTTTAGATGCGCAAGTGCTTGACTCAGTATTTTATTGACTGAAACTAGACTGGGGGGAAGCTTAGAACAAGCTATTTACAATGTCACCTATTCCTTCGCTCCATAGATGCTGCCTCACCCGCTGAGTTTCTCTAGCATTTTTGACTACCTTCAATTTTTCTAGCATCTGCAGTTCTTTCTTAAACATACTAAATTAAGATCAGTTATGTACTAAGTAAGAGTGACAGATAAAGAGGGATGGGTCTAATGCCTTTAGCTTCACTGAGTGAAATGCTAGGGCTGCAGGGAGAATGAGTTCTGATGATATGTTATCCAGATTACTATTTAGAAATTAAAAGATTAATTCTGAAGTTAGGCAGAAAAGTCAGTAATGAGAGCCTGGTGTACAATTAAGATTAGTACTTACTAGAACGTATTGAGTAATTAAGACAAGGGGAAAAGACATATGGATAATGTTAAGGAAAATAATTACACTTTTTCTAAAAGAGCAAAATTGTTAATTAAAATGTTTGGCATCAGAAACAAAACATAGAAACCTCACAGAGTCAAAAGGAAAATAAATTAATTCGTAGAACAGTTTAACCAACGCAAGTACTTCTCCGTGGATTGTCACCTTGCCGTGGTGGAGAAGCTTGTGCGGTCCTGAGAGCGATGCCGTCTGGAGCTCTGGTAGGGCCAGCCATGGTGGTAAGGTCAAGGGGGAGGACTCTGACAAAGAGCAATCCAACCAAGACCTCAATGGTGGAGCAGGCGGCGGATGATCACTGACCTTAGTGGAGCATTACAACGGCTGGGAAGGCGGAAGAAGGCTGCAGCAGAAAAGGGTCTCTGGACGTCTTGGACTCCATGCCACTGGATCCTGACCCAGATCTGTCAAGGACCGTGTGGGAGCTGTCTGCGCACCAGTCTCCCCACGTTAAACAAAGTCACGCACTGGCGTCCTCCAACCCTGGAGACACCCATGGTCAGCCAAGGGGGCCTAAGAAGACTGTACAGCCAATGAACAGTTGATTTTAAATGTCGTCACTGTTGCAACAGACGCTAAAAAACAGTTGTTCAGCACAAAATCCCACGTAATGTGATTATGACTAGTTAATCTAGTTTAGAGATATTGTTAAAGGAAAACTCGGGTGGGACACCAAAGACAAATTCTTCACATTGGTCCCATGGAGTCTTTTGGGCGAGCAGTCAGAGCCTCAGTTTAACTTCTCATCTGAACAATTACATTCCTTTCTATGCATTGCTCAATACTGCACTGATTTGTCAGCCTGTTGTTCAAATCTATGGGGTATGGTTTGAACCTATTGCATTTTCTCTCAGAGGCAGTAAAGCTACAACTGAACCAATCTACTTGACGACCTCAAACGAACATTCTGCTTTGGAAATGAAAAGGTGCAAGAGATGGAATAGGACAATTGGATAATGTTGCTGCTAGTAAGAATTATTATTGGGAACGTTAATGGCATTCAAAGTAAAATGATTCCTATCCTAATGGTTCAGGGAATTCAAAAAAGAAGCAGATGAGACATTGACAACAGTCTTGCACACAATTTATGCATCATGACAATATTTTAAAGCATGTAAATGTCAGCAGATTGTTCAGCTTGAATAGATATACCAAAGTCCTGCAGAGAATATAGGACAAACTGACATTGGAAACACCTCAGGAATTCACTAAGATATTGTTAAGGTTTTTAGTTATGAAAATGTTCTGATAAACTGGGGTTCTTTGCACTGGATCAGAGAAGGTTATGAGGAAATTTGATAGATACTTACCAAATTTTATGGGCCCAAGACAAGATAATTATCTAAATATTATTTTTCATTCATCATCGTGTTATTACCTATGTGGTATAAATCTTAAAATCACCGCCATTGGAAACAATAGGAGATTATTTTCTATACACGGGATAGGTTTGTCAGGACATGGAACCAGAAACAGCTGTCGAAATAAAATCCCTCACTGCTTTTAAAAGGGAAGTGAATAAATAATTGGAACAGAGAACAAAATAAAAAGGGATGTGGAAAGAACAGGGGAAAGGGGGTAAATAGATAGTGTCGTTAGAGAGCCAGCACAAATACCACGAGACCATTGTACTCCTGAATAGTAACATTTTGTGATTCTGTATTAAGCTGGATAAGAATAATTTATCGGCCTATGTTTAAATATTAAGTTCCTTACCCTTAATTACCCTTAAAGGAGGGCCATTATGTGGAATTTCATTTCTACTTGCATCAATATTGCAAATGCAAATTATTCAGGAGCTCCATAAATGCCTCATGTATTTTGCTTCATGCCGATCATCACTCAATAATATTCAATTGGAGGTAGGACACGTAAAATTAGCAAGCATGGGGTATCTAATAAACTTTGCTGACCAGAAAATTGTCACTTAACAGCAATTGAAATTTCAGGAGGCCTCCAGGTGCAGTTAATTTCGATCTAATATAGTCTAATATATGAATTGTATACAATATGCTCAATTTGTCTCTGTTCGCAGCATTTGTAAAATTCAACAAGACAGCTATGGGGTAAATTGTGATCTTTTCATTTCTACAAGTTTGGGTACAATGATGTAAAAATCTCCGTTATCTTGTTTATCTAAAACCTGTGTTGTGAAATGAAGGCCACTTTTAGCCCAATTACAAGAGTTAGAGTATCTGCACTACAAATTGTGCACAGATTCTAACAAATTGAGACGGTCGCTTAGGATAATGGATGATCGATGTTTAAAATAGTGCAAAGTTGGGTTTTCATGCATCAGAATAGGAAGTATATTAATCTGCATCCAACTGCCATGCTTATAAAGATGGCGTGTTAAATAGCCATTAAGCAACATTCTACGTTTTAGCCCAAATACCTGATTGTCTGTCAGTACTAATCTAATCCACCATGCATATAACGGTCTTCATTATTACATCAGCTGTTTTATTGATTAGGGATAACGTCACTCAGTAGTCTGAAATGATGTTACTGCACAGTGGTGTGGCGGTAGAGTTGCTGCCTTACAGCGCCAGAGACCCGGGTTCAATCCTAACTACAGTGCTGTCAGTGCAGAGTTTGTACATTGTCCCTGTGACCATGTGGGTTTTCTCCGGGTGCTCCGGTTTCCTCCCACACTCCAAAGATGTGAAGGTTTGTAGGCTATTTGGCTTTTGTAAATTGTTCCCAGTGTGTAGGATGGAACTAGAGTATGGGTGATCGCTGGTTGGCGCGAACTCAGTGGGCGGAAGGGCCTGTTTCCATGGTATATCAGTAAACTAAACTAACATATAGTCTGGTGAGGGTATATGGGTGGAGCTGAGAAATAAACTGTCAGCTCTCAAAGACAATAAGATTTAGAGGTACAACTATGATGAGATATTGCAGGACTAATAGGATTGTCATAGTGGGGGATTTTAATTTTCCCAATACAGACTGGGACTGCCATCTAAGAGCTTAGATAGGTGGCATTTGTCAAGTTTGTTCTGGAAAGTTTCCTCAGGCAATATGTGGATAGCGCTAAAACAGAGAGGGCAACATTTGACCTACTCATAGGGAATTGGGCAGGGCAAATGACTAAAGTATCTGTGGATGAGCCTTTTGGGACCAGCGACCACTGATCTACTAGTTTTGAGATAGAACTGAAAAGGACACTGCTGGTCCACAAGTTTAAGTTCTAAATTGGGGCAAGACCAACCTTGATTGTTTTAGACAGGAGCATGCAAAGGTTGATTGGAGTAGATTGTTTGTGGGCAAAGGGATGTCCAGAGAGGGATGCTTTTAAAAATAAGACACAGAGTGCTGGAGTAGCTCAGTGGGTCAGACGGCATCTCAGGAGTACATGGGTAGGCGACATTGCAGGTCAGGACCCTTCTTCAAACTGGTTGTTGGAGGAGGGGAAATGCAGGAAAAGAGGAGGGGCAAGACAAAGCCTGGCAGGTAATAGGCCAACACAGGTAAGGAGGGTTATTTGCTAGGTAAATGGTCGGACAAAGGCTAGCAGTGAAAAGGCAGAAGGGTTGACACAAAAGGATTGATGACATGAATTGAGAAGCTATGGGAAGGAATGTAGGTGAAAGGTGAGGGGGGGGGAGTGAAATAGTTGCGAGTCCAGGCGAGGCAAACAGAAGGGGGAGGGGGTAAGAAGTGAGGGGTTATATGGGGAAAGAAGGGAGAAGGAATGGAGGTGGGGGTTATGTAGTTACCTAAAATTGGAGAATTCAAATTTCATTCCATTGGGTTGTAGGCTGCTCTAGTGGAATATGATGTGATGTTTCTCCAGTTTGCATGTGGTCTCACTCTGGCAATGGAGGAGCCCAAGGACAGGAAGGCATGTGTGGGAAAGGGAGGAGGAGTTAAAATAGTTAGCAACCAAGAGATCCTGCATGCCTTAGCAAACCAAGTGCAAGTGTTTGCCGAAATGGTTGTCGAGTCTATTCTTGGTCTCGCCAAAGTACAGATGGTCAAATCGCGAATACCGGATGCAACCGATAATGTTAGACAAACACAATGTGCCGGGGTAACTCAGCGGGTCAGGCAGCATTCCTGGGGGGCATGTTAACCTCTGTCTCACCTGGAAGGACTGATGGGGTCCCTGGATGGAGGTCAGGGTGGAGCTATTGGGACAGGTGTTACATCTCCTGCGGTCGCAGGGGAAAGTACTAGGGATGGGGATGGTTTGGGTGGGAAGGGATGAGTTAACCAAGGAGTTTCAGAGGGAGCAATTTCTGCTGAAGGCAGCAAAGGATGGGAACCACAACCACAACCACAGACTGTTTGCCCTCGTCCCATCTGGGAGGCGCTACAGGTCTCTCCGTTCCTGGACCAGCAGGGTCAGGAACAGCTTCTTCCCTGCGGTTGTTACCCTAAGTAACTCTGCACCTTGGTGATTGCCAGTCATCCCCCAGTGACTGATCTCTGGGTGAGATGCTAACTGCATTTCGTTGTCTCTGTACTTGTACACTGCACAATGACAATAAAGTTTGAATCTGAATCTGAATCTGAGATGTGACTGGTGGTGGGATCACATAGGAGGTGACAGAAATGTCGCAGGATGATGTGATGGATTGACAGGTTGGTGGGGCTGATCTGTTGGATAGACAATAGACAATACACAACAGACAATAGACAATAGACAATAGATGCAGGCCATTCAGCCCTTTGAGCCAGCACCGCCATTCACTGTGATCATGGCTGATCATCTACAATCAGTACCCTGTTCCTGCCTTCTCTCCATATCCCTTGACTCCACTATCTTTAAGAGCTCTATCTAACTCTCACTTGAAAGCATCCAGAGAATTGGCTCCACTGCCTTCTGAGGCAGAGAATTCCACAGATACGCAACTCTCTGGGTGAAAACGTTTTTCCTCGTCTCCGTTCTAAATGGCCTACCCCTTATTCTTAAATTGTGGCCCCTTGTTCTGGACTCCCCCAACATCGGGAACATGTTTCCTGTCTCGAGCTTGTCCAATCCCTTAATAATCTTATATGTTTCAATAAGATCCCCTCACACCCTTCTAAATTCCAGAGTATACAAGCCCAGCCACTCCATTCTTTCAATATATGACAGTCCCGCCATCCCAGGAATTAACCTTGTGTACCTACGCTGTACTCCCTCAATTGCAAGAATTGCAGAGGCTGGTGGTGAAACATCGCCTATCCATGGTCTCTCGCCATGTTGCCCGACCCTCTGAGCTACTCCAGTGCTCTCTTTTGTAAACCAGCATCTGCAGTTCCTTGTTTCTACATTTCGATGCTTTTCAAAGTCGGATAATGAGAGTTGTAGGTTTGTGTCGCTGTTAGTGAAGGGGGTATGAACATTAAATTCTCCAACTTTAGGTAAAACCCCCTCCCTCCCTCTCCCCCACCCCCCTCGCTTTCCTGTGCCCTACTCTAGTGTGTACCCATTTCCCCAACTATTCTGTCCCCCTTTTCCACCTCCAACCTCTTCCACTCCCCCTCCCCTTGACATCACATTTCACTCTTCCCCTATCCTTACCTAATATCATGTTGTCCCTTTTTCATTACTGGCCTATGTTCACCCATCTGTAAATCAAACCCCCCTCACCTGTATCCACCCATCATTCGCCAGGCTTTGTGTCTGCTCCACTTCTTTTCCATCTTTTTCACCCCCAACTAAAATCAGTCCGAGAAGGGTTCTGACCCAAAATGTCACCTCTCCATGCCCCCCAGAGTTACCCTGGCACAGTGTGTTTGTTTTGTTTTGGTAAAACATCATCTGCAATTCCTTGTGTCCTTGCCTTCTTTCCATGTTGCTGATTGAACATGCAGTGCAGCAGGGCAACACTTGAGGGGAACAAAAAGATTTACGTATGAAGTGGGGTTCTGACCCGAAACCCTTGTGTGCAAAATTAGAGCACAGGGTATTGGGGATAGGGTATTGACATGGATAGAGAACTGGTTGGCAGACAGGAAGTAAAGAGTAGGAATTAACAGGTCCTTTTCAGTATGGCAGGCAGACTAGTGGGGTGCCACAAGGCTCGATGCTGGGACCCCAGTTATTTACACTATGTTCTAACGATTTAGACGAGGGTATTAAATGTGACATGTCCAAGTTTGCGGATGACACAAAGCTGAGTGGCAGTGTGAGCTGCGATGAGGATGCTATGAGGTTGCAGGGTGACTTGGAATTGGATGAGTGGGCAGATGCATGGCAGTTGCAGTATAATGTGGATAAATGTGAGGTTATCTCCTTTGGTGGCAAGAACAGGAAGACAGATTATTATCTGAATGGTGTCAGATTAGGAAAAGGGGAGGTGCAACGAGACCTGGGTGTGCTTGTACATCAGTCACTGAAAGTAAGCATGCAGGTAGAGCAGGCAGTGAAGAATGGCACGTTGGCCTTCATTGTGAGAGGATTTGAGTTTAGGAGCAAGGAGGTCTTACTGCAGCTGTACAAGGCCCTGACAAGACCAAACCTGGAGTATTGTGTGCAGTTTTGGTCTCCTAATTTGAGGAAGAACATTCTTGCTATTGAGGGAGTGTTCACCAGGTTCACCAGGTTAATTACCGAGATGATGGGACTAACATATCATGAACGAATGGGTCGACTGGGCTTGTATTCATTGGAATTTAGAAGGATGAGAAGGGATCTTATAGAAACGTACAAAATTCTTAAAGGATTGGACAGGCTTGATGCAGCAAAAAAATGTTCCCGATGTTGGGGGAGTCCAGAACCAGGGGTCACAGTTTAAGAATAAGGGGTAGGCCATAGGACTGAGATGAGGAAAGACATCTTCACCCAGAGAGTTGTGAATCTGTGGAATTCCCTGCCACAGAAGGCAGTAAAGCCAATTCACTGGATATTTTCATGAGTGAGTTAGATTTAGCTCTAAGGGCTAGGAAAATCAAGGGATATGGGGAAAAACCAGGAAAAGGGTACTGATTTTAGATGATCAGCCATGATCATATTGAATGGCGGTGTAGGCTCAAAGGGCTGAAATGCCTACTCCTGCACCTATTTTTCTATCTTTCTATCTTTCTATGAAACGTCACATCCCTTTCTCCCTGGGAAGCTGCCTGAGCCATAGAATTACTTCAGCATTTTGTGTCTATCTTCGGTGTAAACCAACATTTGCAGTTTCTTCCTGAACAAAGAGATTTACTATATAGGAGTTACTTCAAACCAAATTTTCTCTACTAGTTTTTTAGTAGAGTAATGTAGAACAAATATAATCCTCCATTTTCTCCCCATACCCATATATCTTTCCCATCATTTATCCAAATTTTCTGGAATAGATTTAGCATCGGCAGCCAATGTAGACAATCCTTTTCCATAGTTTATGCTTAACCTTTACACTAGTTTTGTTTCCACATTATGTTAACCCTTCTGTGGACTGTTATTATATTTGGCCACTGATTAGAAATGGCAGTAGAGTTTGATAACTTCAAGGCAAACTTCAGGTCTCTGCAAATGAAAGCTGAGGTGTTCCGCAGTGCTGTACATTTTCACCACAAATTGCATCATCTGGTTCCCCACAATGACCCCCAAAATGGAACGGCGCCATCTTTGATCATAAGGTCATAAGGGGTAGGAGTAGAATTTGACCATCAAGTCTACTCCGCCATTCAATCATGGCTGATCTATCTTTCTCTCCTAACCGCATTCTCTCGCCTTCACCCCATCACCTCTGACATCCGTACTAATCAAATGTGATATAAAATCTAAATATAAAGATGAAAATTCTGAATTTGAAATTTGGAAAGTCACGCATATGTAGGTCACCAAAATTAGCGATGATTGCTGATTGGAATGCAATATGGGCAGTGAAGGTCCGACTAAGATGCAACTAAGATTCTGGAATCTAGAGAATGGAAGTCTCAAAATGACAGGTGCAGTGGCAGGGGAGGATGGGGTGGGGATCATCATTAAATGAATTATGAGGGTTAATGGTTAGAAGTCAGATGAGATTGAATAAAGGATCCATTTCTAACAGGAATTGTTCCTAACAACCATTCGCAACTGGAGCTTTTCTGAATTGGAACTGAAGAGCAAACGTGTATGGGGGAGGGTGACAAAATCAGCCTGGACAGGAGGGTGAGTTACTGTAGTGTGAGTGAATGTGTGTGAGTGAGTGAGTGAGTGTGTGTGAGTGATTGAGTGGGTGAGTGAGTGAGTGAGTATGAGTATGTGAGTGTGTGAGCGAGTGTGTGTGTGTGTGTGAGTGTGAATGAGTGAGTGAGTGTGTGAGTGAGTGAGTGAGTATGATTGAGTGAGTGTGTGAGTGAGTGTGTGAGTGAGTGTGTGAGTGAGTGTGTGAGTGAGTGAGCGTGTGAACATGTGAGTGAGTGAGTGAGTGGGTGATTGTGTAAATGAGTGAGTGCGAGTGAGTAAGTGCATGAGTGCGTGAGTGTGTGAGCGAGTGTGTGAGTGTGTGTGTAAGCATGTGAGTGTGTGAGTGAGTGTGCGAGTGTGTGAGTGAGTGTGTGAGTGTGTGAGCAAGTGAGTGAGAGTGAGTGAGTGAGTGAGTGAGAGTGAGTGAGTGAGTGAGTGCATGTGAGTGAGTGTGCGAGTGCATGAGTGTTTGTGAGTCGTGCTCCTTTGACCACACTGGCTAACTGCAAACCACTTGATTCATATCACTGATTCATTTGTGAATCTCTGCTCTAAAGTTAGTAATGCTTAATTTGTTTCAAATGTATACATCCTTCTTGGACCTCATTCACAGTGGCTGAGGGCTCCAGCACAAACCATCTCAATTCCTAACCTACTAGTTCTCATTCCCTGCTTCTATGTTTAAAACCTCCCAAGTAGCCTATAGCAAACCTCCCTGAAAGGATAAATAAAACAGTCATAAAGAAAAATAATCTGTTGGATGAGTGGGCCGAAGGGCCTGTTTCTATGCTACACTCTATAACACAAACTAGCAAGAACAGAATTAGAGATTTAAATGATTCTTAAAATATTTAGTACCAGCAGCATCCAGCGTTGTGAGACCTCCTGGAGGAAGCTGATTGACCACCCTTGACAAAATGCCATTGACAATAAAACTAAATGGTTCCCAACAGAAGCATTTCAATGGGCTCTGTCTCTTCTCTGACTGCAATCGGGTAAGGTTTATGTTCAGATACACAAACATACTTGTACAAAATGCTCTCTTCAAATTTGCATAAATACAATTAATAAAAAGTGTGACTTACAACCTCTGTTCCCCTGCTAACTAAATCACTTGCTAATATGTTTTTAGTTTTAGTTTTTGAAATGCAGCATGTGAACAGGCCGCTCATCCCACCAAGTCCTCCCCAACCATCGATGACCCCTTTATATTGTTTCTATATTAACCCAATTTATCATGGTGCAAAAGGACTTGGGAGTACTGGTGCAGGATTCACAAAAAGTTAATTTGCAAGTTGAATCGGTATTAAGGAGGCCAATGCAATGCTAGCATTTATTTTGAGAGGGCCACAAATATAAAACAGGAATGTAATGCTGAGGCTTTGCTCCGCATTTGGAGTATTGTGAGCAGTTTTGGGCCCCATATCTGAGGAAGGATGTATTAGCATTGGAGGAGGTCCAGAGGAGGTTTACGAGAATGATCCCAGGATTAATTGGGTTAACATATGATGAGCGTTTGAAGACACTGGGCCTGCACTCACTGGAGTTTAGAAGGCTGAGGGGAGACGTCATTAAAACTTACCGAATAGTGAAAGGTTGGGATAGAGTGAATGTGGAGAGGATGTTTCTACTAGCGGGGGAGTCTAGGACCAGAGGCCATGGCCTCAGAATAAAAGGACATACCTTTTCTTTCTTCACAGGGTGGTAGAATTGTGGCATTCTTTGCCACAGAAGGCTGTGGAGGTGGTCAATGGATATTTTTAAGGCAGAGATTGACAGACTCTTGATTAGTAAAGGTGTCGAGGTTATGGGGCGAAGGCAGAAGAATGGAGTCAAGAGAGAAGGATAGATCGGTCGTGATTGAATGGTGGAGCAGACTTGCTTGGCCAAATGGTCTTATTCTGCTCCTAGAACTTATGAACTTGGAACTTACGTCTTTAGGATATGGGAGAAAACCAGAGCACACGGAGGAAAGCAATGCGGTCACAGGGAAAACGTGTAAACTCCACACATACAGTACCCAAGGTCACGATAAGGTCACGATAATAACTGGGTCACTAACACATTGAGATAGCAGCTCTACCAGCTGCGCAACTGTGCCACCACTGAGAATTAGGTCATCAGACTAGAACAAAAAAGAATAGCAAACAAATCAACATGGAGATTTTGCAATAATGCTCCACATTGTGTGTAAACAAAGGGAATGGAGTTTCCTGCGTACTTCAATTCAATAAAATATGATCAAGTGGAATCTTTATACAAGATCAGTTTCAACTTTATTTTTAATTGGTTGGCGGAATGTAATTGCTGTCAACTTGCTACTGAGTAGCTGGCTGTGCAAAAAAGAGATGTTCCTTCTTGTAATTATTTTACAAAACTAAAGCTTTTCAGAAAAAAAAGAAAAAAAACTTTTTTCCCCATGCTTTAATCTTTCTATTTTATGTATGTACCAGATGGAGGAGGACTAGCCAAATTTGGTGCCTTCCACCACAGTGATGAATGCTGTGGTGGATGTTTATTGTGTATTGTGTGTTCTTTATCATTGTACCGTTGCTGACAAATTCATTTCACTTGCACTTTATGTGCAATGTGGTGAATAAAACCGTATTGTATTGTATTGTATGTTTTTTGAAAGTATTTTAGAGTTCTGAAATGATTTTGAAGGTTCCAAACCTTCAGAAATGTCCAGGTTGTTTTTTTACATCAATACTATTTGACAGTTCTGGCCAAGTCCGGGTCCATAACTTGCCCAGTCATCAAGAGTTCTTTGCATGGCATGCTTGTTTTGGCCACTTCACATAACTCCCTCCCAATTCATAAGCCACTGCCGTGAGGCAGTGTTCACTACCAAGTGACCTTCCCAGCAGAATATTCCTCAAGGAAGATAGGCAAAGGTATATGTTTTTTTTCTTTAAATGAGGAAATTCTGGACCAATATTCTAGAATGTGGGACCTGGAGCAAAATATTATCGAAAGAATCATAAAGCCATAATGGAAGCAATAGTTTAGTTTAGTTTAGCGATACAGCGCGGAAACAGGCCCTTCAGCCCACCGAGTCCGTGCCGACCAGCAATCCCGGACATTAACACTATGCTACACATATTAGGGACAAATTACACTTATACCAAGTATACAAACCCAAGCCAATCAACCTACAAACCTGTACGTCTTTGGAGTGTGGGATGAAACCAAAGATCTCGGAGAAGACCCATGCAGTCACGAGGAGAATGTACAAACTGCGTACAGACAGCACCTGGAGTCAGGATCAAACCCGCATCTCTGGCACTGCAAGCGCTGTAAGGCAGCAACTCTGCCACTGCGTCCAGCCTTTATAATCAGTAGAAAATGGTACGGATGCATCCTCATGCATCCACATCCATCCTCATGCATCCTTACTTCATGGATGACATTTACTTTACTGAACATTTGTCATCCTTTTAACATGTGCTATTTAGCGTGCTGTTAATTTGTTTTTATATTTTAAATTAAACAACATTTTTGGGGTGAATAATAATACTCTTTGCCAGCCTAAAACAGTTCCCTGAATTCCAAATACATTTCCTTGCAATTAACCCTTCCATCCTCCACCAAACTTCTCCCTCCACCTTACTTCAGGATCCAAAGGGACCATTTCCTTTCAGACAATCTACTGGGCTCCTCCATCTATGTCAGTACCTGCACCCGCCCTCACAGCACCTTCCCTAACAAGCAAAGGAAATGCAACATATCCCCCGTCCCACACCCCATCCTCCGTTCAAGTTTGAAAGACTTTCTGGCAATTTATTTTAAATTTATTTTACTGTATTCAGTGCAGATAATGTAGGTTCTAAATCGGGAGCCAAAGGTGGATTGTGCCATAGTTCTGTAGAACATATTTATTACATCTTCAATTCACTTATCACTTCAATTTACCATCCCGCTCTCAATCCAGCCACTCTGTCCTCAACATCCTTCAATGCTTTAATGAAGCTCAATGGGGCTTTGAAAAGTGGCATCCAATCTTCTGACTGGGCACCCGTACTGCCCTTTGGATTCCACGCTATATTCAACAACATCAGATCATCAGCATTTCCAGCAATTAGATCACAACTTTCAAATATTCACTGCATTTTTCTTTGATAATTTCAGATAATAATTCCACTTCTTCCATTTTATGCTTCCTCCAGATTTGTTTTGTTTCTTAAGACGTTCCATTCCCACCGTCTATCATCTTGCACTGTCATATTTTATTGTAGTTTAATGTCCCCTGCCCTTTACCCTCTTGTAGGCGATAACTCTTATTCTCTCCTCCCCTCTCCGTTCTTTGTGCCCTTAATTTTGCTCACACTCACGAAAGTCTTCCCGTGGATTTTGAAGCAACAGCAACAAGAGAAGCAGGAGAAAGCACTGATTGGCTCTAGCCCAAGTGGGAGGAGAGTTCTCAGTGAGTCAGAGGGGGAGAGCAGTTAAAAAGGAGAGGCAAAGCACAGGCAGACTTCACTCAGTCTTCCCGTGGATTTTGAAGCAACAGCAACAAGAGAAGCAGGAGAAAGCACTGATTGGCTCTAGCCCAAGTGGGAGGAGAGTTCTCAGTGAGTCAGAGGGGGAAAGCAGTTCCTCAAAACTGAGGAATTTGGTTTGTAAATTAGGCAATTGAACAGTCAATATAAGCAAGGCAGCTCTTGGGGGGAGCGGCAGTGAGGGAAGTGCACTGTGAGTAAAGTGTGAGTCTTTGGCTCGAGAGTCTTCGGCGAGGAGGCTGCGCAAAATACTGGATAGGGCGAGACCGAGGCAAAAGAAGATGTCAAGCAAGCTGATGCAGTGTGATGCTTGCAGTATGTGGGAGGTCAAGGACACTGCTGGTGCCTCTGGATGCTACAAATGTGAGAAGTGCATCCAGGTACAGCTCCTGAAGGACCGTGTTGGGGAACTGGAGAAACAAGTGGATGACCTCAGGTTCATTCGAGAAACTGAGTCGTTTCTCGACAAGTCCTTCAGTGAGATTGTTACACCCAAGGCACTAGAAGAGAGAAAGTGGGTGACGGTGAGAAAGGGAGGAAAACATGGGATGCAAAGGTCCCCGGGTGTTGTACCTCTTGTGAACAGGTTCACCCACGTGGAAGCTGCCGGGACAGAAGACGGTATCCCACTGAGCGGCGGACTGGCTTGCCAAACAAAAAGGGCTGATGAGCCAAACCCACAGAGGCCAAAGTCGGGCAACGCCATTGTAGTTGGAGACTCCATTGTGAGAGGTACGGACAGGGGTTTTTGCGGCAACAGACGGGATTCCAGGATGGTGTGCTGCCTTCCTGGTGCCAGGATCCAGGATGTTACGGACAGAGTGCAGACAATCCTCAAGGGCGAAGGTGACCAGCCGGAAGTGGTCGTGCATGTTGGCACAAATGATGTTGGAAAGAAGGAGATGAATTTTTTGCAGCGGGACTTCAGAGAGCTCGGAAAAATGCTGAAAAGCAGGACTTCCAGGGTCGTTATCTCCGGTTTGCTTCCAGTTCCTCGTGCTGGCGAGAGCAGGAACAGGGAGATATGGGACCTGAATGTGTGGCTGAGGAACTGGTGCAGGGGGCAGGGATTTAGATTCTTAGATCACTGGGATTTTTTTTATAGTAAGGGGGAACTGTACAAAAGGGACGGATTGCATCTTAACAGGTGGGGGACCAGCATTCTGGCCGGCAGGTTTGCCACTGCTACACGGATGGTTTTAAACTGAATAAGGGGGGTGAGGTATCAAATGGGATAGTCGAGGACGGAGTTAGAGGGAAAGAGAGTAAAGCGATGGTTAATGACCCCAGAATTAACGGGGAAGAAAGCTCACAAAGGGATAGGAGAGTATGGCCAAGTGTAATAGGGATCGATGTGAAAGGGGCCACTTGTCAACATAATTGTATAAGGAGTAAGAGTGTTGTAAAAACAAGCCTGAAGGCTTTGTGTCTCAATGCGAGGAGCATTCGTAATAAGGTGGATGAGTTGAAGGTGCAGATAGCGATTAATGACTATGCTATAGTTGGAATCACGGAGACTTGGCTCCAGGATGACCAAGGCTGGGAGCTGAACATCCAGGGATATTCAATATTCAGGAGGGATAGACGAAAAGGAAAAGGAGGTGGGGTAGCGTTGCTGGTGAGAGAGGAGATTAATGCAATAGAAAGGAAGGACATTAGCGTGGAGGATGTGGAATCGATATGGGTAGAGCTGCGAAACTAAGGGGCAGAAAACGCTAGTGGGAACTGTGTACAGGCCACCTAACAGTAGTATTGGAGTTGGGGATGGCATCAAACAGGAAATTAGAAATGCGTGCAACAAGGGTAACACGGTTATAATGGGTGACTTCAATCTGCATGTAGATTGGGTGAATCAAATTGGCAGGGGTGCTGAGGAAGAGGATTTCCTGGAATGTATGCGGGATAGTTTTCTCAACCAACATGTGGAGGAACCAACGAGAGAGCAGGCTATTCTAGACTGGGTATTGAGTAATGAGGAAGGGTTAGTTAGCAGTCTTGTTGTGCGTGGCCCCTTGGGCAAGAGTGACCATAATATGGTTGAGTTCTTCATTAGGATGGAGAGTGACAAAATTAAGTCAGAAACAAGGGTTCTGAACTTGAACAAAGGTAACTTTGAAGGTATGAGATGTGAATTGGCCAAGATAGACTGGCAGGTGATTCTTAAAGGGTTGACAGTGGATGTGCAATGGAAGGTATTTAAAGACTGCATGGATGAAGTACAAAAGTTGTTCATACCAGTTTGGCAAAAGAATAAATCGGGGAAGGTGGTGCATCCATGGATAACAAGGGAAATCAGGGATAGTATAAAAACAAAAGATGAGGCATACAAATTTGCCAGAAAAAGCAGCCTACCGGAGGACTGGGAGAAATTCAGAATCCAGCAGAGGAGGACAAAGGGCTTAATTAGGAAAGGGAAAATAGATTATGAAAGGAAACTGGCAGGGAACATAAAAACTGACTGCAAAAGTTTTTATAGATATGTAAAGAGAAAGAGACTAGTTAAAACAAATGTTGGTCCCTTGCAGTCAGAAACAGGTGAATTGATCATGGGGAACAAGGACATGGCAGACCAATTGAATAACTACTTTGGTTCTGTCTTCACTAAGGAAGACATAAATAATCTGCCGGAAATAGCAGTGGAACGGGGGTCAAATAAGATGGAGGAACTGAGTGAAATCCAGGTTAGCCGGGAGGTGGTGTTGGGTAAATTGAGCGGATTGAAGGCCGATAAATCCCCAGGGCCAGATAGTCTGCATCCCAGAGTACTCAAGGAGGTAGCCACAGAAATAGTGGATGCATTAGTGATAATTTTTCAAAATTCCTTAGATTCTGGAGTAGTTCCTGAGGATTGGAGGGTAGCTAATGTAACCCCACTTTTTTAAAAAGGAGGGAGAGAGAAAGCGGGGAATTACAGACCAGTTAGTCTAACATCGGTAGTGGGGAAACTGCTAGAGTCAGTTATTAAAGATGGGATAGCAGCGCATTTGGAAAGTGGTGAAATCATTGGACAAAGTCAGCATGGATTTACGAAAGGTAAATCATGTCTGACAAATCTGATAGAATTTTTCGAGGATGTAACTAGTAGAGTGGATAAGGGAGAACCAGTGGATGTGTTATATCTAGACTTTCAGAAGGCTTTCGACAAGGTCCCGCATAAGAGATTAGCATACAAACTTAAAGCACACGGTATTGGGGGTTCAGTATTGATGTGGATAGAGAACTGGCTAGCAGACAGGAGGCAAAGGGTAGGAGTAAACGGGTCCTTTTCAGAATGGCAGGCAGTGACTAGTGGGGTGCCGCAAGGCTCAGTGCTGGGACCCCAGCTATTTACAATATATATTAATGATTTGGACGAGGGAATTCAATGCAACATCTCCAAATTTGCAGATGATACCAAGCTGGGGGGTATAGTTAGGTGTGAGGAGGATGCTTGGAGGCTGCAGGGTGATTTGGATAGGCTGAGTGAATGGGCAGATGCATGGCAGATGCAGTACAATGTGGATAAATGTGAGGTTATCCACTTTGGTGGCAAAAACATGAGGGTAGACTATTATCTGAATGGTGGCAGATTAGGTAAGGGGGAGATGCAACGAGACCTGGGTGTCATGGTACACCAGTCATTGAAAGTAGGCATGCAGGTGCAGCAGGCAGTGAAGAAAGCAAATGGTATGTTAGCATTCATAGCGAAAGGATTTGAGTATAGGAGCAGGGAGGTTCTACTGCAGTTGTACAGGGTTTTGGTGAGGCCACACCTGGAGTACTGCGTACAGTTTTGGTCTCCAAATCTGAGGAAAGACATCCTTGCCATAGGGGGGTACAGAGAAGATTCACCAGACTGATTCCTGGGATGTCAGGACTTTCATATGAGGAAAGATTGGATGGACTCGGTTTGTACTCGATGGAATTTAGAAGATTGAGGGGGGATCTTATAGAAACCTACAAAATTCTTAAGGGGTTGGACAAGCTAGATGCTGGAAGATTGTTCCCGATGTTGGGGGAGTCCAGAACAAGGGGTCACAGTCTAAGGATAAGGGGGAATTCCTTTAGGACCGAAATGAGGAAAACATTCTTTACACAGAGAGTGGTGAGTCTCTGGAATTCTCTGCCACAGAAGGTAGTTGAGGCCAGTTCATTGGCTATATTTAAGAGGGTGTTAGATGTGGCACTTGTGGCTAAAGGGATCAGGGGGTATGGAGAGAAGGCAGGTACGGGATACTGAGTTGGATGATCAGCCATGATCACATTGAATGGTGGTGCAGGCTCGAAGGGCCGAATGGCCTACTCCTGCACCTATTTTCTATGTTTCTATGTAAGTCCATTAAGCTAACACTTACGTTTCTTTCTCCACAAATGCATTAGAGTTTTGCATTTCAGCATTTTCTGCTTTTATATTACCTCCACAGCTATAGGCTGATTATTTCACCACACACAATATAATCAGGTTATAAACTCTGAAATGTGAGGTGTACAATCGTACTCCACATACCACATACTTCACAAACAGAATACTCAACTAAAATTGTAAACTAGCTGGGTTTAAACCAATTGCTGAAGGCATAAAAGACTATAGGCCAAGTCCTGGTAAATGAGATTAGTACAGATTAATTATGCGATGGAGAGGGTGGGGTGAAGAGCTAGCTTTTGTGCGGTATGTTCTTATGACTATAAATGGGTGCTCACTTAAAAGGTTTCACTTAAAAGGTTTATTTACTCAAAATATTTTACTAAACGTTCTGCTGGTTTCAGAAGTCAGAATTTTAAAGGAAGGTTAGGAAACATTATGTCCACAATCTTGAAAGAAAATTAATAAGATTAAATATTTTAAAGATGTATACATAGTGAGTAGAAAAAGCTAATCCTGAACTAGAGTTTTAGTTTAGTTTAGAGTTTAGACATGCACTAGAACCATCCCACACACTGGGGACAAATAGCAGAAGTCAATTAATCTCTAACCCTTCACTTCTTTGGTGTGTGGGAGGAATAGGGTACTGATTTTGGATGATCAGCCATGATCATATTGAAGGGCCAAATGGCCTACCCCTGCACCTACTATTTTCTATGTTTCTATGAAACTGTAGCATCCAGAATAAATCCACACAGTCACAGGGAGAACATACAAACTCAGTACAAGCAGCTCCCGTAATCAGGATCCAACCTGACACTCTAGTGCGGTAAGGCAGCAACCCTACTGCTGTGGCACTGTGCCGCCCCTTACATTAATATTAACTATTGGAAATCAATCATTTTCTCTATTGAGCTCAAGAAATATTGTTCTACGTATAAATAAGAACCCGATTTTATAAGACCATTCAAATGGTGATGTGTATTAGGATGGACACACCACGACTCACTGAGGAAGGTGAATTAAATGCATCTCATCTAAGATTATGTTTGTGCTGGTACTCATAAAGCAGCAAAGCAAAACTTAACCAATGAAAATCTAACAACATGGTCACTGCATAATAAAACATACTCACTTATTGGAAATTAGATATACAATGGAAAATGCACAAATGTACATTGCAAATGTTGCTGCACTCATTATATACTACGTGGCTTGTGCTTTAAACTTTTCTGAGTGGTAAGTGTTTACAGTTCTGTTTTATTGAAAGTTTGACTTTCCATTTCTAAGAAATGTTGATGTCAGCACGTTAGTATGCAAGGAAGTGCATTATTAAATTGAAATTATTAATAGGATAGGAGGAATGTGTATTAGAAAATGACACAAAATGCTTGACCCGTAGTTACTCCAGCACTTTGTCTTTTTTTTATAAGCTAGCATCTGCAGTTCCTTGTTTCCAGGTATGTATATTATTTTGTTTTGTTTATGATTCCACTTTTGTCCTCTGTTGAAAGTAATCCTTCTAGTATATCAGATTGACAAATACTGGCATTGTGGTAAAAAGGAATTAACCAAAATGTATTTAAGAAAGCCATGGCATTTCTGTGAGTCTTTTAACAATTATTTTATTAGCGACAACAGTTGATACATGTATATATTTTTTAAAACGGCATTGCTCTGATTAATTGCAATTTGCAGTAAGTGTTATCTGATTAATTTGAATCAACATCAACAATCTATCAAAAAATATCTCACAAAATTGTGAAGTGATTCTTCTAGCATAATGTTTTATTAAGTGTTTCCAGCTCTTTTCCTAATTCACACAGTTACTAACCATACAGCCCTTTACACTTAACTTGGTCAAGATCCAAATCAACCCCAGCACACATCTGTTGATCAATATGTACTTGCTTTCCAATTTTAATTACAATGTGACTATTGTTCCTAACCATTCTCGCATAATTCTTTCCAAACCATTTCTCGTACTTTATCAGTTTTGAAGGGATATTTAGTATCTTATAATTTTTACTTTTTCAACTTTCTTTAGCCTAGGATATATTTTCCCTCCAGATTCCATTTGTTTTTATTCAAAGTTGCGTTATGTCTCTGGTTTATTGAAAGTGTACCTTCTTGATCAGCCATGATCACATTGAATATCGGTGCTGGCTCGAAGGGCCGATGGCCTACTCTTGCACCTATTGTCTATTTGTCTATTGTCTATCGTCTATTAACAGTGCATAAGGCCTAGATAGAGTGGACGTGGAAAGGATGTTGCCAGTAATGGGAGAGTCTAGGACCAGGCGGCACAGTCTCAGATTAAAAAGATGTACCTTTAGAACGGAGATGAGGAGGGACTTATTTAGTCAGTGGGTGGCGAATCTGTGCAATTCATTGCCACAGACATCTGTGGAAGCAAAGTCATTGGGTATTTTCAAAGCAGAGATTGGTAGGTTCTTGATTAGGAAGGGCATCTAAGGTTCCTGGGAGAAGGCAGGAGAATGAGGTTGTGAGGGAAAATAGATCAGCCATGACTGAATGGTGGAGTAAACTTGATGGGCCAAATGGCCCAATTCTGTTCCTATGTCTTATGAAGAAGTTCAAAGGGCGAGTGTTCCGACACTCCTCCCTCCCCCTCTCTCTCCCCCTCCACTCTCCCCACCTCCTCTCTCCCCTCTACTCTCTCTCCCCACTCCCTCCTCCCTCCCTCCCCACCCCCAACCCCCTCCACCCCTCCACCCTCCCCCCTTCCAACCCCCCTCCCCCACTCCCCTCACCCTCCACCTCCTTCCCCCTCGCTTTGCCCCCCCCTCTCCTCCCACTCCCCCTCTCCCCCTCCCACACCCTCCTATCACCCCCCTTCCCCCCCCCCGTGTGTGGGGGGTGGTTAGTGTGTGTGTGATGCCGCAGGCCCCCCGCAACCACGCTTTGAGGGGACGGGACCCAACGGGTCCCCCTTGGTCTAGTATATTATAAGTGGGGTTATGGTAGAAGAAAATATACTGGACTGGTACTTCAGAGGTTGGAAGTTAATACAGATCAAATGTTCATGTCGGAGGGGGGGGGGGGGGGGGGGGGGGGGTAAAAATCAGTTAATTAACGAAAACTTGGAAAAAGAACAATAAATAATGGTGGTCAGGAAAATACCAGATTAAACAAATACAAACTGCTGGAGGAAGAACTCAGCAGGTGAGACAGCACCGGTGGATGGAAATAGACAGGCAACATTATGATTATTTTGATTTGGATTAAACTTGCATGGGATACAAAACCAAACACAAAAGCCAAATTATCACTTTTGACGGGTTATTAAAAGTTTATTTTCATAAGCCTTTCTGGTTTTGGCCAACATAAGTCTTGAGATGGATGGAATTCTCTTTATTAGATTAGGCCATCCCCAGGTGTGATTGGCTGACCAACCATTTATCTCTTCGTTATTTTTTTGTCTCCACAGGCAGATGGAAGAACATCTCTCCAACTCTTTCCTTGATGCATGGGCCTCTCAATAAAACTGGCAATCTATCCCATTCTCTTTAGGTTGTTGTTTGAAAGAAAACAACTCCTGCTGTTCCCAAAATGAATAAAGAACATCTTTGCTTAATGTGGCTGGGATGAGATAATTATATCAACTAAACTGTGAGCTGCAAAGCCTGCTCATCTGGCTTTAATACGCATCTTTAATGTCTGCATCCTGTAATGCTTTTAAAAACATATGTGAATTTACTTTATGTTAAACATAACAGTTAAACATAGCTCAAGACCAAATCTCATCTATGAAAAAATAAAATCTCAAAACATGACACATAAATTCCTATGTATATTTTTATCTATTTCCAATTTACTAATCATGTTTTTAATGTTTTTCACCACCATCTTCCTCACATCAAATCGGTCCTCTTAGCCAGCCAGACCCCACTTGACTCAATTGTCCTTCCCATCCCAATCTGGCGCAAAACTCTAAATCTCTTTCCAGTTTAATTAAACATCAATAAAATGTAAAACAAACCAACAATTTCGACATAAAAATGAGGCAGAAGTCAACATCTGTTTCTGAGTTACTTCTGCGTTGAACTACTGGAGTACTACTTGCCATCACATGCACTCAGCTTCAGTCTGGCCACACGGTACATTTCCCCTAGGGGCTGCGGCTCGTTGAACGGCAATATATTTAATTCTATATATCCAGTTTTATGTTCCATGGGTGGGGCAAGGTATCGGAAATCCAGAAGGGAATTTCTCTTTCAGAAAAGTCCAGTTTAAATTATTGGTTTGAAATAAGGATTCATCATATTTCCAAGTCTGCTGATGATACAAAACTTGATGGGATTGTGAGAGGAAGATGTAAAGCGAGTTCAAGAGGTCATCAACAAGGTGAGCAAGAAGGCAGGAACATTCCCATTGCAAAATGTTGTGACGAAATGGGAAGTTATCCACTTTGGGGCACAAAACAAAAACACAGGAAATGCTTTAAGCGATAGAAAAATTGAATGTTCAAAGGGACTTTGTTTGATCATACAAGTTACTGAAGGCAAACATGCAGATGTAACAGAAGATTTGCGATGGATAGGGTATGCTGGCCTTTATTGCAGGAGCATTGTAATACAAAAGTAAAATTATCTTACCACAATTATGTAAGATCTTGGCATTGAGGAAATACAACACAGAATAATTAGACCAAATGCCAGTTGTGGCTGTGTTTAAATATGCAGAGGGGCTGAGTAGACCAAGACTGAACTCTCCCAAGGTTAGAAGAATCAGAGATCTCACTGAAACATATAAGATCCATACAGGGCTTGGCAGATTGGATGCAAAGAAGATGGTTTCCTTTGATGATGAATTTAGAATCTTTAATATTTCATTTACTCTGCGGTTATTTATTATTTTTCTATTATCACGTTGTTTCCTAACTCCTATAGCAATATAACTATGGAAAATGTATTTCATTGTGTGAGACGACTCAGCTGATTAGGCCTATCTTTAGAAAAGAAAAGATCTATTTCCCATCGGCACTAAGTGTGTAGACAGATCATGCCTCTTCAAATATTTGTCACAGTTCTGTCTAAATATGCTCAGCGTTTGTGTACGCAACACCCTCACAGCCCATGCGTTGCAAGTGCTTATCGTCACCTGGCAAGATAAATAATTCTCATTCCCTTCGAACCCTTCTGTAAAGGAGTATACACGTACACAATGTTCCTTTACCGAGTCTTTATTAATCACATATATATCGATGCCCTAGTTGTACATGGTCCGCACGTTTTACTAGAGGAGGTACCAGGGATGGAGAGACAGTAATATACTTGGTGAAAGGGGAGTGGCTACACTACCTACAATTAAAGGGACATGCACTAAACATCTACACCTTCCAATAATTATTAAAAATGTATGTCCAATGTTTTTTTAATCTTCTGTCAAGAAGTACCGACTGGACACTGCATCTACCCCCGATTGCTTTGTCAAGATGAGGGATTCTGACGACTTTCAATTCAATTCTCCCTTTTCTCTTACGAAGGAAACAATCCTATCATACCCAATCTTTTCTCATATTTGTAAGTTTCCAATCCCTGCAACATACTTGCAAAATCCCTTCTGTACTCTCTGTTGCATACAATTCTACTATAACCATACAGTTTGTATTCTCTGTGTCTTGACTAATAAAGCTTAATATCTCTCATTAAATATATCTGGACACACACTCCAAGATTTCTCTGCTCTCCTGCATGTTCTCTGCATTGGTGAGCAAGATGTCTTTGGTGTGGAAGAACTATTTGGTATTGCCTGAAGCCCACTACTAAACTTCCCCTGCTGCCAAGATCTGTGTGCTTCACAAACCAATTTCTAGACAATTATCAAGTACCACACACATGAACTGTGGCTGGGTCTTTCCTGAACTGTGTTGATTAGTCTCAGGCATCAGACATTATAGGGCATCTGATTATATTTTATGACTAGAGTATATGGAAGACAGAGCATTGTGCTACCCAAACCTCAGCTTACTGGGTAAAAAGTTTGAACTTTGTATGTACAAATACACAAAAACACTGATATTTGACTGTATGAAAAATACTGTAACATTCAGAAGGATAGTATTATTTTCCTCATTGCTTTCAGTGAGTTATGATATGGGTTGAAAATTGAAAGAAAAAATCACTAAATCAAATTTTCACAAAGTTTCACAAAGTTCATATTTTTACAAAGTTGGAAAAGTGAATTCTACATAAAATACTCATGTGGGCCACTCTAAACTCAGATATAGATTTAAATCTGAGTTTAAGAGGGAGTTAGATGTGGCCCTTGTGGCTAAGGGGATCAGAAGGTATGGAGAGAAGGCAGGTACAGGATACTGAGTTGGATGATCAGCCATGATGATCAGCCATATTGAATGGCGGTGCAGGCTCGAAGGGCCGAATGGCCTACTCCTGCACCTAATTTCTATGTTTCTATGTTTCTAAATATTATTTGTTTTTCATGTAACAGTACAATAATCCCTAAAAATGACTTTAAGGTTTTTTAGCATTTCATGTGAATGAATTTTCACTTCTGCCAGAATTGATAGATCACGACTTTGAAAACACTTTGCACAGCGATTACTTTAATTCTGAACATTACTTGCTTGAACTTTTTGGAGTCTGTGATTCATGAGAAATTCTGATATTATTTCACATTTCACAGCAACCACTGTGTGGAAGGCAAATATAAAGGTCCGTTTTTCGATGGTCTTCAGTGTGAAAACACTGGTATGAAATAACTTGGATAAAGATGCTCAAATCACTGGAAATCGAATGGTGCTTCTAAAGTGACCACTGATAGCAGGAGAAATGAAATCATTGTCTTAACGTCTAGACCACACCTGCAAATAAGAAGTAAGGGTGTTGGATCAATGAACTGAGACAACACTATATTGGTAAGTGTACTGAACTTTATTTTTCTGTAAAGTTAATCCAAACAAATATCAAAAGGACAATTGGCAAAGATTAAACAAATTTTTATTTACTTTAAAAACTTCCTGTTTTACTTCTTCACTTTCCACCATCCAGGGCTCCCGACATTCTTTCAGCAACAGTCATCTGTAAAATAAATTGAGTGAACGTTTATTTTTTCCCATATTCATAGGATGTCCCATTGGCAATTTCAAAAACCTTGTTCAACAACAACACTTCTCATGAATCATCAGGTTCTTGAATCACACTGCATAATCCTAACCTCAGCAACGACCTAGTATGGGCTTTGTTTTGGTTGCACTATGTACTTCCATTAACTCTATTATGGTCTGGTTACTTAGTATTACTGATAATTTAGTAATGTTCTTAATTATTGTATACTATTCATTGTGTTGTGTTAATGTGCCTGTAAAGTTACAGCAAGTAAACATTTGAATGTTCCATTCCCAGAGCAAACACTCTGGGGTCACCAAAGACAGTCACAAAATGCAGGAGTAACTCAGAGGGCCAGGCAGCATCCCTGGAAAAAATAGATAGGTGAAGGTTCGGGACCCTTCTTCCTGACCCAAAATACCACCAATACATTTTCTCCAGCGATGCTGCATGACCCGCTGAGTTACTCCAGCATTTTGTGTCTACCTTTGGTATAAACCAGCAACTGCAGTTCCTTGTTATTACCCTTGAGTCACCAATAGCTAGCAAACAGCTAAGTCCACAAGCAGAAAAGTAGCAAGTAGACCATGCTTGAGAAATGTAAAAGTTTAAATGATCCAGAATAGAGGGGAAGATAGACATAAAATGCTGGAGTAATTCAGCGGGACTGGCAGCATCTCTGGATAGAAGGAATAGGTGATGTTTTGTGTCTTCTTCAGACTGAGAGTCATGGGAGAGGGAGACACAGATCTAGAGATGCTGCCTGTCCTGCTGAGCTATTCCAGCATTTTGTGTCTGTCTTCAGTAAAAACTAGCATCCGCAGTTCCTTCCTACACAGAGTAGAAGGGAAATTATTGTATTTCCTTACTTGTGCTAACGTAGATAATTTCACTGAGAGTGATAGTAGACAGAATGGAATGTGTTCTCCTTGGCTGAACCTGGTTCAGTAGTTAAAGTATATCAGCTTTGCTAGGAGGTGAGGGGGGAACCAGATTGAGTCAATAACTAATTTCCCAATCTCCTATACTACTCTCTATAATCCATGATCATGTGAAAATATGACATATCGCACCTTGCACCTGTTCAATCAGATCACCTCTCATTCTGCTAAATCATGTGTAAGTCACTGAACTGAAACATTAACTTTATTTATTTCTCCATAACTGCTGCCTGACCACCTAAATGTTTCTGATGCTATATTCTTCACTCTGGTTATTTCTTTCTTTGCACTATCTATTATAGCTGGATTGTAGCCATGTATGGTATGGTTTGACTGGGATCGCGCAGAAAACAATGTTTTTCACTGTATTGCAGTACACAAGCCAATAATTCAATAAACTAATTGAACCTAGTTCCTCAAACTAAACCCCTTTCCTATTTCTGCCTACATTTATAGTTCTTTACATGGACTACGGTATTCAGATCTATTCCAAATCCTTTCCCAACTCCAGGAAGATGTCTTTAATCCAGGCAAGCCATGAGTAACAGAGCCAACGGGGTTCCTGGAACTAAAAGGCATTATCTAACTCTTGATTGTACTAAGTTCTACCACTTGAAAGCCACAACACCAGTTGAATGGATGACAATGCTCCAGTCATATTACTGCATCTTATTCAGGCACATCCCTGTCCTGGATAGGGTGGGGAGAGAAAAAAATAGCAAATGCTTGAATGGACCATTTTCACAAGTGTTCAAAAAGCAACTAATATGTCATTGTCATGGGGTGACAGATTATCAGACAAGCAAGATGCATAGCCTATGAGAAATTTAATAGCAAAGGGATCAAATGAAGGCAAGATAAAGCTTCCCTTAAAGTAAAATGAAATCCATAGATTTTCTTACATTTGTGTAAAGACATCTGACTGAACAGCTGTAGGGAAGTATTATATTCAATTGTCACTCCATGAAACTGTGCATGAAATACAATATTAGAAGATTTTTCAGGCAGTTTGAGTGCTCCTAAATTGGAGTTGGAAAATTGGGATACTATATGATACAGTTTAAGTGGCAGCTTAAATTTTACTACTAGTTAAGGCAATTACTCATCACATTGTCATCTTCCATGAGAGTATGATAAATTGAACGAGCAGGAGTGCATAAACTGATTAGATTTATTTGAGGATTTTAAGTTCTTAGCGAGCTGTCATCTTGTTCTTCTTAGTCACTGGGGAAACGAGGAAGCAGCAGGACAAATATGAGCTCAGCTACACCCAGGTCCTTACCTTCTCTATCCTTCCCTAATCCAGTGCTGTCAAATTAATACAGAAGAATGCATGACTAGAGATGCCACGTGGCTTTCTGTGTCAATATGAAACCTCCACCATAATCAGTTAAATTCTTCAGACAAGAATCCCTGGGAAATTCTGTTGGGGGCATATTATGTTACATTTATATCTGATTATTCCAGGCACTGTGATTGGGATGATAATAAAGAGTAAAAATTGCTTGTTGGTTTCTGTGAAGTTCTCGTTTCAGACCCATGTTGAGAAAGAGGTGCCATTTTGCCCAGAGTGGGGGTAAAATATAAACAGAAGCTTGTAATTCAATGAAAGGTCATTGTAAAGAAATATTTTCGTTGTATACATCTGCAGGTTACCAGAAAACAGAACTTGAACCTTTTCTTCCAGAATGAGGAAAAATATCAGAATAGTTTGATGTTATAACTTGATGTTTGGGTTAACATTCATGTTTGGTTCAAATCCGATTGAAATTTAGGGATTGGCAATTTCAAATTAAAAAAATGAAAAAGAATGAATTAACTTAACATGTAAAAAACTTAAAGACAACCAAAGGTCCACAATAAATTAATATTATGGTGAATAAAAAACAGAAATAAACTGGATAAGGGTCTGGAGAAGAAATCAGCAGTGAAGAATTAAACGACTTCTACAGAACTTGTAGTTTGAGCAAATGGCATTTTGAGGATCAAGGGTTAAAATGGGAATTCTGTATGAATAAGATGCTGATATTTAGATATGTTACAATATAATATACTATATGTGCTCATGTTGGCATTACATAAACCAGTAAACGCTATTTGTGCATTTGTAGCTTATTGTAGCACATCTTTAAGTCATTTTCTAAACAGCACAATATTCTTTGTCAGAACGACTGATGCTATCCACATTTAGAAAGACCTCATAACAGGAAAAAAGATTGTTACGAACATTCAGACTTTGAATTGTATTTGTTGTCACCGTGGATTGCATAAGTAAGGTGCTTGTGTAAAGTGATTTACCCCAGCCACCTTCTGTGACAACAAAACCAAACAAAATAATTACAATAAACACAGAACACAAACATGAGACATTCAAGAGCTCAGCCAACAGCTGTAGCAAGAACAAATAAGTTAAATTTTCATGGGAGTTCTTTGTCAGAACTGATGAACGTTACAGGTAATAGTTAAAAGCATTTTAACAGCTTTTAGGAATAAAAATGGAAATACAAACGTAAACACACATACATCTACCAGTGAAAAGCTGGAGATGGTTAAATAGCTGGTGATATAGAGTCATAGAGTGATACAGTGTGGAAGCAGGCCCTACAGCCCGACTCGCTCACACCAGCCAACAGTGTCCCAGCTACACCAGTCCCACTTGCCTGCGCTTGGTCCATATCCCTCCAAACCTGTCCTATCCATGTACCTGTCTAATTATTTCTTAAATGATGGGATAGTCCCAGCCTCAACTACCTCCTCTGGCAGCTTGTTCCATACACCCACCACCCTTTGTGTGAAAAAGTTACCCCTCAGATTCCTATTAAATCTTTTCCCCTTCACCTTGAGCCTATGTCTCTGGTCCTCGATCCTCCTACACTGGGCAAAAGACCCTGTGCATTTACCCAATCTATTTCTCTCATGATCTTATACACCTCTATAAGATCATCACTTATCCTCCTGCGCTACATGAAATAGAGACCCAGCCTACTCAACCTCTCCCAACAGTTCACACCCTCTAGTCCTGGCAACATCCTCGTAAATCTTCTCTAAACCCTTTCAAGCTTGACAATATCTTTCCTATAACATGGTGCCCAGAACAGAACACAATATTCTAAATGCGGTCTCACCAACGTCTTATACAACTGCAACATAACCCCCCAACGTCTATACTCAATACTCTGACTGATGAAGGTCAATGTGCCAAAATCCTTTTTGACCACCCTATTCACCTGCAACTCGACCTTCAAGGAACCATGCACCTGTGCTCCTAGATCCCTCTGCTCTACAACAGAGCCCTACCATTCACTGTGTAGGTCCTGCCCTTGTTCGACGTCCCAAAATGCAACACCTCACACTTCTCTGTACTAAATTCCATCAACCATTTCTCCACCCACCTGGCCAATCGATCCAGATCCTGCTGCAATCGTTCTCAACCATCTTCACTATCTGCAAAACCACTAACAGTAAAACGCTGGAGATGGTTGAACAGCTGGTGATATCAAAGTCTGTGGCAATGGAAACTAAAATGCAATAGAAGTTATGTAGATTTATTTGTATATCCAAAATCATGCACAATGTGCCCAAAGAAAGAGACCCAAGACCAGGCCCAATGTGGGTTTTGAACCATATCCATGTTTCCAAGTTGCTGGACCTGTTGTAATCCACAGCCAGTTCACCCCTCAAGATAATTTGATTTTGAACTATTGATCATGTCACTGGTAATCCCCAAGTAAGGTATTTAGTTTTATTTAGTTTAGCTTACAGATACAGCATGGAAACAAGCCCATCGACCCAGCGAGTCTGCACTGACCAGAGATCCCCCGCTATCCTACACACACTAGGGACAATTTACATTCCTACCAAGCCAATGAACCAACAAACCTGTACGTCTTTGGAGTGCGAGAGGAAACTGAAGATCTGGGAGCAAACCCACACGCCACAGCGAGAACGTACAAACTCCGTACAGGCAAGCACCCATAGTCTGAATTGAACCCGGGTCTCTGGCGCTGTAAGGCAGCAACTATACCCCTGCTCCTCTATGCCCACCAAGCCTGATTTATTTTGTCAATGCTTATATCCCAGCCATTTTTGCATGTGGGAAATTAGGTAGGTCTAAACATAGATTTAAAATACACTCATAACTATCTTGTTGACTGTAGTAACATGCATTTACATCTATTTCCTGGCTTCCAGTCATTAACCCTGAATCTATTTATATCAGTATCATAATACCCAAACTGGCTCTTATATAGTACTTAGTTAAACACTTTCTGTTCAAGCTCTGCAATTTCTCCAAGTCACTCCATGGGATTTATTGAACGAGTTAAACACCGCATTACAGTTCCACTATGCCTGCTTCTATTTTGCCCATACTTTTCTAACTGTTATTTTTGTAGTTTCTGGATGTGATGCAAGACCAATCAAATGACTCAAAAACTGTAGCGTACACAATCCTTCAGCGCAATTATTAAATTAACGCTTTCCTTGATCTCGTGGTTTAGCTTTGTAATTACAATATTTTTACTGATTATTGTTTTTCTCTGGCACTCCTGAGGGCCAAACTGGATTACAACAGTGAACATAGGTCAGACGTGCTGATTTGAGCATGAAGCAATCCGTGGTTATGAAATGTGCTTTATATCTTTCATTCTTTTCAAAGGTAAAATACCTATAAATCGTTAACAATCTTTCAATATGAACTTCAACAGCTTCAATCCTCAGCACAAGAAGTCTGTTTTACACTATTCTCTTTAAACCATGCCTTTGAAGATCTAAAATTGATCTTTCCTGTCTTGTTGCCTGTCTTGCCCCCAGCTTATCAAATTTTCGTCAGATTTTTCTGTTCCAATAACCCCGAGGATACTAACTCACATTTTTGCTATATTTTTGACAATAACCCATGTTATTGTCTTCTCATGTTCTTTGAGGGAAAACCCATCAATATTAAAAACATTATTTAATTCCGCAAGCACGTCGTTCATTGATCACATGCATAAATCTTTATGACCACCTTAATATATTTTTATCCTGACAACGGAGAGGGAATTTACTTTTCAAACACTATCATAAATACGTGGCAACTCCTTAGCAACTGAATATTTGTTACTTTTCCTCTGCCCACCAAACTTCAAATATTGATTTCCTCCATGTGCCTCTCTTCAAAATGTCTCCAATGACTCAACTAATTCCTCCTATTCCTGGCCAAAAAAAAAAAAAAAATTGGCCTAGTTTCAAACTCCACAGGGTTCCAGTCTGATTGCTTGCATGTTGGTTGTATTTCTGGCTCTTTTCCATTTTCCTATCACCTTCTCCCAGTTGTCCTGTTGCTTACATTCCTGTCTGAATGCTGTGGATAGAGAGTTTAAAGCACCACACCTGTCAGAATCATTAAGGATCTGAACTCTATTGGAAGATTAACAAGTGTTACAAAGATATCTGAACACAACCTATTGAAAACATTTCACTTTCTGAAAGAACCCAAATCACTTCATTCAATTTATTACAATGTGTAAATTTTCATCAGAAAACTCAAGTTAATATTCCTAAATTATATAATTATATAAAAATATACAGGATTAAAAGGTTCCAGCTCCAGCCACACTGGTGATACAGTAAATGCAACATCATTTCTGCACTGTAAAGGGTATAGTGAATCGATTAAAATATTCTATATTCACCAAATTTATTCTCGCTTCATCATCCACTGATACAACCCCGATCATCTGCTTCATTAACTCTAGAACAGGCTACCCCATTTCTCTCCAGGTGCACAAATTCCATGTTGCGCAACATTTTGCCACCCTTCTCCCATCCAGGACTTTTCATTCCTCTAGAACTGATGTTTCATTTCCAATGCATTCAATTGAAAGATCTTGATTTCCTTTACAAAAATGTAGACAAAAGATCACCCCTGAGAACCTTGCAATTTCATCTCACTTTATGTATTAACCCAAGATCAAACCTCAGCTGCTTAGTATCCACCCCCCTTCTACTCCACATTTACAAGCAGAATCTTCACCTTTTTGGTCAAACTCTCACCTACTATTCCTTAAAATACTTATTATTTTACTTACTATTTTAACTCTATTCATTTGGTCAGGTATGGTATTGTAATGTATGGTATACCTGAGGGTGATGTCATAAGATCCTTCATGAGAAATTAATTGACATGTGGCAGAGTTTAGGGGGTCAAAGATTGAAGGAATAGTGCATCATTTGTTAAGGCGGTCGGATCACAAATGGGGAGTGTAGATTAGATGGCAGGGACAGAGGTGAAACAGAAATTGCAGGGCTGAGGAAAGTAATAGTAAGCATTTCAGAAACTGGGAGATTTAGATATTGAAGCAAACGACAGTCAGAGATTGGGAGTAAGTAGAATGGAGATCTTTATTTGAGTAGGGGTGGTGATCAGAGGAAGAAGATGGATCATAATACCAGTGTACAGGGTTGAATGAGATAACAGGCTTAATCTGGACCAAGCATCAGTGTGGTAGGAGATCAGGAAAGGTGAGGTATCATAAGTAGGAGTTTCAGGGCATGCAGGGAGAGGGATGGAGAGAATGAAGGTCAGTGGTGATAGGAGATCAAGTGACCAAGTAGTATGTGGTCATGAAAATATGAACATGTCAGATATTGGAGAGGGATCCAAAAATTAGAGGTGGAGTTGTTGGAGGTCAGAGCTTGATGAAGTCAAGCACTGTGGGAGGCAGTCAGAGACAGCGAGGACAAATGGGAATTCAGTCAGAGATGGGTGAATGGAAGAGTCAGATTTCAGGCAGCCGCTGGACTGTTTACTCATGGTGATAGAGTGAGTCGGAAAGTTCTTGGTCTGCCACAGGTAGCTTTAAGGTACAGATTTGATCACTGAAGCAACAAAAAGTTGTGAGTTCTCAACGTATGAGCTTTGTAAATGTTAATGTGGAGTTGGTCCAAGATGTTAATCCAGACCCAGTCTGGCTGCATTAGGAACCTTGGCATATATGATGAATCCCTTTGACTTGTGTAAAACTGATGGAGAGGTTCGTCAAAGAAAACAAAAGTGTTGATTTTGAAGGCAAGACAGATGCACAAGAACACATTCTCACTCGGAGTGCCAAATGCTACTTTAGTTGAACACCACACAAAACAGAAGAAGATGTTTGATTCAATAAGGTGATAAATACATTGTAGAATTACTTTATTTCCAAATCTTTAGCAGTCATAAAAAAAACGAATTCATAAACAGAAACCAAAGGCAGAAACATTAATAATCATCAGGCTGTGTCGAAGAATTTGCTTTGACACTACAATTTTGGTAGCTTCTTGAATCAAGTCTTGTGGGACGAGATCATGTGAGGTTTAATCGATGAGCAAATGCAGGTTGAGCTGTTAAATGCACACAATTTCACATTTGAGCGCTTATGTAAAATCACCTCAGCAATGGAGGTGGTTTCCCAAGTGCTGAAGATTTCTGACTACTGCTTAATGTCCATGTAAATTTTGCTTGTGGGCAAATGATAGTAGCATAGGTAAGTGTTGTTAACCTGATCTTAAAATATGCACATTTTAAATGAAAGGCAAGATTTGTGGGAATAGTCATTCCCAATAGAATGGAGATCATCCAACAGATGTTTGCGCACTTGGGGCAGTGAACTGCTTCCATGGTAAAAAGAATCTCACATACCATTACAACATGGAAGGAAACTGTTCAGCCCATCATGTTTATGCCTTCTCTCATAGCAATTCCATTCCCCTCGGTGTATTTATTTTCAAATGATCAATAACTCCCCTCTAATTCTCCTACCACCCATCTGCACTAAAGGTTATTTACAGTACCCAATTAACCTACCAACCAGCACATCTTTGGGATGTGGGAGAAATGCAGGGTACCCAGAAAAAATTCACACAGTCACGGGAAGAAAGTGTAAACTGCACCCAATACTCCCAAAGTTACATTTGCACAGGAGTTGATACACCATTGTCCAACTCTAAAAAAGATACATGGCCGCAAGTGTTTAAGACTAGAACCAGGACAACAAATTACAGTAATGTTCAGCAAGTAAGCAGGTTCTCAAACGTAAGGCCAATACTTAAATAGAAAACCACAAAGGAGAGTATTGAAGTTGATGAGATGCGTGAAGAGCAAAGCTTAAACAACATGCTAAAGTAAATAACAGAGAATGCTGTAAATGTACAACTAAATTGAAAATTAATGGCTGACATATCACCAACAGATGTGCAACTACGCAAAGAGATAATTTCCATTGGGAAAAGAGTGACAAATAATTTAAAATAGGTTGAAAGATTGTGCCTAATACACAACCACATCAAGACAAACTTCTATAGAAGAATGCAGATATGTTTAGAATATAGAATAGTTTATTTATTGTCATTGTAACCTGAACCATGTACAACAAAAATTAAAAATGTCAGCCAGTCAGTGCACCATTCAAACATTTCTAAAAGCTAACGATGCATACAAGGTAAAATTTTAAAAAAAGATAAACAACTAAAATAAATATGAAAACAGCACGCATAAACACCCAACCCTACATCCTTCTGTCGATTTCACAGTGTACCAACCACAGACCCTTAGTCCCCGCGTTCCTTGGCGGCTACATTTAGTGCCTTTATAGCAGTGGGGTAAAAACTGTTTTTAAGTCTGTTTGTCCTTGTCCTTGTAGATCTGTACCATCTGCCTGACGGCAACAGTTCAAACAGGGAGTGTCCGGGGTGGGAAATGTCCTTTATAATATTCTGGGATTTTTTGATGCAGCGGGAACTTTGTAAGTCTTCCAAGGTAAGGAGAGGGCAGCCGACGATCTTCTGGCGTTGTCAATGGCCCTCTGGAGCGCTTTCCTCTGAGCGGCTGTGCAGCTGGTGTACCACACGCATACACAGTATGTTAGGATGCTCTCAATGGAGCACCGATAAAAGGACAGCAGCAGTCTCTGAGTGATGTTATTCCTCCTTAGCACCCTCAGGAAGTGCAGTCTCTGCTGGACCTTTTTCAGCAGCGCAGAGGTGTTCACGCTCCACGTCAGGTCCTCCTCAATATGGATTCCCAGGAAGTGGAAATCCGCCACCCCCTCCACACAGTCCCATCTGATGATTAGTGGTACCATGTCTGTTTTGTTCTTCTTGAAGTCTATTATTATCTCCTTGGTCTTTAAGGTGTTGAGGAGGAGGTTATTTTCTCCACACCACACTGTCAGCTGTTCCGCCTCATCCTGATAGGCGTACTCGTCCCCCCCGGAGATGAGGCCCACCACCGTAGTGTCATCTGCAAATTTGACAATGGTGTTGCTGTGGTGGGTGGGGGTGCAGTCATGTGTGTAGATGGTGTAGAGCAGGGGGCTCAGCACGCAGCCCTGTGGAGAGCCGGTACTGAGGCTGAGGGCCGTGGATGTGTGATGGCCCATTCTGACTCTCTGGCTGCGGCCCAACAGGAAGATATTTATCCACATGCAGGGGGAGTGTGGAAGTCCCAAGTCCCCCAGTTTGTCCACCAGTTTGTGGGGAAGAAGAGTATTAAAAGCAGAGCTGTAGTCCACAAAGAGCATTCGCACATAGCTTCCCCGCTGCTCCAGGTGGGACAGTGCAGCATGGAGAGCTGTGGCTACAGCGTCCTCTGTAGATCTATTCGCTCTGTACGCAAACTGGTGGGGGTCAAAGCTTCGGGGCAGGAGTGATGTGATATGACCCCGGACCAGTTTTTCAAAGCACTTCATCACCACTGGTGTGAGTGCGACTGGCCGGTAGTCGTTGAGGCTGGAAATGTGGGTTTTTTTGGGCAAGGGGACTATGGTCATATTCATTAAAGATTCATATTCCAGCATTAAGGGACATAAAGTCCAAATATGGGCTAAATGCCATGCCAATTCACTGCAGGTTTAGACAACTACAACATGTGCTAAAGGCACAAGCAAAGTAGGTCAAAGTCAAAGTATCCTTTATTGTCTTAACGTCTTTGTCTTCTTCCCTCCTTGTTCTCCCTCTGCGCTGAGGCGATCCAGGCCTCCGATATTGTAGTCCACTAGGCCCGCGGCCGAGCCTCCGAAGCCAGGCAGCCACCACCGCCATCGCCGGAATGCTGGACCCTCGCCACAGCTCTGTAGCCGTGCCCGTCGCCGGAACGCTGGAATGCCACACCCACAGCTCTGAAGCCGGGTCGCCGCTGGAACGCCACAGCTCTGAAGCCGAGTTGCCACTAGAACGCCACAGCTGGAACGCTGGAACACCACAGCTCTGAAGCCAGGTCGCCGCTGCCGCTGGAACGCTGGAACGCTGGAACGCCGCCACAGCTCCAAGGCGGCCAGCTCCGCCATTAGGCCTCAGCACAGACGGAGACGGTGACGGGGACACGACAAGAAAAGTCGCATCCCCTCAAAGGGAGAGACTAAAACCTTGTTTCTCCCACACATACACAGCCTAATAAACTAAAATTTAACTAAAACAGACAAAAGAAAACAAAAAGAAAAGAAAAAACAGACGGACTGCAGGCGCGCCGCAGCTGCCAGGCACCGCCGCCACTTCCGTAACAAACTCAAATGACAGAAAACATTGATCAAAACTGCACAGCATGATTGGGCAACAACATTTATTGGCTGCCCAAAGCAGCCAAAACTATCCAGTTTTTTTGGAGACGATAAGGCAACCCTCAACTGAGGTTTGGTTGATGAAGAACACCTGCTGTCAACATTGCAGTAATTACATGCAGAAATGGCAGGGCCCAGGTTTTTGCCAAGTTGGACCTCACACTCATACACACAATTAGAGAGGAGTAATGAAAACGAACACTATCTAACAATCAACATACAAAAGGAGATTCATTTGTAGACTAAGCTGCACGATGGAGTTAATATATTACCTCAAATATTTCAGGTATTATGCCAAGTTTCTGCTGCTCCAACAATACTGCATGAACTGGTGAAGAAAAATGAAGCATGGAGATGGGAAAGGAAGGACAGAAGACATTTGAAAGATATGTTACATTGAGAGCCCCTGCTAACTGGAGATGCTTCTAATTATGAGATGAAGCAGGGATGAGATACATTGTGGATACAAGGCACGCATTAGCAAAGTGCAAGAGAAACTGTTCAGATTGAAAAGGAAACATTGACAATCATGCTTGAGATCACTAATTTTCACCAGGCCTTTTTAGCCAACTGTTCATGTTGGTCACTAACCAGATATATCATTTAGCCATTCTTGGACCAAAGTACACAATTCCCACAATGTTTACTTCAAGAATTCAGCAGTGGGCCATTGTCATGCCCTAGAATTTCTTAGTTGATGCACTATCACGATTGTCTTTCAATTATGTTAAATAAAATGTGGAGAAAATAATATTTATCCCACCTACAGTAAATGATAAATCTCCAGTGACACTGTTGGAAGTGGTAGGAATGATACAGAGCATCCAGTCTTACGGCAAGTATATAATTTGAGTGGTGGAACAGATCTGGATACATGTTTGGTATATTTGCATATAAAGCCTAACACACATAATGAGTGATCTGCAAATGGGACTGCAGAGTAGTTATACCCAAGAAAAACTCTGATCTGTTTTTATGATGTGGTCTTTCCAAGTGATTGCAACAGAAAACAAACTATAATTTCAACACCAGAGCAGTTGCAAAGATTGAAGTTTAAACAGACCCGGTTAATGGGTTAAATTTGTTAAACAAGCTTCATTCCTTCATTTCATTGAAAGAGGAAAGCTGGCTAATATCTGTATGTAAGTGTAAAGTCACCACAAGGTGTTTCTTTTCATGTCATTATGTGCATGTTCAGAATCTGAGGGAAACCTGCACTAAACCAGACACACCTTTGAGAGCTCTCCACATTCCTGTGTAGTACTCTCCACTATATGTAACATGGGACCAAGAACCAATGGGGACATATTCATTACGTAATGTCTACACTATCCTGTTCATAAATATGTCTGAACATTAGCTTTAGTCATAATGTCCTACTAGACCTTATTTAGCATCTTCCAGAGAAAATGGTAGAAAATGATTTTGAAATTTGCTGCATCTTGCAAAGACTCCAAATATTTTTGCCATCACAGTCCTTCTTCTCTCATTTGTGTTCCTGATTTATTTTGGTTTTCTATTACTCTTTTCCACATTAGTTCTATTTGTATTATGGTTTTTAGCCCATCACCTAGAATAATTGTTGGATGTGTATGAATAGGATAACATCTGAATCTGCAGAAGGCATAGAAACAGAGTACTGATATTCTGTGGAACTGAATGCAGTTAAAAATGTTGTTGCCTTTATATTAAGTAAGTAAGTAAGTAAGTAAGTAAGTAAGTTTATTGGCCAAGTATTCACATACAAGGAATTTGTCTTGGTGCTCCACCCACAAGTAACAACATGACATACAGTGACAGTTACGAATGACTCAGAAAACACTAAACATTAATAATAATAAAACAATAATGATAAAACACCATTGATCAGATCAAAGGGAGGCTACAGATTTTTGGCTGTTGAGTAGAGCAACTACTCATGGATAAAAACTGTTTTTATGTCTGGCTGTGGCAGCTTTGACAGTCCGGAGTCGCCTTCCAGAGGGAAGTGATTCAAAGAGTTTGTGGCCAGGGTGAGAGGGGTCAGAGATGATCTTGCCTGCTCGCTTCCTGGCCCCTGCAGTGTACAGTTCATCAATGGAGGGAAGGTTGCAGCCAATAACCTTCTCTGCTGATCGGACGATTCGCTGCAGGGAAGGTTATTGTATTATATGATGCAAGAAGAATCTTCCTTCTGCAATATGTTGTGCCAAAAATAATATACAAAATAAGTTCTTAGAAAAACCTTGAATTCTATTTACATACAGTATCCTTCAAAAATTCCTATTCTGACCATTTGCAGTTGTGACAGAAAGCTACCAGTTACCAGTTTCCAGAACCTGAGAACCAAGGGTGACCCACCATGGTGCAGAGAACACAGGTCTCACACTATTAACAAGGGTCACCACCTGATCTCCCTATACTTGGGTTATGACTCATATTTCACTTCAAAATAAAGAATATTTCCATGTAGTACGTGTACATCAAAATATTCAGGTCTCTTCGTCTTTTTTGTGAACAATAATTTTGTTCCTGCAACATACAAACCAAAACATGTGCGCTTTGATAGAAGCAGAAAGATACAATAAAATGCTCCTCTGAGAGGAATAGATCAGGTAGATGCACAGAGTCTCTTGCCCAGAGTAACTGAATCAAGGACCACAGGACATAGGTTTAAGGTGAAGGGGAAAAGATTTAATAGGAAACTGAGGGGTAACTTTTTCACACAAAGGGTGGTGGGTGTATGGAACAAGTTGCCAGATAAGGTAGTTGAGGCTAGGGCTATCCCAACATTTAAGAAAGGTTAGACAGGTATATGGATAGGACAGGTTTGGAGGGATCTGGACCAAATGCAGGCAGGTGAGACTAATATAGCTGGGACATATTGGCCAGTATGGGCATGCTGGACCGAAGGGCCTGTTTCACTCTATGACTCTATAATTTACTATTTTGTACTTACTTTAGACTTAGTTCCTCCCACACTGTTGAGTGCGTTGGGCAGCAAGCTTTCACCATTCTGTTCGGTCATGTGCAACGTCTTCCACCCTCGGTAGGTTTGTGTCACGGACTTCCAAATCCTTCTGGAATGTTCGCTTCCATGTGAATTTTGGTTGGCCTCTTTTCCTTCTTCCGTCAGGTTGCCAAGTCATTGCTATCTTAGGTGCACATTCTAAGGACATTCTGAGTATATGTATGAGCAGCAAGGTGCAGGTCATTCTCAACAACTCCGGGCACCTCCTCCATGAAACTCTGGAGGGTCAAAGGAGCGCGCGGAACAACAACAGGCTCCTCTCCCTGCACTGTAGAACGGAGCGGTTCAGGAGATCCTTCACCCCTGTGGCCATTAGATTTTATATTGCTGACCATTAAGCTGTATGGCGATGCTTTGCACTTGTAATAGTTATTTATCATGTTACTTTTAAGTATTTATTGCTTTCATGTATTGTCCATATTTTATTTTATGTATTTTTTGTCTGCTTTCGTTCTGACTGTGTTGGCTGCTGGACTTCGGAATTTCCGTGAGGGGATCAATAAAGTATTTATCATCATCATCATCATCATGTCCTACAAATTTCATCCTGCTTACCTGTCCTGGCGGAGAGGCTTTGTTGCAGTTTCCCGGTAGATCTCCTCGCTTGTGATGTGGTCTCTGTAGTTAGTCTTCAGGATCTTCCTCAAGCAGCGTTGTTGGAATGCATCTAATTTATTTTTCATCTTCACATTGATTTTCCATGTCTCACTGGCATAGAGGCCTGTAGGGAGGACTAGGGACTGGAAGAGGACTTCTAGCATATTGGATATCCCGCCACTAGACCATATTGGCTGCATTCTTCTGAAGACTGATGCAGCTTTACCAAGTTGATGTCAACCTCTACATCTCCATCTACTGTGAACGTGCTGCCAAGATAGGTAAATCTTGTGGTGTTTTCCACAGGTTCCCCATTGATTATCGGTTGGTCTATTGGCTGCTGGTCTCCAGTCTGCATGGTCTTAGTCTAGAGGTTGGACCAACCACAGAAACGGAAGTTGCAAATGCAATTAAGAATCTGAAAAATAACAAAGCAGCAGGCCTCGACCAGATTCCAGCAGAAGTACTAAAGAGCGGAGGGGAAACGTTGAGAGGGAAACTCACAAATCTATGTAATGCATGCTGGGAAGAAAAACGTGTACCAGAATATTAGAGGAATGGTGTGATAGTGAAATTGCCAAAGAAAGGAGGTCTTACTGACTGTGGAAACTGGAGAGGGATCACGTTGCTCTCAGTCCCAGGAAAAGTGCTTTGTTCTGTACTGCTACACCATCTTAGAGCAGTTCTGGATATGAAACTCTGTGATGAACAAGCAGGATTCTGCATGGGAAAGTCCTGCAGCAAACAGATCTTTGTGGTATGAAATGTGGTAGAACAATGCCAGGAATTTCAGAAGCCAATACTAATAAACTTTGTTGATTTCAAAAAGGCATTCAATAGTGTACATAGAGACACCCTGTGGCAAATTCTTAAAGTGTATGGCATCCCAGAGGCTTTCATAAATATCGTCAAGAGCCTATACGAGGGATCCAGTTGCTGCGTCAAGGTTGATTCAGGAAACACAGAATTCTTTGACATTGTCACAGGGGTAAGACAATGTTGCCTTCTACCCCCCTTACTGTTTATTGTCACGATCGCCTATGTCATGTGGAAGACAATGAACAAACCTGACTTTGGAATACCGTGGAGAACAGGAAGACGTCTCACAGACCTAGATTTTGCCGATGACATTGCACTACTGGCAGAATCGAGACACACCCTTCAAGAGATGACAACCGCTCTGGAGGAGAATGCATCAAAGGTTGGATTAAAGATCAGCTGCCTGAAGACTTACTATTTTACATACCATTATATGCGTGTGACAAATCTTGGTACATGTGTCACACAATGTTTGGCTATTTATCCGCTGCCTGGGACTGTTGAATGGATGCAAGTTTGTATACTGTATTACCAAGGAAGATAGTAAAATAGAGGCACCTCTTGCCACTAAGTGAACCGATTTTCTATTTTACGGTTTTGTCCTATCCAAGTGGCTAATTTGAATTGCATCTGGATAACAGATCTGGTTTCATGTTTATCTAAAATTAAAGAAGAAGAACACAAAGGAAATGTTATCCCTACTGTTTTGATGGACAAAAGAAGGCTTGGAAATTAAAAGCATGTTACAAGGAGTTTTGCAGCTTGCCAAAACCTACATCAGTTCTGCCTGCACTGCAAAATCCACAAGCGTTTATTGTTTGCCTATTGCGTACATTTCCTCATGCACAGAGACAAAACGCCAGGAAGAAGGAATCCATTTTTAATCTGGGAGTGGCTTGAGTTCGGGACATTCGGGCAGGGGAATAGGGACATGAGATTTGGATCTGGGAAGTTATGAGAAGAGTGTCAACATAGTGAACAGTGGCTTGGTGGCAGAAGCACAAACATGACCCAAGGTGGAATTTTCAGCACTGGACTGGATCCTGCTTCTGAAGACCCCCTTTAAGTAATGGTGTTGAGGAGATAATAGCACTATGAAAATAAGGTAGTTCCAGTGCCCAATTATGAGCATTGAGAAAGTCCCAGGATTGTAATCCAGTGAATGCTGCATCATTTGACCCTGAAGTTGTCATAATCCCATTTGAATCTGGAAATAAGTGACATTTAAACCGAGTGCAAAATATTGTGATCGTCAATGGAATTTCTAGATCATTATCTTTTGAATAAAATATGAATGGAAATTTTAGCTTACCAACTCCATCTACTGGAGATTTTATATCATATTGTTTTTGGAGTAATATTTTTGTGTGATGTTCTTCAATTTAGAATCGCTAATAGAAAATTTAGTCGGGCCATTGAGCAAGTATTTATGTAGAATTAGCTCATAGTTTTTTTGCATTTTTAATCACAATGCCACATGGAAAATGAGACAACCAATAATTGCCATTGATGGGGAATGAGGATGCCAGTCCAAACATCAATAAAAACAGCCACTGTTTTCAGCAGGTTAGTGAATCCCACCTCTAAAATTGCAATTAAGTGGTTTCACCTGGTTGCCATTGTCAATTCCATGTGTCTATCTAAAAGTCAAAGACTGTTAAATCTTGTGCCTGGATTACTTCTGAAAATTAAAACATTCAAAAACAATGAGTCCACCATAAAATGATGATTTATTTTCTTTACTCTTCACAGACTGAATGAAGAATAAGAACATATTTTTTGGTTCATCAGACATTCCACAGTAATCATATGTCTTACATGCTAATTGACGTATACTTTTTTGCAAAAATTAAAAGATAGCACACATCACTAAATCAGATTGTTTTATCTTCATTTTGTTTGATGTTTACAATCTCGGCTAATTCTAATCATTGGTATAATTCCCAAAATGGCTGACAGCATTTCTGACAGTGCCAGACAAGGAAGTGTATGATTTTGCAGGACCAAAATATTATTACATACCCTCTTTATGATTTACAGACTATTCATGTCTGGATGTATTGTACTGATAACTCATCGCGGTTTTTCATAAATAATTGTCTAAAAATCAGGCCAAACAAATACCTCAAGTCTTTGCAGATTTTTCTGTTGATGTTGGCAATGATCAAGACAAGTAGTAGAGGGTTAAATTGAAAGATATAAGTGAATCCGCAAACATGTGTGACTTAAGCTATTTTTCCTGGAACTGTTTCCAAAACTACTTCTGCCAGTCCATTAACACACATAGCAACACTTAGTAGCATGTTCAGTCTAAAGCACAATACTTAGGATTGTGGGATTAGAGCTTTGTAGAATTGCACCAGAAACAATGCCTGGAATAGAAAGTTTGAGCGGTCTATTTCAGTGACCTTTTCCCTCAGAGCCCGGCTTGGAGCAAGAGATAGAAAATCAACCCAATTTTTCATGGTATTTATGAGATTACTGCAGCCATTTTTCCAATTCCTGACAGAAATAAATGACAACAGCTGGGAATATTAAATACCTTTTGAGGCACAGCCATAAAATTGCTAATGGGTCAAAGCCAGGTATTTCTAACCAGAATAACCTTTGGCTGATATCTTGAGCATCCACCTGGATAATCTATATCGTTGATTGTAATTGAATTCTACAACTTTGTGTAATGGAACCAAGAAGATATGGAAGTGGATGACTATAAAGATGACCAAACAGACTGATTTCAACAATGGAAAACCTATACAGTGGTGCAGCTGTCAGAGCTGTTGCCACACAGCGCCAGTGACCTGGGTTCCATCCTGACCTCATGTGTTGACTGTGTGAAGTTTGCACGTTTCCCTTTGACCGTGTGGGTTTCCTCCAGTGGCTCTGGTTTCCTCCGACATCCTAAAACCGTGCCAGTTTGTTGGTGAATTGGACTCTATAAAATTACCCCTAGTGTGTAGAGTGTAGATGAGAAAGTGGGATAACACAGAACTAATGTGAATGGGCGATCGATGATCAGTGTAGACCTGGTGGGACAAAAGGCTTGTTTCCACGGCGGATCTCTGAACTAAACTCATAATCAGTAAGCTATAGATGTGTGCTACCAGGTAACTTACACTAATATTGCATGCTAGTGTCTGTAAAATACACATTTCATTAATATCCTGATGCAAAACAGTAACAGTATCAACAGAATATCTTCATGTGTATGCACATTTAAAAGTAAAATACTGCGTTGCTGAAAATCAGAAATAAAAGTGGAAGATATTCCCAACACTCAATAAGTTGGGCATCATCAATGAGGAGAGAGACTGATTTAATATTTCAGGACAAATACCTTTGTCCAGATTATATGCTGATTTATTTTTATCTTGGTGAACAAATCCTTCAGATTCTTTACATTCTTCTTTGAATGACTTTTAAAAGTTATTTCAGCAATATCAGAATATAATACATCAAGTTAAAATTATTGGGACGATTTGCCATTATGTGTGTAACATCAGCAATATTTGAACAACACTCAAGATTCCAGTTCTTTGTGAAATATGTTTCTAAGATGCTGGACACAAAATACTGGAGTAACAAATTAGTAAGCATCTCTGGAGAAAAGAAATAGATGACATTTCAGGTCTGTCAGAAGAAGGGTCTTGAGCCGAAACATCACCTATTCCTTTTCTCCAAAGATGCTGCCTGACCTGCTGCGTTACTTCAGCATGTTGTGTCTATCTTCAGTGTAAACCAGCAAATGCAGTTCCTTCCTACATATATATCTAAGATGGATAGCTTTACAAGTTCACTCCAAATTTATAACATAATACTTCGATTTTTTTTCCACCGACTGGCGCCATAAGGGCTGCCTCGACAACTGTCTGACTCGTCCTTTTATTTCTTTAGCGTTATTTTAGTATGTGCTAAATGTATGTTTTAATGTTCTTTAGCCTTGTATTATGTGGGGGGTAGAAGGAGGGGGTTGCGGGAAACTTTTTAAAATCTCTTACCTCGACGGAGATCCGATTTTTTCCGCATCGTATCTCCGTCCACATTGCGGCCTAACTTCGTGATGCTGGCGGCCCCTTGCTGGGGATCGACTTTGGGAGCTCCAACCGCGGGAGCCTGCAGGACTTAACATCGTGGAGCTGGTGATCTCTGTCGGGGATGGACTTCGGAGCTCCAACCATGGGAGCCTGCAAACTTTAACAACGTGGAGCTTGGTTAAGGACGGACTTCGGGAGCTCCAAGCCGCAGGAGTTTTGACTGCCCCGATCGCAGGAGCTTCAATCGCCGGCTGCGGGAGCTTCAATAACCCTGAATGCGGATGGTTTGACTGTACCGACCGTGGGAGTATAAAGAGGGAAGAAGATTAGACTTGATTGCCTTCCATCACAGTGAGGAATGTGGGAATCCACTGTGGTGGATGTTTATATTAACTTTTATGTAGTGTCTTGTTGCTTTTTTCTAGTATGACTGTATGGTAAATTGAATTTCACTGTACCTTAAATGGTACACGTGACAATAAAAGACCTTTGAACCGTTGGATTTGTAAGTCCATCTTGAAAGGTATAACCAATGTTGGGATGTGCAGTGTTCTTGCACTGTGTTGGCGATTACTATCCAGGAGTTTGTAGGATTGGGCCAAATCATTCTAAACGAACAGTGTGGCAGAATATTGAGTGAGATATTGTTCGAGGTGCTGGGCTAGAAATTGTACCGCAGTTTGAAATATATTAGCTTTATTAGCTACGAGAAGAGGATGGAAAGACCAGGATTGATTTCTCTGGAATGCCGGAGGTTTCGGGGAGACCTGATAAAAGTATATAAACTTATAATATACTCATAGAGTAGACAGTCAGAATCATTTTCCCAGGATGGAAAAGTCAAAGACTACAGGTCATAGCTTTAAGGTGAGGTGGGTAAAGTTTAAAGGTGATGTGCGGGGCAAGTTTTTTATACAGAAAATGGTGACTGCCAAGAACGTGCTCCCGGAGGGGGTAGTTGAGGCCGATACAACAGGTGCATTTAAGATACTTTTGGATAGGCACATGGATAGGCAGGGCATAGGGATATAGATCATGAGCAGGCAGACAAGAGATTGTCTTGGCATCATGTTCGGCACAGATATTGTGAGGCAAAGGGTCTGTTCCTGTATATGCTGTCCTTTGTACCAGACAATTTAGCTTCCAGATAGATCTCTGTCTTTCGAGTGAAATGTTAAGATTACTTATTTCGAGATGAAACCCCTTAAAGCCCTTTTCAAAATCTTCCTGATGGCCTGACTATTGTTCAACGCTCAAGCAAGCTGCAAACGGTAGCAGAGCAGAGTGAATTTCTTACACAGTTGTTGCATAGCCCCCCTCTTGGCCATTTTGCTCAAGGCGCCACTGCTCGAAACACAAATGTGCCACCCTGGACTGAGACCGATCACAAAATGGTGCTAAGTGAAGGACATTAGGGAAGATGGTAAGATAGAGGACCAACAATCTGAGAAGGAGAGGCCTGGCAGGTAAGTGGGTTATCACTTAAGAGGTCACGATGAGAAGTGAGTGGTCTCAGTAATCAGGTATCGGGTTGGACGGGAGAGAGTTCGGGAATGGGGAATCAGGAAAGACATCATGAGGACTAGGGTGGACAATCAGCAAGAGGACTGGGCAGGGAGGTAACATTGGTAATCAGAAAAGGGTGTGGTTAGTGACCAGCATGGGGTGTGACTGGACACTGGCACCTCAATCATATCCTTCAGAGAGCTCAAGGACAAAGACCTCTGCCAATTAGATGTCAAGGCGCTAGCGAGATCGGAACCTTCGGGAGTGGGAGGGTTGGGGAACAATTTTAAGTATGGAACTTGCCCCAGTGGAGCAGCAATCTGGCACACCTCAGTGAAATTCTGATTGTGGCAAGAATGACCAATGATGCCACTCACATGATACCATGGAGCACTTTCATCAGTAAAGGTACAAAAAACATTTGCTTGAATCAACCTCTGAAATAGTTGGAATCATGTGAGACATACAAGCATGACTTCACAGGAGAAAATATTCACAAACTTATTTCCATTCACAGCGCTCCACAACCAATTTATGTGGTAATATATGCTTAGTTGACCTCCTTCCTAAGGAGATCATATTACGTGAGAAGTGACCAATTTTATATTACATTAGTGTGCATACTTCAGAAGTGCTTAATTGGGTTTGATCTGCTGGGGCAGTTCCTCTTACTTCCAATAGATTGAATTTGGATAACATTGACAATCAGGGAAGAGAAAGGCCAATTATCCTGATCATCATAAGTGAGGTCATAAGTGATAAGAGCAGAATTAAACATTATGTCTACTGCGTCATTCAATCATGGCTGATCTATCTCTTCCTCCTAACCCCATTCTCCTGCCTTCTCCCCATAACCTTTGACACCTGTACTAATCACAAATCTACCTCTGCCATAAAATGTCCATTGACTTGGCTTCCACGACCTTCTGTAGCAAAGAATGCCACAGATTCACCATCCTCTGAAGAAAGAAAAGGTGCGTTCTTTTATTCTGAGGCAATGACCTCTGGTCCTAGACTCTCCCACTAGTAGAAACACCCTCTCCACATTCACTCTATCCCGACCTTTCACTATTCGGTAAGTTTTAATGACGTCCCCCCTCAGCCTTCTACACTCAAGTGAGTGCAGGCCCAGTGCCTTCTAACGCTCATCATATGAGTACTAAAGAAATTCCTCCTCATCTCCTTGCTAAAGGAATGTCCTTTAATTCTGAAGCTATGACCTCGGGTCCTACACTCTCTCACTAGTGGAAACATCCTTTCTACATCTACTCTATCCAAGCCTTTCACTATTCGGTAATTCCCAATTCAGTAATTCCCAATCTTTTACAGAAAACTGTGGACTGAATATTGCCCGTGAATCTGGAACATTCTTGAAAGAAAATGCCAAGATGTCAGTCTGACATTCCACAGACAATATTCCTACAGCCTAAGAACTGTAGTCAAAATGCCTTAGACATGATTCCTCCCTTCTGCACCACCCGGACAGCAGTGATAACAATGAAAGGTCATTCCTACCAAAAATACTGATTTATCAAGCAGAAATCTTTTGCACAGCCAACTGATAAATACGTATAACCAAGTTGTTAAAAAATTGCAGCTGGTATATTAGAAGATTCAAATAAAGAGGAAAGTATACCATACTAATAACAAAAAAAATCCCCTTCCGAAGGATAGTTTGATGCTGTGCAATTGAGTTAGACATTTGTGTGTTTCATTCTGCTGATTTTCAATGTTACAGTGCTCTCTAGTGGCTGTGAATATAACAGCAATATAAAGAAAGACATACTAATACATATTTCTTTGACTGCTACTTCAAACATTGTAACAGACTATTTTGCAATCAAAGGAACAGTCCCTTATTTTCAACTTAATCTAATCATTCTGAGACAAAAATATATGTGGATTCATTTTTATCCGTTCCCACCACCCTATCCACATTAAATTTGTAATGCAAGTCAGTACATTTTAAATCTGCATAACACAATTATGTATGTCTGCTGAGGGGTTTTGTTTGCTTCAATGTACTGTCATTTTACTTGCATTGGTAACAGGCTCTGCATTTCTGATCCACCTTTATAATTTCTGATGATGAGCAGATGTGAAATAAAAATGTTTTGTATGGATTACTTTGGATGCATTAAACGAGCAATGCAGTAGCAAATTGAAGGAATCTGTACGATAATCAGGAACACTTAAGATTACCACCCCAACAAGGGTATCGTGGGAGTGGTGCAGTAATTTGTGCTGCTGCCTTACAGCTCCAGGTAGCCGGGTTTAATCCTGACCTTGGCTGCTGTATGTGGCGTTTGCTTGTGATTATGTCTTCCCATTACCAAAAATATTCTGGAACAGGCAAAAATAAAGAGGGGAGAAATGGATCAAACAGATTTCTTTGCTAGGAACGGGCACAGAGCTGGGACTGAATGGCCTCCATTGTATCTTTATATGGCTGTAACAGATTTATATCATAAACTCACCGGTAAAACTGTTTAATTTTGCTTGTCATGTGCTTGTTTGACTGAAGTGTGCACTTTTTATGCAAATTTACTTAGGGTTTACTTTTACGTCATACTTCTTTGTTTTTTTGGTATGCATTTGCTAAATGTGCATTGTTGGTACATTTGAGATTTTGCCATAATAGTTGCAACTGTCTTTATGCTATATGTTAGGACCAAGATGACGAAAAACGTTTTGACCCAGCCGCTTCCCGCAAATCTTTAAATTCCCACAACCGGGTAACCTCAATCGTGCTGTTGGAATTTAAGGATTTGCGGGAAGCGGCTGACATGAGTGAGGCCAGCAAGCGGCAGGAGAGAGGTTTTCAGACGGAGGGACGCCAGAGGTGTGCGGGGGCCGGCAGAAGGAGCTGAAGTGGCAGCCGGTTCCACTGTCCGGCCCGGCGGCCGCCCGCAGCCACCCGAGCTGCTTCCCTCCCCGACCACAATGCGGTGGCTCCGCGCCCAGAACGTCACAAGTGGGTTACTGGCATGATCATGATCCCCTCCTTCACAACGCCCCTGCCCTCCCCGCAACTTTACCCCAGGCCAGAATCCCCAAACGCTGTGAAAGGAACTCTCCCTTTCTGGGCCCCACCCTGGGAAATACCGTATTTTAAAAACATATAGCACCAAGAAATGTACTTACCCCATTATCAGCACACAAACTCCATTCTTCTCTCTTTGTTTCTTAAAATACACTTAAGATAATGGCAATCCATATTTGAAAAACCCGCCAAGAAACTAGTGTTGCGCATGCGCAGTAGGCTGCTGTGCATGCGCAGTACTGCAAATGCAGAATTTCAGCTGCCTTCAGCCCCGCTTGTCATTGACGGCTTCAAGCAGCGCTGACGGCAGCGCGCTGATCGATCTCTTAGATAGGCAGAATTCTCCCATGCCTTTACTATTTATATTTAGTAATTACCATGTTATAATTTTAGTCAGGGTAGACCGTGCCTACCTTGCCTACCCTGACGGCACGTGCCTGATGCATACCATCTATCTATGTTACGATGAAGGATCTTCAACCTGAAATGTTTCTCATTCAATGAACGCTGCCGAACCTGCTGAGCGTTTCAAGCATTTTCTGATTTATTTCTAATACCCGACATCTGCATTTTCTTTTTTTTTTCTCTATGCTTGTGCTCCTGTCACTTGTTTGTTGCAGAAAAAGACAAATTAAGCAAAATAAGTGTATGGAAGGGTATTAATATTCCCAGATCCATCGAGAGCAGCCTCTGGAATTATGCATAATAATGGAAATAGATTGTTTAGTTTAGTTTAGTTCAGTTTGGAGATACAGCGCGGAAACAGGCCCTTCAGCCCACCGAGTCCACACTGAATCCACACCAACCAGCGATCCCCGTACATTAACGCTATCCTTCACACGCTAGGGACAATTTACACTAACACCAAGCAAATTAACCTACAAACCTGTATGTCTTTGGAATGTGAGAGGAAACAGAAGATCTTGGAGAAAACCCATGCAGTCACGGGGAGAACGTACAAACTCAGTACAGACAGCACCTGTAGTCAGGATCGAATCCGTGTCACCAGCGCTGCAAGCGCTGCAAGGCAGCAACTCTACCACTGCACCACCGTGCCACCTTAAATCGCTCACCAAATTCAAAATAGATGCTGGAAATGCAAAAAGGACAATATAACTGAACAAGCTTGAAATACTCAGCAAGTCAGCCAACATCTATGGAGAGAGATCTTCAGCACGTCATGCTTGTGAAGGATGTCATGTTTCACAAGTGAAATGGAGAGACTGGAGAAAGGATACATGCATGACATTTTGTCATGCTATATTTGCACAATGCCAAATACTTTAGCACCCACCCAAGGTGTCCTTGTACATTAGTCACTGAAAGTAAGCATGCAGGTATAGTAGGCAGTGAAGAAAGCAAATGGCATGTTGGCCTTCATAGCGAGAGGATTTGAGTATAGGAGCAAGGAGGTCCTACTGCAGTTATGGGGCTGTGGTGAGACCACACCTGGAGTATTGTGTGCAGTTTTGGTCTCCTAATTTGAGGAAGAACATTCTTGCTATTGAGGGAGTGCAGCGTAGGTTCACCAGGTTCATTCCCGGGATGGCGGGAATGACATTTGATTAAAGAATAGGTCAACTGGGCTTGTATTCACTGGAATTTAGAGGGATGAGAGGGGATCTTATAGAAACATATAACATTCTTAAGGAATAGAGACCAGATGCAGGAAACAAATTCCTGATGTTGGGGGAGTTCAGAACCGGGGGTCATGGTTTAAGAATAAGGGGTATGGCATTTAGGACCAAGATGAGGAAAAACTTTTTGACCCAGAGACTTGTGAATCTGTGGAATTATCTGGCACAGAAGGTAGTGGAGGCCAATTCACAAGATGTTTTCAAGAGAGAGCTAGATTTAGCTCTTTGGGCTAACAGAATCAAGGGATATGGGGGAAAAGCAGGAACGGGATACTGATTGTGGATGATCAGCCATGATCATATTGAATGCCGGTGCTGGCTCGAAGGGCCGAATGGCCTACTCCTGCACCTATTTTCTATGTTTCTATGTTTCAACACGTCTGGTTCGTTCATTGTGGAAAATGGGATTTTCCTCCAATTGTGTATTGGGAGAGCTTGAAGATTGCAGGTAAGACTTTTAATGAAGCCATGAAAACATAATCTAGAGGCTGAGGTTGCTTTTCAACAGATATAATCTTTTTAATTTTTGTAAATGTTATTTAGTTTGGATATTAGAAGTTTTATTTTAATTCCAGATAACCAGCAGCATTGATCTCAGAACTGCAGTCAAAAACTCACTGTATAATTTACAAAAATAGCATTTCCATACATAAATATTTTTTTAATGTTTTCCTTAGGTATAGGTATCTCAATTACACTATTTATTAAATGATTAACACGCTTAAGTGAGTCATAAAAGTTCATGTTTTTCCATTTGAATGTCTTGATAGTTTCTACAATCTTCCAAAGCGAAGTGCATTCAAATTCCTCTGCTCATGTTAAACTCATCCCATCTCATTTGTTCATTGACCCTCTGTTTGCAAACTTGCGCTGCCTTCCTCTGGACAATGCTTTGATATTCATCCTGTTTTGGAATCCTCATTCCATCATGGTCTCACCACGACCCAAACCTCTGGGGTTTCCCACTATAACCTTTTTCATCTTTCCTCCTTTACATTCTCCTTAAACCTTATTTCTTGGCCCAATCATTTAATCGTCTGTCCTGATACTTACTTCTGTGATGTAGTACCAACCAATGGCTTGTATCTTGTTACACACCTTACTACAATGAGTTAAGCTCATTGGACCCAGCACATTGACGCAATCATAACGAAAACCCATCAACGTCTCTACTTACTTAAGAGGATTGAAGAGATTCAGTTTGTCAACAAATACTCTCTTGAACTTCCACAGGTGTACAGTGGAGAACACATTGACTGGTTGCATCACAGCCTGGTTCAGCAAATTGAATGCTGGATTTGATCTTTCATTGGGGTTTGGACAACATCGGTGATTGGAGCCAAAATGGACAACCAAGGGCTTGGAGGCAGAATTAGGGGTTAAATGGTATGACAAGGATGACGGTTAAAGTCAGTGAAAATCAGAAAGAAAGTGTGGGCCAGGGTACGGGAGACAGATCAGCAAGTCGGAGATCCATACTAAAGTCAGGGGTGAGTGAGAGTCAGGGGTGATTGGAGGGTTAAGGGGTATGATCAATGTGTGGGAGAGGTGGCAGTCTGCTCTATAATAGAGGAAGGGGATGCTGTACATGCCAGATTGTGACCTGCTCAGCTGTAGCAGGCTTTATAAGTTATCCTGAGAGTGCTCAGTGACAGGCACATCTCAAAACGAAACGAGGAAACACTTTTTCTCACAGAGAGTGGTGAGTCAGTGAAATTCTGTGCTTCAGAGGGCGGTGGAGGCAGGTTCTCTGGATGCTTTCAAGAGAGAGCTAGATAGGGATCTTAAAAATAGCGGAGTCAGGGTTATGGGGAGAAGGCAGGAATGGGGTACCGATTGGGGATGGTCAGCCATGATCACATTGAATGGCAGTGCTGGCTCGAAGGGCTAAATGGCCTACTCCTGCACCTATTGTCTATTGTCTATTGTCTATAAAACAACGTAACCTGATTTTTCGACTAAGTTACGGCTTTAATGCCCAGTGACCAGTTGAATTCCAGAGTGCTGTAATTCAACACAGATATTATTGTCACCAGGCTCCACTTACAAGACAACTGTTTTTCATGTGTATGGTGCTGAAAGCAGTGCAGTCTTATAAAAATAATTCTCCTTACCAGGAGTTTTTCCGTTGCATTCAAACATGTACTGTATGCCCTATTGAAGCGAATGGAATAAATATCCTTTCAGTTACCATTGGTGTTTGTTTGACAGTACTTGACTTGCAACCCTGCTTATGTTTTCTTGTGAAAATTGATACAACAATTGAAATAGATAACATAATAGAACTTTGAAGTACATGGAACTACTTAAAAAAACATTGTTAGTCTTTTTCGGCACTGTAATTGAAGGGCAATAACCAGCATTATCGTTTACACTGCTATCTTAAGTAATCTAGATCCCACATATTCATGCATCTGTGAGTGTGCATCTGTGTACTTGGTCAGTATGTATGTATGCGTATGTGTATGTCCACGCAGATGTGCACATGTGCCTGTGCATGTTAGTGACTGTGATCCCCTCAAGATGGAATCCAAGCACTTTGAAAAACAGTGACAAGTGTTGGAAACAGACCATGTGGCACAAAGCCACAATAAACCTTTCATCCCAAGTCAATTAAATTATGAGTTCTTTGAAGATCTGGAGAAACTTGGTATACTGATGTTATTGCCGGCACATTGAGTTATGTTTTCCAATTGTAGTCAGATGTTAAATATATTCCAAGCCCAAGATTCAATTTACCTAATTGTTAAACTAGGTAACATTTTGATGTCCTGGTATACTCTGATCATTGTTTGGTTTAAATTTGGTCTGGTTCTCACTTGAATGATTAAGCTGCCATGCATCAGACACCCCTGTTTGATTTCATTAGATTTTATATCTCCACCTAAAGGGATTCTGCTTTAGTTTCCCTGCCATGTTAATGCAATGCACCTAGCCCCCTCTTGTGCAGAAGCCTGAAGTCCCACACCACCAGGTTAACAAATAGCTATTTTCCTAAAACTATCAGATTCTTGAGCCAACCTGAGCAACTTTAATCCTACCTTAAAAATGGACCTCTACTGAAGTCAATCCGAGTGCTCCCCAACCGGAAACCATGGATGAACCACGAGCTTCATTCACAATTGAGGCCAGGTCCGCTGCATATACAGTACGTCAAATGATCCTGAGAGGTACAAGAAGGCCCGCTATGATCTCTGTAAAGCTATCAAGGATGCCAAGAGACAATACCAGGACAAACTTGAGTCCCGGTATAATCAATCGAATTGAATAAGATAACTGACTGCAAAGAAAGGTCAGGCAACATCATTAGTGATAGTGCGACCTTACCCAATGAACTGAATGCTTTCAGTCTGAAGAAGGGTCTCGACCCGAAACGTCGCCTATCTCCTTCGCTCTTTAGATGCTGCTGCACCCGCTGAGTTTCTCCAGCTTTTTGTGTAACCCCCCCCCCCCCCCCTGCTTTCTATGCTCACTTTAACGAGTCGCACCCTGGCCACTTCATATTCTCCCCACTGCCATCGGGCAAAAGGTACAGAAGTGTGAAATCGTACACCTCCAGATTCAGGGACAATTTCGTTCCAGCTGTTATCAGGCAACTGAATCATCGTACCACTACATACAGTGCCCTACTAACCTATCAACCTGCATGTTGTTGGGATATTGGAGGAACCCGAGCACCTGGAAGAAACCAATCCCTGCACAGGGAGCATGGAAAGATCCGACACAAAACAGCGTGGGATGTCAGGATTGGACCAAGGTGGTCGGAGCTATAAAGCAGCAGCACTACTAGCTGCGCCACTATGCTGTCATGTGGAACAAGTCTCTTTTTGTCACGTGTACCGAGATGCATTAAAAAGCTTTTGTTCCAAGTTAACCAATCAGCAGAAAGACAATACATGATTACAATCAACATATTTACAATGTACAGATACATAGAAATATAGATACATAGAAAATAGGTGCAGGAGTAGGCCATTCGGCCCTTCGAGCCTGCACCGCCATTCAATATGATCATGGCTGATCATCCAACTCAGTATCCTGTACCTGCCTTCTCTCCATACCGCATGATCCCTTTAGCCACAAGGGCCACATCTAACTCCCTCTTAAGTATAGCCAATGAACTGGCCTCAACTAGCTTCTGTGGCAGAGAATTCCAGAGATTTACCACTCTCTGTGTGAAAAATGATTTTCTCATCTCGGTCCTAAAAGACTTCCCCCTTATCCTTAAACTGTGACCCCTTGTTCTGGACTCCCCAACATCAGGAACAATCTTCCTGCATCTAGCCTGTCCAACCCATTAAGAATTTTGTAAGTCTCTATAAGATCCCCCCTCAATCTTGTAAATTCTAGCGAGTACAAACCGAGTCTATCCAGTCTTTCTTCATATGAAAGTCCTGCCATCCCAGGAATCAGTCTGGTGAATCTTCTCTGTACTCCCTCTATGGCAAGAATATCTTTCCTCAGATTAGGCGACCAAAACCGTATGCAATACTCCAGGTGTGGCCTCACCAAGGCCCTGTACAACTGCAGTAGAACCTCCCTGCTCTTATACTCAAATCCTTTTGCTATGAATGCTAACATACCATTTGCTTTCTTCACTGCCCGCTGCACCTGCATGCCTACTTTCAATGACTGGTGTACCATGACACCCAGGTGTCGTTGCATCTCCCCTTTTCCTAATCGGCCACCATTCAGATAATAGTCTACTTACCTGTTTTTGCCACCAAAGTGGATAACCTCACATTTATCCACATTATACTGCATCTGCCAAACATTTGACCACTCACCCAATCTATCCAAGTCACCTTGCAGCCTCCTAGCATCCTCCTCACAGCTAACACTGCCCCCCAGCTTCGTGTCATCCGCAAACTTGGATATGTTGCATTCAATTCCCTCATCCAGATCATTAATATATATTGTAAATAGCTGGAGTCCCAGTACTGAGCCTTGCGGTATCCCACTAGTCACTGCCTGCCATTCTGAAAAGGACCCGTTTACTCCTACTCTTTGCTTCCTGTCTGCCAGCCAGTTCTCTAGCCACATCAATACTGAACCCTCAATACCGTGTGCTTTAAGTTTGTATACTAATCTCTTATGTGGGACCTTGTCGAAAGCCTTCTGAAAGTCCAGATATAACACATCGACTGGTTCTCCCTTGTCCACTCTACTAGTTACATCCTCGGAAAATTCTATAAGATTCGTCAGACATGATTTACCTTTCATAAATCCATGCTGACTTTGTCCAATGATTTCACCACTTTCCAAATGTGCCGCTATCCCATCTTTAATAACTGACTCTAGCATTTTCCCCACTACCGATGTTAGACTAACTGGTCTGTAATTCCCCGTTTTCACTCTCCCTCCCTTTTTAAAAAGTGGGGTTATATTAGCTACCCTCCAATCCTCAGGAACTACTCCAGAATCTAAAGAGTTTTGAAAAATTATCACTAATGCATCCACTATTTCTGGGGCTACTTCCTTAAGAACTCTGGGATGCAGCCTATCTGGCCCTGGGGATTTATCGGCCTTTAATCCATTCAATTTACCCAACACCACTTCCCGGCTAACCTGGATTTCATTCAGTTCCTCCATCTCATTCGACCCCCAGTCCCCTGCTATTTCCGGCAGATTATTTGTGTCTTCCTTAGTGAAGACAGAACCAAAGTAGTTATTCAATTGGTCTGCCATGTCCTTGTTCCCCATGACCAATTCTGCAGTTTCTGACTGCAAGGGACCTACAATTGTTTTAACTAACCTTTTTCTCTTCACATATCTATAAAAACTTTTGCAGTCAGTTTTTATGTTCCCTACCAGTTTTCGTTCATAATCTATTTTCCCTTTCCTAATAAAGCCCTTTGTCCTCCTCTGCTGCACTCTGAATTTCTCACAGTCCTCTGGTAGGCTGCTTTTTCTGGCTAATTTGTATGCTTCATCTTTTGTTTTGATACTATCCCTGATTTCCCTTGTTATCCATGGATGCACTACCTTCTCTGATTTATTCTTTTGCCAAACTGGGATGAACAATTGTTGTAGTTCATCCATGCAGTCTTTAAATGCCTTCCATTGCATATCCACCGTCAGCCCTATAAGAATCACTTGCCAGTCTATCTTGGTCAATTCACGTCTCATACCCTCAAAGTTACCTTTCGTTAAGTTCAGAACCCTTGTTTCTGAATTAACAATGTCACTCTCCATCCTAATGAAGAACTCAATCATATTATGGTTACTCTTGCCCAAGGGGGCATGCACAACAAGACTGCTAACTAACCCTTCCTCATTACTCAATACCCAGTCTAGAATAGCCTGCTCTCTCGTTGGTCCCTCTACATGTTGGTTTAGAAAACTATCCCGCATACATTCCAAGAAATCCTCTTCCTCAGCACCCTGCCAATTTGATTCACCCAATCTCTTTCTATTGCGTTAATTTCCTCTTTAACCAGCAACGCTACTCCACCTCCTTTTCCTTTCTGTCTATCCCTCCTGAATATTGAATATCCCTGGACGTTCAGCTCCCAGGCTTGGTCACCCTGGTGCCATGTCTCCGCGATCCCAACTATATCATATTAATTGATAACTATCTGCACATTTAACTCATCCATCTTATTACAAATACTCCTTGCATTGAGACACAAAGCCTTCAGGCGTGTTTTTACAACACTCTTACCCCTTATACAATTATGTTGAAAAGTGGCCCTTTTTGATTTTTGCCCTGGATTTTTCTGCCTGACACTTTTACTTTTTCACCTTGCTACCTATTGTTTCTACCCTCATTTTACACCCCTCTGTCTCTCTGCTCATGCTCCCACCTCCCTGCCACATTAGTTTAAATCCTCCCTGACAGCACTAGCAAACACTCCCCCAAGGACATTGATTCCATTCTAACCCAGGTGCAGACTGTCCTGTTTGTACTGGTCCCACCTCCCCCAGAACTTGTTCCAGGTAACATGAGGGGGAACGTCTTTACTCAGAGAGTGGTGGCTGTGTGGAATGATCTTCCAGCAGAAGTGGTGAAGGCAGGATCGATTTTAACATTTAAAAGTAAAGTGGATAGGTATATGGATGGGAAGGGAATGGAGGGGTATGGTCTGAGTGCAGGTAGATGGGACTAGGGGAAAGTAAATGGTCGGCACGGACTGGAAGGGCCGAGAAGGCCTGTTTCCGTGCTGTAATTGTTAATTGTTAAATTGTTAATGCCCTAGAAATTTGAATCCCTCCCCCTTGCACCATTTTTCAAGCCACGTATTCATCTGCAATATCCTCCTAGTTCTACTCTGACTAGCACGTGGCACTGGTAGTAATCCAGAGATTATTACCTTTAAGGTCCTACTTTTAAATTTATCTCCTAGCTCCCTAAATTTGCCTTGTAGGACCTCATCCCATTTTTTACCTATATCATTGATGCCAATGTGCACCACGACAGCTGGCTGTTCACCCTCCCCCTCCGGAATGATAATAGAATACCGTTTAGTTCAAGGTTAAGCCAGCAAAGCCCAATCAAGGATGGTCCAAGGGTCATCAAAGATGTAGATAGTAGATCTATCTACATCACTAACATCTCCTGGCCTTTTTCTCCACGATCTCCCTCTTACTCTTGGGTGGCCAACACAGTGACCCCAGTATCCCATGAGATGTTATGCCCTCCTTAGCTCTTAAATCCAACCAAATAGACTCTTCCTACACCTCTATAAGATGACCCCTCATGTGCTCCAAGGAATAGAGACCCAGCCTAGTCAACCTCTCCCTATACTCACACCCTCTAGTCCTGGCAACATCCTCGTAAATCTTCTCTGAACCCTTTCAAGCTTGACAATATCTTTCCTATAACATGTTGCCTAGAACTGAACAAAATATTCTAAATGGAGTCTCACCAACATCTTATACAACTGCAACATGACCTCCCAACTTCAATACTCTGACTGATGAAGGCCAATGTGCCAAAAGTTTTTTTGACCACCTTATCTACTTGCAACTCCATCTTTAAGGAACCATGCACCCGTACTCCTGGATCCCTCTGCTCTACAACACTCCCCAGAGGCCTACCATCCCATGTGTAAGTCCTGCCGTTGTTAGACGTCCAAAAATGCAACACCCGACACTTCTCTGTATTAAATTCCACCAACCATTCGTTAGCTCACCTGGCCAATTGATCTAGAACCCACTGCAATCTTTCACAGCAATCTTCACTATCTGCAAAACCATCCACTCTTGTATCATCATCAAACTTGCTAATCGTGCCCTGTATGTTCTCACCCAAATCATTGATGTAGATAAATATTAGATACATTAGATACACTTAGATACATATTAGACAAGTATCTCAGAAACAGAACAAGTGCTTAGCAGTAGTACACTGAAATAGTATACAGAGGTTTCAAGTCCCAGTCTACTTCAAGTCTATTTCTCCAGCAACTCCTTTATTCTGGTTTATTACAAATCAGAAATATCCTCATTCTCTCACGAAGCATTTTAACCCACCACTTGTGCTCTAACTCAATTTCTCCTCCTGAACTGACCAGGATACATTGGAGCTCCCAAATACCACCCCTCCCTCCACCACCCACCAACGTACCACCCCTTCCAATTATAAACGTTCAAAATGTCACCACACCACACATACACATATATACAAGAACACACTCCTCATTATATCTTTGTCAATTTATTTTTCCATGGGTGGTCTTATTCCAGTAAATGTTCAACTCCACCAACTCGTCCCAATTACTTTTGGTTGAGAGTCAATTTCAGGATTTTTAAATGAAGCCCGTGTGTTAAATTCTCGTGGGCTCATGTTCAAGGAGGCCAGATGGAATATATCAGTTCCACCATAGCACATTTCCACCCTGACCTACAAGGAATACGTACAAACAAAGTTTTTTTTACAGCGAATGCAAACAATATCCCCAGTTCTGGAAAACAGTGATAGAATGCACTTCTGGAAAACAGGGATAGAATTCCTTGTCACAAGCACATGTTCGCTTGCTAACATAAAGCTGCGTTGGGTCACACTTCTTAAAACATGGAACAAATCTTGGTTTTCTGTGAGAAGGTTAAAACAATGAGACAACCAACAAAAATTCAGTTTGCCATTGAAAAGATTGTGTGGCGCTATTTAAACATGAAAATATCTGTACTTTCCTTGGATTGCCTTTTAGCTCAAAACAGGGTAACTGACCACATACCCATACAAAGCAATGTAAAGTGATTGACAAACATACCCATGTGGAAACTGATTGCCAGTAATTCCCAAATGTAAAATTAAAAAAATAACAATAATTCATATTGTTTGCTTTGGCCATTAACTTCAGATTGGGCATATTCTCGGAGGGCAGCTGTATCAGAGATGGTGGCATTTTGCCAGGTTTTGCCTACTGCATTCTTTGTTTCCATGTGGTTCCATTTTCTGGTTCATAAATGTGGGAGGTCGCCATTCTTTCACTTCAAACACATTGTTATGGGGGTCTTCCCCTGTAAAAGTGCTCTAATCTTTGCACTTCAATAAATTCTGTGCAGGATATTATTTTTTTAATTTGCCTTTCTGAAAAGGTGAACTAGCAGTAACATTTCAGGGTTTTTATTTCTGACATTACTCAATCATGTTCTTGTAAACTGCCTGATCAGCAAGAATGCATACCGTGCTTTGCACCTCTTGCACTAAGCATGAATTATGGGATGTAAAAAAATAATTAATACATTGATATCAAGGACATCACCTTCGGAGTTCTTCAAGGAAATGGCCCTGTTCACTCATCTTCAGCTGCTTCGTCAATGATACTTCCAGTTCCATCAAATTTGCTCCCCTCACCCATCAGGCAATAGGTATAGAAGTATGATAACGCACACCTCCAGATTCAGGGACAGTTTCTTCCTAGCCATTGTCAGGCAACTGAAGCATTCTACCAACATCTAGAGAGCAGTCCTAAGCTACTAACTACTTCATTGGAGACCCTTGGATTATCTTTGATTGGACTTTACTGGATTTTATCTTGCACTGAAAGATATTCATGTTATTCACTTTATCATGTATCTGCACACTGTGAATGGCTCGATTGTAATCATGTATCGTCTTCCCACTGACTGGTTAGCACACAACAAAAGCTTTTCACCATACCTTAGTGCACGTGACAATAAACTAAATTCAAATTCAAAATTATTAATTGGCCTGTTACACTCGCTGGATAACATCCCTTAATGAGTTCCATTCCTCACAATCCTCAGCTTCTATGGCTATCTCTTCTCCACTCTCCCCACCTGACAGTCAACTTTTTCTCACCAGCATCCACCTTTCGCTTGCCAGATTTTGACCCACCCCTCCCCCAACCTCTTCATCTGGCTACTTCCCCTCTACCTCTACAGGCTAGATGAAGGATCTCAACCCAAACACCAACAGTCCCTTTCCTCCCACAGATGCTGCCTGATCCATTGAGTAGTTACAGTTGCTCTCCTTTTTTGCTACATATTCTAGCATCTACAGTCTTGGTGTGCCATCATTCTGTTGTCCACTTTCTTTTGTTTATATTCTCCAAGGTCCATTTTTGTGACCTCCTCAAAGAGCAAACTCTAAAATTGAAAATATCGTGTTAAATTAATACTTATAACGGCATTTAAAAAATTGAGATCCAATAATATTTTTTTGAGGTGCACCAATCTACCAATCTGATTGCAGATCCTTTGATTCTGCACTATCCGCCACCTAGCTAATTCTTATTCAAACCAATAGTTCCCTCCAATTCCATGCATTATCATTATTGTTATCTGTTTCTTGTACAGAATTATTCAAACGCCTTTTGAAACTCCACATAAAGATTATCCTAAAGGGTTCTTAATCTAACCCATCTGTTGACTTCTTAAAAATTGGAACAAAGTTCAGTAGATGTGACATAGTTTTATAGGTCCAACCTGGTTTTCCCTCATCAGCTCACATTTCTCAAGAAGCTTAATAAGCCTTTTCTTGATAACAGATGCTAATAATTATAACAGAATCAAGAAACCTAACCTAAATCTAGATTAAATGTATTCTCAATTCCATGTGCTAAATGTGTATTGTGTTAATCCTGTATTCCATTCTGAAACTCGATTCTGCCGAAGAACATTGAGATGTACTGAAGACAACGAGGTTAAATTTGGATGGCACATTCCATGAGACAGGATCCCAAATGCTTGTTTTGTTTGATATATTTGTACTTTTTCCTCAATATTATATCCACAGATCACAAATTCTTCCAAATTGGAATCTTAATATAAATTGGTTGCCAATCTGCCGAACAACTCACTCCATTTGCAAGCTTAATAACTAAAGATGCAGTTTCCTGTAATTATCCATTTCACTCTCACTCTGACCTCTTTAGACACTTCTATTATTCAAATGTCATATATCCAAGTTGTTGATCGTGCACTATCAGATGTAAACCAGAATGAAGGTGATATATGGATGGAGAAACCTAATTCAAAATCAGCGCCAGGAACAGCACCTCACCTTCCAACTGGGTACATTCCAGCCTTCCAGGATCAGCACTGAGTTTGACAGCTTTGGATAATCAGCATTTCCTGGTATCTTCTATCTATATACCTTTAAAACTCTGTGTTTGTGTGTGTGTGTGTGTGTGCGTTGTGTGTTTGTGGGTGTATGTCAAATTAGATTTTTGGCCTTTGATTCGTTGGTCCACCAAAACCACAGGCAAAAACTCAGAGATTTTTTCCATTTCATAGAAACATAGAAAATAGGTGCAGGAGTAGGCCCTTCGAGCCTGCACCGTCATTCAATATGATCATGGCTGATCATCCAACTCAGTATCCCGTACCTGCCTTCTCTCCATACCCCCTGAACCCTCTAGCCACAAGGGCCACAGGGCCACTAGCGATTTCACTTTTACATTCGCAAATCCACTCCTCATAACATTTAGACATTTTTATGTACACATTTTTAATAAAATCCTTCCCACCTCCCCCCCACCCCCACCCCACTCACTCATTTGTTTCGCCTCCTGCTGGCCATTGACCATAACGGCTGCTGCCGCCTGGCTCTCCTCCAAAAACGCCCAAATCTTTCTTATTTCGCTGCCTGTTTTACTTCCTCCACTTCCTCCAAAGCAGCAGGAGGTTCGACAGGCCCCGACCCGGGGTCCAAGATTGAAGAGATTGAAGGGAAGAGATTGAACTTTTTTTTCGCCCTCCATTGCAGTGAGGAATGTGGAGGAGTCACTGTGGTGGATGTTTATGTTAAAACTAGACTAAGTGCAGACCCGCTGGGTCTGCTCCCTCAACGCAATATTCCACTACTTACCCGTTCCCCCAATGCAATATTCCACCACTCACGCATAGCCCCCAACTGCATAGACGCGGTTCATTTCCCCTCATCCCCCAGCACTCCCTCCCGCTCCTCTTCATCCTCCCTCTCCTTTCCCGTCTCCTCCTTCCCTCCCCCAATCTGTCCCTCACCTCTCCCTCCCTTTCCCCTACCCTCCATCACTCCTCCCCCCTCCTATCCCTCTATCTCCCACTCCTCACCTCCCCCCATCCCCCCTCCTCTCCCTCTATTCCCCTCCTCTCCCACTCTCCCTCCTCACCTCAGCCACCTTTCCCCCTCTCCCCTCTTCTCCCTCAATCCCCCCACTCTCCCTCCTCACCTCCCCAGGATCTTTCCCCTCTACCCACCCCCCCCCCGCCTCAATCCCTCTCTCACCTCTTGCTCCCTCTCCCTCCCTCTCCTTTCCCCTACCCTCAGTCACTCTCTTCCTCCACAAAAAGCTACTTCCTTCACAGGTCAAACATTGTTAGCTGTGGTTTAGATCCTGTTGACTTGACGATTGGACCACTTTGTATCGCGTGTGTGTGAGTTACTCAAACTCTGCGCAAACTAGTCGGCCACTCTGCAACCCAACTCCCCCACCCTTCCTCTGCCCACTCCACCTCAGCCGCCGCACGGCCCATCCCCGTCCTGCTCGACCACCAGCCACTGCCATTTGGCCCGTCCCTGCCCTGACCACGCGCTGCTGCCGCTCGGCCCGTCCCTGCCCTGCCAACCCGCTTACCTACCTGCCTGCTCGCTGCCGCCGCCAGACAGGGCCGTGGGGGTGGGGGGGGTGGTGCTGCTGTTTGTCACAGAGGACACCATGAGAGGATCTCCTCCGAGAGAGCCGTGAGGTCGCAGCCATTCACCCGGGGTGATGGGTAGACGGGACCGCCATTGCCACAGAGGGCAGAGGGGTGAGTGAGGGAGAGAGAGATGGGACCAGGGCCTCCACTGAACCCCCCCTCCCCCACGAACGCTATTGTTTTCCATTTTTGCACAAATAGATAAACCACGCAAACCGGAAGAGCACAAGATCAGAGTTTTAGTTATGTATAAATAGATAGATGTAGTTTGTGTGTCTTGTGATTATGATGATTATGATATGGTTTGTCAAATCACTGGTCTCAAACTACCAAACTGTGCTAACTTTGCTTAATCCTGTTGTTCCTTTCCATTTCTTCCATCGTTGCACAATTGTATATTCCAACATTTCCGTTACCATTTACTGGTCCATAGTTTCCCCGTTTCTCCCTATTTCCTCTCTTAAAAAGATGAAATATGATGACATGCATCCAATCGTTTTATTGCCTGTTCCTTCATGAAATCCAAAGTACATTACTAGGTCATTGAGATTTATGTCTGCAGTCTCACCAACTTCTCCAGTACTTTGTTTAATGCTTATTTCCTCCAGTTTCTCATTCTTACTGGGTCCTGTCTTTAATGCCCTGGCAGTTTTATTATTTAACTTTCCATTTCACATTTGAACAATTCGCTCATCTCTTTTTACCGTTCATTAATCTATGTTTCTTTGCATTTTCCTGATTTTACTGTGACTTTATCTGGTTGCAGAATGTTAAATTACTAGATTTCCTTGTCAAATTAAATGATCCCAACTTGCATCAATAATAGAACATATTAAAATCCAGTGACACATGCACTCTGGAAAAACAAGGAACTGCAGATGCTGGTTTACGAAGAAAGATACAACGTGTTGGAGTAGGACAGCAGGTCAGGCAGCATCTCTGGAGAACAAGGATAGGTGATACTTCAGCCAGGGACCCTTCTTCAGACTGATTGGGGTGGGGAGGTGGGGGGAGGGTGGTGGGGTGGGGGGGTTGAGATAGCGAAAACAGAGGAGACACAGGACAAAGCCTGGCAAGTGATAGGAAGATATATATAAAATACTGGAGTAACTCAGGGGGAAAGGGAGCATCTCTGGAGAAAAGGAATTGGGGACTGGATGTCCATGATAAAGATGACGCAATAGGGGTCTAGAAATTGAAAGTTATTGAAGACATAAAGGGCATGTGAGGCATCTCAGATATAGATCAGAAGGAACTGGAGTGGTGGGATAGGATGGAATCAAGTGCTCTCATTAGTTTTACAATAGGCTTCTCCATTTGTTTGCTGGAACTACAGCAATGAAATAAGATATAGCTATTTATGTCATAGCCTCATTATGTTTACATTCAGTGGACTATTTACCATAAAAGTAAGGCTTTAACAAAAATCTTGCTCAAATTACACTTTCTTTAACGTGGGTTTTTCTGGGTTTGTAAGTTATTGGGGCAAATCCTTCAAAATTATGGAAGATAAGGACATGGACATTTTAAAAAGACAGAATGGCTGGCTGCAACGGAAAAACCCGCAATCCACAGAAAGACTCAGTTTCAAGTGTCAAACCGTCTGGTCCGTGGACTTGGACATCACACAACGGTGTGAACAAAGGCAGAGACGGAGATAACGAGATTTTCTTGGATACACAAAGGAATGAACCAAGCCTCAGCAGACGGTGGTAAACAGGCCAGCAACAAGCACAATCACCATCATGGATGACCCATCCATCGAGACAATAGGAGCCCATCCAGGCGATGGGATAACGATCAGGCTGAGGGATCATGACATCAGCAAACCCCTTATCATCGGAAGCCTATTGTTCATGCCAGATCGAAACTGGGAAACATCAAAAGAAGCCCTTTTATCCAGAGGACCACCTGGGGGGTTCAAAGGAATCTCAGGTATAAAACAGGAGTTCAGCCAGAACTCGGGGGCTGCTCTGCTCTGCTCTTTTCGGCTCTTCCTGCTCTACTGGACAGCTCGTGAGCCTGCATCAACTTAGCTGTGAGTATCCTGGTGACTTGGAGAAATTCCCGAAATAGGATAGGAGGTTGAGTAAATAAGGGGAAAGGGGAGTAAAATATTGTTAAAGTAAGTTTTACGACGTGCCCGATAGTTTTCCTTCCATAGTCTTAGTTTAAAGCATAAGTTTAGCCACGTATTATGTAGTGTTGGTGAGATTCGATTTCTCATTGTTTAATAAAGCCTGTAAATTTAGACTTGCTTTGAGTCCATCTTGGTTTCTGTTTTCTCTCATCAGCACACTCTGGTCAATTCAACCTTTTATCATATCCCACCATAATTCCGAGGTATAGAACCTAGGGGAATCCCTTTTGTGGGAAACGAGAAAACCCCTACAGAATGGCGACCATGGCAGGACCTCGGTGGTTTGGGATATGTGATTTGCCAGAGGGGGTGAGAGAACGTAGCAAGATGGAGGAGAGAATCTCCTCTTATCTGTTTAAAAAGATCAATCTCACCAAACAATGGGTGATAGCATTGTTGACAGCACAGCAGCCGGCAGCAGCTGCAGCTCAATGGACGGAAAGCAAAATGTATAATAAAGGGCAGGAAAAGGCAGTTTGGCTAGCGTGTCTATCACAGCAGGTAGCCAAACTGGAGAGACAGGTAGATAGACTGGAAGAGCAGTTGAGAGAAGCTAGGGCCAGCGCTGAAGAAAGCGCTAGAGAAGGGGAAGGGCTATCTGAGGAACTCAGTGAAACCAGGCAGTGTATCTTGCAGGCAAGGGAGTCCCACAGAAATGCCCAGGAATTCCTCCAATGCCAGGTGGTAGAGGCAAAGAAGAGGGAACGGAACGCCCAGGAGCTCCTGGCTCAGAGTACACAGAAGTGCAGGGAGCTGGAGGGAAAGTTCCGAGATATACAAGCAGCATACAGGGTGGCCCGTAGCGAGCTAGGCGCTAGTGATCACGGGCCTTGCCAGGCAAGGATAGCGCAGCTGGAGGAGACTCTGTCCATTACCAGGGGACGGGTTCACCTGGTAGGACCAGGGGGGTCCCCCTGGGGCAGAGGGCTTATCTCAGCAGATGATTCCCCAGGGGCAAAGGGGAATAGACCACCTCCTGAGGCACCGGGAATAGTTCCGGGTCGGCAGGTGGGGTTCAGGTTGTCCAGGGAGGGACAAGCCCAAGGAGGGGTAGGAGAACACCCTCAGTTAGCAGCGCCTATGCCATGTGTAGCACACCATGAGGTGGTGGGGTTACCGATCATGGTGGGAGAGTCGGGGGTAAAGGGGCAACAGCTCCGGGTAGGGCAGAAGTGCCCGGTACGGCAAAGGAAATATGGTCCTCCGGTAGGGCAGGCAGATAGGGGGCCCATAGAGAGTGATATCATCATTCCCCATGGGGCACATGTGCTGAGGGGGATGGTGGCTCATGTTCCCAAGTTAACCAGGGCGGGAGACCCGTCATTGCATTTTATGGAGGTGCAGCAGGCAGCCGACATAAACGATTGCGATGAGGTAGAACGGGTAAAGCTGCTACTGATGACCCTGGATTCCTACCTATGCAAGGCGGTGACTTCCAGGGAAGGGGGAAGACCTGAAACATGGGTAGCGGCACAGACGGCGGTTCTGGAGGCCATGGGGTTGAATCAGGGTAGTCCTTTCGCCAGGGTGGGGGAGACGAAGCAGCAGGTAGCTGAGTCCCCGGACATGTTCGCAGACAGACTGTGGGCAGTGTATGAGGGAGCGTGTGGGATGCCTTTAGATAGGCAGAATTTAGATGAGAGAACAGCTCACTGGCTGAAGACTCTGGTGGCGAATTGCCTCCCGCGAGTTAGGGCAAAGGCCGAGCACTGGTTCGACCTAGCTGACCCAAACCTTAACGAGGCGGAGGTGATCAGGAAGCTCACCCTTGCATACCGCATTGGGGAGAGAAGTGAGGAGAAGCCCTCTAAGGGCAAGGTGCACGAAATAGTACCGGCACCCCCCAAAGGGAGGCAGTGGAAACAGGAAGGCAGCCGGACCTCTTCCGAGATGAGGCTGGTGTGCTACGGGTGTGGGATGCCCGGGCATTACAAGAGGGAGTGCAGAAACCCAAGTAGAGCAGTGGGGGATAGGACCCCGGTGACAGTTAACCCAGCCCCGGAGGTAACAATAGATGTAAGAGATCTAATTACCTATTTGCAGTCAAAGGCGGGAGGGTCCGGACAGGTAGCCATGGCAACAGGCCAGGGCGCGCCCGTATCCGCAACCCCGGCACCTTTATGACTGCCAGCGAAACAGCCCACATTCAGAGAACAGGATCAAGAACAGACCCGGGTTGATGTGGAAACCATAGGGGAGCCAGGCGAGTCCACAGGTAGTCAGCCTGAAGTAGCCGGCTGTGTCCCAGGGCGAGGACTGGAAGCAGCTGAGAAGGAGGCTGACTCCAGCCCTCTGCAGGCAGGTACCGTAGACTGCCTAAGAGAGGCAGAACAAGCAGAAACAGAGGAGATGGAGGTATCACCTCTGGTGTGGGAACCCCCGGTCAGACATAGGACTGACAGGGTCACTAAACCCCCAATAAGGTGGTCCCCATCCCTAATTAAACCAAGGGCTAGGGCCGGCCACAGGAGGGCCGGGAAGGAGAGTGGCCGAAACAGGGCACTTCGGAGTGCGGCTGGAGGGAGCCCAGTCTCCACAGGGAATGTAGGGGTAACTCAAAACCCCGTAGTGCAGAGGGAGGTGAGGGGCAGTCAGGCCCCTCGACAGGAGGAGTTCTGGCCTGCAAGGGTGTGCCCACCAGAGGGGTGGCCCCAACGTGACGGGGACCAGTTATGAGTTGGCCACCCGGAGACGGGTGGCGGTGTATATAGCATTGGTTTGTGTGTAAGTAGATGTAGTTAGTGTAACTAGAGATAAGGTTTTGTATAGCTACAGGGGAGTACAGGGACAGACAGTACGGGATCGAAGGGATGTGCTGTGGAAAAGTGGACCACAACAGACAATACCAATACCCCAAATGCCATTATTGGGCAGATAGCTCTGTGGAGGCAAGGAGGTGTTTCGCTTTGTTTTCCAGATGACTAGCCCCGCCGTATGGATGATGGCAATGATGTGCCTCCGGATGTGCGTGGCGCGTCGCGGGAACAAGGAGGAGTCCATCGTATATGGGTGCTCAGGGGACAGAGTACCCCTCGTGTCTACTGGGCAAGGAAACCTGGTAGCGGATAGCCAGGCCAGATACTCCCATGAGGGGAGATGGCCTGGATGGCTGGGCTCGAACTCGACCAGGTTCTCCAGCCACAGGAGCTTTTCCTACGGGGAAGCATCCATACCCTGTGCCGAGATACAGGTGGCTACCGACCGGGTTAGGGTGACTGAGGGCAGGCGGGTGTGTTTAACCTGTAAGGGGGACGTTCCTTTGGGGAGATGGTGGTGGCTCAGGAAGCTGAGCTCAGACATGAGGGATCGATCCTCGGACTGGGAAAGACTGGACAATGATACCTACCGGACCATCACGGGGTCACCAGGAGGTATCACTGTATGTTGGGACAAATGGTGGGCCTATGACCAGGGGCTTTATTTATGTCTATGGGGGTCTGCCAAGGTGTGTCCGGTAGGGGCATCAATCACCTTCGTCAAGTGGGGGCAGAACCCCGGGAACGGGATAGATTGGGACCGCAGTGGGCAGGCATGTGTGGCCCCCAGGGCTGGGATGACAGTAAAAGCCACCGAATTGCTGGTTCAGGTGAAGAAGCCCCTACCCACAGCCCAACCGATCGACCCTCACAACTGTCCAACCACCACCAAAGGGCCAGAGAATGGGTTAGCACTTGTCCCAACCAAAAGGGTGCTATACCAGGGAGTGCATTACGCTGTGGCCTCAGTAGTATTAAATTTGACCGAAGTGCGGTTACCTGCATGGTGCCCCCGCGAGACGGAATTATTATATCAGGCCCTGCTAAGAGACATGTTCCAGAAATTCCACAACCTGGATTTTGGGGACATAGACATAGAAGAGATGTACCGCGGGGGAGGGGATTTCAGTTTGGGGTCCGGTAGGCAAAGACGAGGGGTGGTTAACGATGGTTTTACAGCATTTAACACGGGGACGTCCATTATTAATAACATGGACAACGTAGAACTGGCCCTGCAGATCAATCAGTTGAAGGGCCAGTTACGAAAGGTTCTGGGGGAGGAAAATGCGGTGGTAGGATCGGGACTGCACGAAGAGGTGGCAATGACTCTACATCTAAAGGAAATCATAGCACAATTGGAGACACATGCAAAAACGATAAACGCTTTGATTAAAGAGGACCGGAATGCGTCCGATCAGGCTGCACAGAATGAGGTGTGTGGGCTGTATGGTGCGTGGTTGTTGGGGGAGGGGAGGAGCAACCTGGAAGACCTGAGGCAAGGTCGGGTCCCCTCCTGGATAAGCAACCAGCACCTAGCAGCGCTACACCCTTATAACAGCACTTTGAGTCCTTGTTAGCTTCGTGTGGCCTCCGAGGCCTACCCGGTACCGGTGGATTGCGGAAAATCCAATCACACCATAATGGGAGTGGTCGTAAGAATCCCGGTGATGGGAACCTCGGCACGACCAGCTCCTCTGTACCGAGTGGAGAACGTTGGAGTTGTTCGTGGGGGGGGTGCATATTCGCTATGGGAAGGTCCCGCCCTATGTCATAGTGAGGGAGCAAGCTGTGACAGGCATTGATCTTTTGGGTTGTCGGAGCCGGGGAGCACAGGTAATCCTGTGTCCCCAGCACATGAGCGCTGAGGCTAGGCCTCAGTGTGGGTTCAGGGCTGTTGGGGCACATCCTATAAACTGCACCATGGAGGCGATGGCGGCAGACCATGTCCCTCCACAGGTGGCGTATATAGGCAGTGGGACGTACTGTGTCACCACAAGTGCCCAGCGGTATCAGTACGGATCACAGCTGTGGTGCCCCATACCGCACAGCAGCTTCTGCTTTAAACCCAGGGCAGAAGTCCATGTGGCACAGCAGCGAATATTACCCATCCCGGAACCTTCTTCGGTTCACCTCTCGGTACGAGAAAATGTAACTGACTTATTTAACTATGTTGCCCATTTTGGGTATGATATTCCCCCAGTGAATGAAAAATTAAAAGAGTTGCTGGTGAAGGTCGAGTTGTCGCACAAACACTTCTTCTCCCTGGAACAAAAGACTCTGGATATCGCCAGGGAGATCGAAGAGATCAAGTCTCCAAGTTGGTGGGACCTGGAGTCCTGGATCATAGTTCCAGCATGGGTCCGCATCATGTCCCATGTTCTGATCATCTGCCAGATGATAATTGTGGTGTATTTGCTATGCATTAATTGCAAATTTAAAAGGCGGAGGAGGATGGCCAAATTACAACAGCTGGTAAATCGAGCCGCCCGGTGTCACCGTAACGACACCCCATCACTGTAAAATATCTGTACTCTAGTGCAATAGTTTTGTACATATGTTGTAATCCCTGCATTTTCAGGGAATGGTCATGAGGGTACTGTATGGTTTGTGGGATTGATGTAAAGTAAAAGGTGTACAGTGTAAGTTAATGTGCTTCGAGGGCCTAGTTTAGTGATTAAGGGGGCTTTCGGGGTACATAATTTCACCTTCTCAGGAGTGTTTACACTCTTGAGGCTGGAGGATTGCCCGCTAACTTTGTCAATCGATACGGTCTGTGCAAGCCTGGACGTATCGTAGGGGCATGTAAGTTATTGGGGAAAATCCTTCAAAATTATGGAAGAACTTGGATAAGGACATGGACATTTTAAAAAGACAGATTTGCTGGCTGCAATGGAAAAACCCGCAATCCACAGAAAGACTCAGTTTCACGTCTGGTCCGTGGACTTGGACATCACACAATGGTGTGAACAAAGGCAGAGACGGAGATAACGAGATTTTCTTGGATACACAAAGGAAGGAACCAAGCCTCAGCAGACGGTGGTAAACAGGCCAGCAACAAGCACAATCACCATCGTGGATGACCCATCCATCGAGACAATAGGAGCCCATCCAGGCGATGGGATAACGATCCGGCGGAGGGATCATGACATCAGCAAACCCCTTATCATAGGAAGCGTATTGTTCATGCCAGATCGAAACTGGGAAACATCAAAAGAAGCCCTTTTATCCAGAGGACCACCTGGGGGGTTCAAAGGAATCTCAGGTATAAAACAGGAGTTCAGCCAGAACTCGGGGGCTGCTCTGCTCTGCTCATTTCGGCTCTTCCTGCTCTCTTTCTGCTCTACTGGACAGCTCGTGAGCCTGCATCAACTTAGCTGTGAGTATCCTGGTGACTTGGAGAAATTCCCGAAATAGGATAGGAGGTTGAGTAAATAAGGGGAAAGGGGAGTAAAATATTGTTAAAGTAAGTTTTACGACGTGCCCGATAGTTTTCCTTCCATAGTCTTAGTTTAAAGCATAAGTTTAACCACGTATTATGTAGTGTTGGTGACATTCGATTTCTCATTGTTTAATAAAGCCTGTAAATTTAGACTTGCTTTGAGTCCATCTTGGTTTCTGTTTTCTCTCATCAGCACACTCTGGTCAATTCAACCTTTTATCATATCCCACCATAATTCCGAGGTCTAGAACCTAGGGGAATCCCTTTTGTGGGAAACGAGAACACCCCTACAGGTTCCAATAACCTGTTTCACTATAACTCAGATGACTTTTATTTTTATTTTTTATGTTTATTTTATTATAAGCAATTGTACAAAAATAAAGCAATCGGCAAAACAATTATACAATTTTTGTACAGCTTCATTTTTAACATTTTATAAACTGATAAGTGAATCGGGAAGAAAAAAAAGTAAAAGGGAAAGAATGAAGAGAAAGAAGAAAAATACAAAAAAGGGAGAAGAAAACCCTGAACTGCCAAAGAAGTGAGAGACCAAAAATAAGGACAGAGATATGCCCCACCATCCTTCCCTCCACCCCCCCCCCCCCCCCCCACCTTGCCCCTCCCCGCTCACCTATCCCAATCATCGGTTTTAAATTTCTGTTCAACCATTCTATTGTTGAAGAAATTCAGTGAAAGGAGACAATGTTTTGGAGAATTGGTCTAATTTATCAGCCAAACCTAGCCTTATTTTTTCTAAATGTAGTGTCTCGGTCATTTCTGTGATCCACATCTTCATTGTGGGAACTGTTATCTTTTTCCAGAATTTGAGTATAAGTTTTTTTGCGGTTATTAAGCCATAGTCAAGGAAACGTCTTTGGAATATCGTTAATTTAGATGACAATTTTTTAATGTACATGCCAGCAGAAGACCAATAGACCTCAGGATTGGCAAACTTACCACTTTTCTTAACCAAGAAATCAGAGTTATAGGCATTTAGTATGGATCACCGAACATTATTCAGGAAAATAAAACACCAGCAAACATTTTGATTGCATGGTGTTTAACTCCAAGCATAAAATGAAGGAGAGCTGTAAAATAAAAGTTAACTTGGCTCAACCTGAATCAAAAGTTTATTATTCCAATCTATTTAAAGAAACTAAGCACCTAATGTAAGCTGACAGTTCATTACTGGAGCAGAGATCTGTTCCATTAGTTGAGGTGCAAAACTCCAAATGAGGTACCATTCCCTGACTGTTAAGTGCTAAGGATCCTGCAGCAATATAAATCAGTCAAAACAACCAAAAACAGATGAACTGGTCACTAAAGACTATTGCCTTGACATCAATTAAATTAATTTCCAAAATAGCGCCTACAGTTGTGATCTAACTATACACCACTTTCAGCACCATTAAACTTGGTTGAATTTTTAGGCAATTGACATTTATGTGATTTACAACAGCTACCTATTTACTTGCAAAGGGGATATTCATCTTCCCTTTTGCATAGACGCTTGCAGGTTGTTTTTTGAATCAGTGAAAAGGTTCATTCAATAAGGTGAACATGTCGCTCATTCCATGGTGAAAAAAACATGTGACAGATTATGCCTGATATACTGGATTGGAAACAAGATAATTTCAAAGGAATTCTGGAACAAGTTAAACCATGTAATATTTTTATAATTTTCTATGTTTATTTTAATCATACAATGTTTTCATATTCTATTTCTTTTTTCCTGCAATTACCATAATTTACCAAAAGTTCTTTAATAAAAGCACTTATTGAATGCATGTCTGATTTGTAAACATATGCAAGCAATTTATAGTTTTTCAAAATCCTTACATTAGTGTGTTAATTACACTTGATTATGGAATATTAATACAAAAGCAAATAAAAACCTGTATTTTCAGAGAAAACTTCCCTTTGATAGTGCATTTTGATACAAAACAATGTGAACGTCCTAAAAGTTGACCGGTGATGACATTTAAAATTTTAAGGCAATATCTAGATGTAATATACGCAAATAATTTGAAACGAACCAACAGTAATTGGGTTTACAATTGGGTTTATTGAAATTAAAACTCCTTGCTGAGGTGTTAGTTGGAGAACAAACCTTTCACAATAGGCTTCCCATGTTAGGTTGCAGTGGATAGTGATGGGTTGGAGATCCTTCACATTCTTGTTACATATTTTACATACGATTAGCAAGAGGGCGGCACGGTGGGGTAGCAGTAGAACTAATACCTTACAGCGCCAGAGAACCGGGATGAATCCTGACTACGGGTGTTTGTCTGTACAGCGTTTATATGTTCTCTCCGTGACCTACGTGGGTGTTCTCAGAGTACTTCGGTTTCCTCCCACACTACAAAAACATACAGGTTAGTAGGTTAATTGGCTGGGTATAAAATGTAAAGAAATTGTGTAGGGTAGTGTTAAAGTGAAGGGATCGCTGGTCGGTGCTGACTCGGTGGGCCAAAGGGCCTGTTTCTGTGCTGTATCTCTAAATTAAACTAAAACTAAAATTAATTGTATCATCGAGGACTTGTTTAGCATCATTGGTATAAGATTATGGTTGCACAATGATTAAAATCATAATCTACCTTCTCTGCTAAGTTTCAATGGGCATTAATGCACCACCGAGTGGCACCACGATGGCAGCCTCGCCAGCAGCCTGTGTGTCATTTAAACTTTTTTTGTCATTTTTAGTGTGTCTAAAATGTATGTCTAAATGTTTCTCGGTACATTTTATGTGGGGGGTGGGGGGGAAGGGAATAGGGGGAAACCTTTTTCAGTCACTTACCTCGACGGAGATGTGATCTTTCTCCGAAGCCCCCCCCCCCCCCGCGGCCTAACAACTTGGAATGGTGCGGCCTTTCCTGGAGATCGGCCCAGAGAGACCTACCATCGTGGAGCGTGCAATTCTTTGCTGAGGATCGCCGTGGAAGTGCTCCGACCGTGGGGCCTGTGGACTATAACACCGTGATGGCGCGGTCTCCGTTAAAAAGAGGCCGACTCAGGAGCTCCATGTCACGGAGTGTTCCAATCAGTCCTGACACCGGAGTGTACATCATCTCAACTAGAGGGCTTGAACAGCAGACCATCGGCAGAGGCAGTGCTGAGGGTTCAGCCCTGACCACCGCGGGTGAACAAAGGAGGAAGATGACTGAACTTTATTACCTTCCATCACAGTAAGAAATTTTGATTCTACTGTGGTGGATGTTTATGTTAAATTTAATGTGTATTGTGTTCTTTTTTTACTTGTATGGTTGTATGGTAACTCAAATATCACTGCACCTTAATTGGTACATGTGACAATAAATGTGAACGTGAACATGATACCACACAAACAATTAATCTAAGCAGTACAGCATCCATTAAATATAACAATTGACACAGCACGGTCCAAATCTGTCACCATGTGGCATTCATTATTCTAAATTCATTGGGAATCTGTTAACTTATGAACCAGAGTAGAATGATTAGAACCTGAAATAATATTTTCCATCCATATGCTGATAAGATGCCTCATTTTAATCAGAGTTTGTGATAAATGGTACAAATTATGGTTACTGTTGGTTAGTTTCAAATTAATTGCGTATATTATTTATGTATATTGATATTTATTTCAGCAGTCGTTTTGGGAAATCCAAATGGTCAATAAAGCTTTTTATAAATGCATATTATTTATTTTCTCATTTGTTTATTGCAGGCCATCTTGAAGTAACCCTGAATTCCGATGACATTTCGGGAAAATTAGATCATGAAAGATAGCTCATAATCCTTCAATCTGAAAGGTAAATTGCATGGAAAATTTGGATTAATGGAAAAACATAATTATGGGTAGGAATTAGCTGGACACAAGAAAACTGTGGTTACCAGTAAAAAAGTTTCACCTGGACTCCAAGTGAATGATGATTTATAGACATCAGTACACCAAAGTCATTCATTTCTAATTTGAATTAATGGCACAGGTTCAGAAACAATGCAATACTGAAAATGCACTGTAGAAATAAAGAAAGACGTCCAGAAATTACAAATGGACTAAAACAAGATGAACTAAACACTACTGGATTCAATTTAATTCTTGCAAATGTAAAAGCATCAAAAAGAAAAAAAAGATTAAAGATGTGAAAATACCCCAAAATGTTTTTTTTTTAAGGTGATCTCATGGGGAATTCTTAAGGGTAGATGAGGAATTGATTTTTCTCTGGCTGGTAGTGTCTAGAACCAGGAACTAGAGTATCAAGAAAATGGAGTCAGCCATTCAGGAACCTTCTTTAATCATGGGGTATCATTGTAATTTTCTACCCAAGAGTGTTGAGAAGGCACCTGGCTGCTTCTAATGCAGAGGAGCAATCAAATATAACACAAATAAAGTGCCATCACTGCGTTGTTGCATCTTTGACCACAAACAATTTAAATGTCTGAAGAAGGATCTTGACCCAAAACATCGGCCATCCATGTTCTCCAGAGTTGCTGCCTGATCTACTGAATTTCTCCAACACTTTGTTTTCTTGTGTGTGTTAACCAGCATCTGCAGTTCCTTGCTTCTAAATTCAAATGTTGTTCCCCTCTGTGAATGTGGAACTTGTCATCATGTGATTACTTTCCATTCAAATTTAGGAATCAATTTACCATGTCCCACTCAGATAAAGTAGCAGAACTACAAAATAAATCTTGATACAAAATGTTTCCACTTGTGGGAGAATCTAAAACAATTGATGATAAATACAAAATAGTCACTAATAACTTGAATTGAGAAATCGGTTTACCCAAACAATGATTCGAATGTGGAAACAATGCTATAGAAATAGGCAGCAGCAAATTAGTTTAGAGGTTTTCAAAAGTACACATGGAAAATGAGAATATGAAGGAGAATATGCAGACTTGCTGAAAGTCAAAATAATGACTAATCAGATCACTTATTCTATATTTTCCCTCCACTGATTTCGAAGCTGCTGTGTTTTCACTCTACAATTGACCAAAGGGATTTTGGAAATTGCATCAATTCTAGATTCATAATCCCCATCTTATTTGATGAAAAACCAGTCAAAGTTGGGCACATAAAAATATGTTCCCTCCATTAAAAAAGAGCGGACGTGAGGTTATCCATATTCATAATTCTTGAACTGAGCTTCGCTCCATGAGAGGTGGAGGCTTGATCCATTCCCAATGTTTGCAAGACATAATTGTGTCAAACAGAAATTCCATGTTTTGAAGATGATAAGGAAGGTTTGTTAAACTGTTCCTCTGAACCATTAGTATGAATGTGTACGTGTGGATAAACAACAGATAAATGTAACATATATAAATCATAGATAGCATTTACCTGCAAGATGGGTTGACTGATTCACCTTGAGTCTCATCATAATTCTGAAGCATTTCATTCTCTATATTGCTCGTTAAAATAGATCAGTGTATCACATGGTACTCAAATAAGAACAATGGAGACCCAAGAGACTGCAGATGCTAGAATCTAGAGTAAAACACAAAGTGCTGGAGAAACTTTATGGATCAGGCCGCACATGTGGAGGGAATGGACAGGTGGTCTTTCAGGCTGGGACCCTTCTTCAGTGATTCAGGTTGAAGACTGAACAATTGCATTTTCTAATATCTCAATGACATTTTCACATGCAAAGCTTTTTTTCAAAAACCTTATAACCTTGGAAGTTCTGGAGAACATAATTTTGAGTAAATAATAGAAATATCCTGCTTCTAAATTACAGTCATGAAGAGTTATGTAGATATGGAATTCATCTCTGTTAAGGGTATGTGCCTTTTTTTACCCTCTGCCATTTTATCTTCAACATGATACCTTAGAAAATGTAGTCAATGCAAATAGAAAGTTTATGTATTCAAGAGTCATTGCCAGTGCTTTACTGGGCCAACATTCAAGAGGGCCATAAGCCATCATTTCTATTTTTCCTTCATTCATTTGGGATGGATCAAGTGTGCACCTCACAAGGAGTGATGGCAAGCTCAGGAACTCATAGTTTAAGAATTAATAGCAGTCCTACTATTGGGGGGAAATTCCATTCTGAGCACTCAATTCTCATGTGTTTTAATTGTGAAGTTTACCAAGAATGAAACTCATGACCAACCATTCTATCCACACATTTACACTATGCATAAGTAATCCTGGAGGATAGATACTCAAAATAAGAAAGACATTTAGATTATTTTTCCTAACCTCTCCAGTTATTGCAAGTAATTCAATGTTAATGAAGTATTGAAATGTTGAAATGTGGTGAAACATAGTAGGCAGTATCCACCCCAAAGTTCTACAATGCATAGATAATCACCCATTATGTTTTAATTATTTTGACTGAGAGGTAAATATTGGCCATAACAATGAGGCAATTGCAACACTTCTTGAAAAATTGTATTTTCTACATCAATCTGCACCTTTGTATAATGGCCTTTCTAAAAGAGCACTCCCTCAGTACCCGAATGAACTGTCAAACTTAATTATCTGCTCTAAACATTGGAACTGGATTTGGATCCATGATTAACATTGAGCTTTGTCACTGAGCCAAGAATGTCACATTGGATATGATGGATATTGTAATCCCAATGAACTGTTGGCTCCCATTAACATTTTCCAGCTGATAAAGTTCCAAGCAAATCCCAGGAGACCAGGATTTCCACATTTTTGTAGATGACTAGAATTAAAATCCACTATTAATCTATTGAAAGTTCCAATAACACACCATGTATTTGAGAGGTTTGACTATGGAAGTACCATTATACTGACTATTTATAGAAAGCCTTCTAATTTTACTTCACTGGCATCCAATACATTATCACTTGTAAGAACCACATAGCACCCGTTGCTGCTATCGTATTTTGTGCAGAAATAGTTCAGGCTGGCTGGGATCTGGTAGTAAAACAGTGTTAATCATCAATCTTTGCTGCAAGACATAGCAGTCCTAATATTAGGGGGGGATTCCAACCTGGGCATTAAATTCTCCAGTGTTTTAATCGTAAATTTATCAAGAATCTGGAATCTCTCAACGACGCTAATTTGGGTTACTACTAACAGAGCAGGGATGTTCCATTACTCAAGACTGCAGGATCACAAGAAACAGATTTGGAAAAAAAAATCACATGTTGTTGACAGTCAAGTGAATAAGTTGTTCAGAAAATTTGACTTAATGATTAGGGGAAAGCTGCGGTGAGCATGATTTATGGGTGGGTAATAATCTCTAGAAAAGAAAATTAAATATGATTCAAAAAAAGATTCAAGTCAGAAGTAAAAAAAGCTAGAATTAGTCACAAATTTACATAAAAGTTCCAACATAAACAGAGATAACATCCTACTAACTAAGCATGTGTTAAGTTTCGATTTTTTTAATTATTATTTGATAGTAATTTAATTATAATGGGGGCATTATTCCATTCAATTTGATGATAATGAACAATGCTTTATCAATTACTATTTGAGTTTAAGCAAAAAAAATTACCACACTCATCCGACATATTTGACGATGTGATATACTTCAAGAACATTTGTGTGGTTAATATTTTTGAGGTAAGGCTTTAACCAGCAAATTGTTGGTAAGAGACAAATTGTTTTTTAAAAGTTGGCCTACATCCTTCACCAAGAGTAATACATCAGTATTGGAATCATATTAGTCAGTTAAAAAAAAGTCTTCCCATCAACCACCTTTGCCAGCCCCCTGCCAGAACTGGATAAATCACACACACTGCAGAAATGGTGGGGATATTCACATTTCTACTTGCCTTGTGGTTTCTTGCCTTCATTTCATTCAAATTTTCCTCTTTATTTTTCTTGTTCTACTTTAATCTGCTTTCAATCCATATTAAAATAACACTTATTTCTAACATTGCTACTTGTGTAATACTTATTTCCCTTTTTTAATTAATTTTATGTCTACCAAAGCTAACTTTATTATGTCAGGTTGGTGCTGAATGACATTTGTGCTGAGGAATTTGACGCATCTGATATCAGTATTAAGCAGTCTCGGTGAAGTATACATTAGTTAAATTGGAAATAATGTTTCTTTTAAATCCTCTATCACAACTTGAATTATCCCCTACTGCATTAGTAAATCATTGCAGCTCTCCTTTGGCCTCCTGAACAAGCTCATTCAGCACTGCTGGGTCAGGACCATGTTCATATCCGTCAGCAACATAATTGCGAGGAATTGCAAAGGATATCTTTTGAATGCGAGTTAAAAAAAACTGGATATTTGATCATTTTCTCCAAAAGAGATGGCTTTTAGTTTTCCTTTGAAATGTATCAACTACTTTGATTTTAAGTGGACAGAAAGTAATGTTGGCAGAAAAACCAGTGATGGGAAATACCTTAAATGCTGTCAATGATGCCAACAACCCAGAAAGAATTATAATAGGTGGCGCAGCGGTAGAGTTGCTGCCTTACAGCGCCAATGACCCGCTTTTGATCCCGCCTATGGGTTTTCTCCGAGATTTGTTGTCCTCACATACTTCAAAGACCTACAGGTTTGTAGATTAATTGGCTGGTATAAATGTAAATTGTCCCTAGCGTGTGTAGGATAGTGTGAATGTGCGGGGATCGCTGGTCAGTGCGGACTTGGTGAGCCAAAGGGCCTGTTTCCGCTATGTATCTCTAAACTAAATTAAATATGAAGCAAATTGAAGAAAGACAAATCTTTCTACATTGGTACCAAGGTCTTAGTCTTGAAAGGTTTATAATTGCCCATTCCTCCATTTGTTCCACGGGAATCAAATCCTTAACATTTATCATATCCTAACAGCACGTGACAGTACTTTCATGTATTATGCTGTGGGCTGCCCAAGAAGTGGTCTTATTGTTGATGACCTATTTAGTTTTAATGCAATCAAGAAAATAGTAAGGCAAATACTACTCAACATTTATCGGTGCCAATTAAACAGCTGCATTAAGTGAGGACCAATGTACACTTAAACCAAAACTTTGTCTGAAATGTCCTTTCATTAGCTCTACAAGGTCAGCATATCCATTGAAATAATGGTTGGGATTTCCTGTGCTTTCAGGATACACATGAACTCAACTATCATTAAATCATTTATTGATTAAGAACTCCTCTAACAACATGATAAGTTAATTCTGCTGTCTGCCTTTCTGGTGCTGAAAATTAACTATCAAAAGTTTTAAATTTTGATAATCCATTATTCTTTAAGAAAATATTTAATAATATTCCTATTTCCATGCAATATAATTTAGTTATTGGGGGTGATTTTAATTGCACCTTAGATAGCTACCTAGACAGGTCTTCTACAAAAAGGAAAGCTACCACGAATTCAAGTAAACTTATAAATTATTTTATTAATACATCTAATGTTAAGGATATTTGGAGACTAGATAATCCATCCGGACAAGAATACTCGTTTTTCTCGCCCGTATATGGAACTTACTCTAGGATAGATTATTTTCTAATAGACTCAAAATTACTACCTTTTACGTATGATGCAAAATATCACAATATTATTATTTCAGATCATGCGCCACTAACATTCAAGATAAAACTAAAAGATATACTTAATAAAACTACTACTTGGAGATTTAACCCCCAGATATTAAAGGATAAGGACTGTTGTAGACATGTAGTGGAACAGATTAAACTATTTTTTGAAACTAATGATAAACCTGAAATTTCACCATCGTTACTTGGGATACATTTAAAGCATTTATGCGAGGTGCAATAATATCCGCACAAGCTTATTTTAATAAAGAAAATAGAAAGATGGAACAAAAGTTAGAAAATGAGATAAAACAACTAGATAGTGAAAACATAAAACACCCTTCTAAAGAGCTAAGTAATAAAATTGCAATAGTAAAATATAGACTAAATAAAATATATTCTAACCAAGTCATTAAACTATTTCAACAAACCAAACAAGTGCATTTTGAATTTGGAGACAAACCACAAAAACTACTAGCACGACAACTTAGAAAATTAGAAGATGAAAAAATGATACATAGAATTAGATCTGCGCATGGAAATATATTGACGATACCAAAAGATATTAATGACAGATTTCTACAATATTATCAAAATCTTTATTCATCTAAATTAACAGGACAAACAGATGGTATGGAAACATTCCTACAAGAGTGTCAAATTAATAGTCTAGATCAGGAAGGTAGACATTTGTTAAACGCTGAAATAACAGTAAAAGATATTGAAGAATCAATTAGTTTGTTAAAGAATGGAAAAGCAGCGGGCCCTGATGGCCTGAGTGCAGAATTTTATAAAAAATTTCAAGAGCTGATTTCCCCAAGATTATATACAGTATATAGATATGCATATGAACAAGGCAAATTACCAGAATCTTTAAATGAATCCACAATTACACTCATTCCTAAGGTAGATAAGGATTTGGAAGATCCAGGATCATATAGAGCAATCGCCCTTCTAAATACAGACCAAAAAATATTAACTAAAGTTTTATCTCGGAGATTAAGTCTGGTGATTTCTAAATTAATACATTATGATCAAACAGGTTTTATTCCAAAACGCTATTCATCCCATAATCTCAGACGCTTGTTTAATATTATATATTCAAAAAGAGTACGGGACAGGGAATTAGCGGTTGTATCGCTAGATGCAGAAAAGGCATTCGATCAGGTGGAATGGTCATATTTATTTCATATAATGGAAAAGTTTCAATTGGGGGATAGATTCTGTAAATGGATAAGAATTTTATATTTGAATCCAACGGCAAGAATCTTAACTAATCAAATATTATCAGCTAAATTTAAGCTCTCTAGGGGATGTAGACAGGGATGTCCATTATCGCCTTTACTATTTGCTTTGATGATAGAGCCTTTGGCGGAAAGAATTAGATCTGAACCTGAAATTTATGGCTATAATACTGACACAACAACTAACAAAATATCTTTATATGCAGATGACGTTTTGATTTATATTACAAAACCGGAAATTAGTATACCTAAGCTGTTTAATGTTATAACTAAATTTGGCACATTCTCAGGATTTAGGATTAATTGGAACAAAAGTGATATTATGCCTATAACTGGAATAAATGTAAATATATTACAACAATATCCATTAAAAATAGTTACAGACAAATTTAAATACTTAGGAATTAATGTAACTAAATCTTATAATTCACTAATTAAATCTAATTACCCTCTATTATTAGATAAACTTAAAAAAAATATTTTGTATTGGAAAACACTTCCTATATCCATGATTGATAGAATAAATGCTATAAAGATGGTGTTTTTACCACAATTATTATATTTGTTCCAGGCTATTCCTTTTTTTCTCCCAAAGACTTTTTTAAAAAAAATAGATAATATTATTAATAGCTTTATTTGGGATTATAAAAATCATAGAATAAGTAAAAAACATTTATGTAAATCTAAGATAAACGGAGGATTAGCACTTCCAAATTTTTTATATTATTTTTGGGCAGTCCAGATTAAGAATATGAATTTCTGGTGTCTGAGTCAATTCCTGATATTTTGCACATCATCAATAAGCTTGGCACATATTATAACAGGATCAACATAATTGGATTAGAAGATCAGCATTTACAGTTACTGACACACAATTCAAGAAGGAGAAAATAGTGAGACCTGTGTGATTTAAATATCCCCCACTGTTATCAGTCTATTTGAAGAAAGTTACCCGTTGTAAATGTATTTTGATTAAAATTAATGACTGGCAGCCTCAACACAGGTGAGGTTTCAATGAGCTGGTAGGAGCAGGACAATTCATGAGCCAGCTACTGGGTCCATTGGCACGTGACCACCTGTATGCTGCCCCATGCTTAGAGGAAAAGACTTGTGTGGCATTCACACCTCATCATCCACCCTACCCCCACCTTTCATATTAACATTGGCCCATTTGACCTAATTTCAGACAGTTTAATCAATGCTGAGTCGTTTTACCTGGGTCAGCATGCAAATCCCTTTGCTTCTCCTTGTCCAGCAAGAAAAGGTGTGCATAAAGTATGCAAAAAAGGTTTTAAATATCTTGCAAAGGGAATAAATCACAATAATGCATTTTGTTGAGCCAAGGTATCTCAATTTCACAATTCTTTTTGGCATTAGGCCTAGATATGTTCTCATTCCTTTGTCAATTCCCCATTGTATTTCACAAATGTAATGACATCATCAACATGCTCAAGAAGGAACTGTAGATGCTGGAAAATCGAAGGTAGACAAAAATGCTGAAGAAACTCAGCGGGTTAGGCAGCATCTATGGAGTGAAGGAAATAAGCGAGGTTTCGGGTCGAGACCCTTCTTAGTTTGAAGAAGGGCCTCGACCCGAAACATCGCCTATTTCCTTCGAGTTATTTCCCGCTGAGTTTCTCAGGCATTTTGGTCTATCATCAACATGCTCAATGCCTAAACTTGACACACAATTAATGCACCAAAAATGGGTGAGATGTAATTTCTTTGTAATGCAATATAATGTTGGCACACACAACTGCTGATGCTGGAACCTTGTCAAAATACAAAGTGCTTGAGGAACTCAGCCATTAGGCAGCATCTAGGGAGAGGATGAGCTGACAGTGTGTTGTGTCGGAACCCTTCTTCAGACTGTTTGGAGCAGTAGGGAGAGAACTGGAAAAGAGAGGTAGGGGTGAACAAGTGATAGCTGGATATAGGTGGGAAACATTTGATGGGGAGATGGGTAGAGTAAGTGACAAAGCTAAGAGGTGAAAAGGAGTCAAAAGAGTGCCAGATAATGAGAAAAGATGAGTGAAATGTAAAGCCGGAAAGAGGGATGTGAGTGGAAGAGGGGAGGGGAAAGAGGCAAAGTTAAAAGACATTGGAGATTTTTAAACAAAATTTGATTATCCATTTTTTTTTAGTCTTTCTATCTCCTTTTCCCCTTATCTTTTAACGCAATCTTTCTTTTACAAATTTCCTTCCGTACAGATTTTGCATGGAATTTGTCATTCTGACATATTTCCAACCCTGTGGTGTAATGGTCAGAATCTCTCAATTTGATTTAATTTTTAAAGAGATAAAGAGTTGCTCATGCAGGTCTCCAATAGCATCTTCCATGAGGAGAAAGACTTATTTGCTCCACCTGTCACCAGAATTTTCTTGTTGCCGTTAACAATAACCCCCATCTTCCAGCAACTTTACACACAAAAGTTTTAAGAGATAGTCTTACTGTACATATATTTACGTTGCTGATTCACTCACTATCTTCAAGAACTAGAGATGATCAGGTGCGCGTATTTTGCATTTTGTGACAGATTTTGGGTTTAACCAGCCCAGGGGATATATGCTGATCAAGTGATGTCAGCTTTTATGGAAGTTATCTACATCTAAAATCAAAGGCTTCAACAATAGATAATCAATAATTTAATTCCTAAATTGATTTTATCTCTACTATCTCTTGCACATTTGAGTAACAATCCCTGAAAAAATTAACACCACACTACTTGAAACAGTGGAGATATGACATGTTTTATGTGCTGTGCGAAAATCTCTGCAGTATTGTAAAAATACACATATGCATGGAAATGGAAATGTAATAGCCAAGTTAAAGTTCTATTTCTTCAAGTTTTTGATTATGATAATGTTATTCCTGATAACTGACCACCGTCATTGCCATAATATTAGTACTTGTTGCTCTCCCACAAAGTGTGCTCCAAACCTGCAAGGTCAATGGTCCCGAGGAGACAATTATTCCCCAGAAATCGCAATCCAAAAAGTAATGTTGCTTTTGTGTGTTAACCATTTCAGTCCCTACTATTTGTAGTCAAATTAAAAAAAGTATAAAGGAGTCATTGACAATTTCATCCCAAATGCCTCAGGAGCCTTCACCCACCACATGCAGGTTCAGTATTACTACAGCAGGCATGGTTGCACATGATGGTTATAGGAACACATACTATATTGTTTGCAACATATTTTTGAAAGATTTGACAATGAAAACATTAAATATTCTGGCTTTCAAACAGATGTGACTTGTATGGTTCAATAAAACTCTACCCATTAGGACAAAGATTCATATGCACGGCCTCCAGCATCAATACCCTGAAGTTTATTGTTGCTGTAAATCTCCAGGATTTGTAGAGTACTTATTTTTTAAAGTACAGAGGCCCTGAGCTAATATTTTTCCTGCCGATAATTTTATATCTGAAGGGGAGTATATGTCAAGTTGTGTTTTTCAAACACAATTTCTTCTGAAGAAATCTTTATTTATGGCAAAGGTCAATTTAAAGAGGTCATTATCAGGTTTCTGTCTCCAGGATCGAACTCAGGTCGACGGCGCTGCAAGCGCTGTAAGGCAGCAACACCACCGCTGCACCACCATGCCATTTAGAGAACGTGCAGAAACAGGCCCTTCAGCCCACCGAGTCCATGCCGATCCCTGTACACCAGCACTATCCTACATGCTAGGGACAATTCACAGTTTTTACTGAAGCCGATTAACCTACACACCTGTACATATTTGGAGTGTGGGAGAAAACCAGAACACCTGAGGAAAATGCAGGCAGTCACAGGGAGATTGTACAAACTCCGTACAGACAGAACCCATAGTCAGGATTGAAACCATAAAGTAAAGTAGCAACTGTACCGCTGTGCCATTGTGCCGCCCCAATCTCACAAATAGATTTGTAATTAGGTATCTTTCTGACACCCTGGTTTCTGGCACTGTCAAGCAGCAACTCTACCACTGCGCCACTATGCCGCCCCAAACTGGGACATTTTTTGCCAAAAAGGAACAGAAATTACATTTGATTTCCTGAGAGTACCATTGTTACATGGACATTAAGCATGGCACTTAAATGTTGCAGCCTCCTTAGGATGTAAGCACTTATACCACTGGCAGAACTGCATTCCTTTACCACTGCACTGAAATGTCAGCCAGGACCTTTGTGGTGAACTCGCTGCCATAGGATAATACAGAAATGAGAATGCTACCAATCGAACTTCAGCTGGTACTTATTGAATTGAATTGAATTAAATAAAGTAATACATTTTTATTAGCCAAGTATGTATACATACAAGGAAATTGCCTTGGTGCTTTGCTCACAATTAACAACACGATATACAGTAGACAATTAAGAATAAAACATTATAATTTAAACATGTGAATAATGAAGCAAGATTATGCCGCCTTCTCAATGAGCAAGAACTTGCTGTCTGCGATGCTCACAGTCACCCGATGTTGACTTGCTGATAAGCACTGTCTCTATTCTGCATGGACAGGGCCTTGTGTGAGAACATCACATGAGTGGGTCAGAACAGAACCAAGCCCACAACAGCACAGCTGAAAATATTGGAAAGCCAGCATAACCACACCCTCAGCTCTGCTTTCCATGAACACTCAAAAATCTATCCATATCAATCAAACACTTTATGCAAGGTGAAATTACTTACACAAATTAATATTCAGTTTAATTTGGGGGTGGGAGATTGCAACCTTCACGTGGTCCACCCTGTTTCAACGAATGCAATCAACCTGGTGTGCACAAACAGAAGATCAAACAGAACAAGTTGTCTTACAACTTTAGGCTGTGCACACCATACGCAAGAAGAAGAGGAAGTTTAATTTGGAAAGATACAGCATGCAAACTGGCCCTTTGGCCCACCGAGTCCCCGCCGGCCATCAATCACCCATTCACACTGGTTGTATGTAATCACACTTTCCCATCCACTCCCTACACATTAGAGGCAAATTATAGTGGCCAATTAACCTACGCAGCCTTGCATCTTTGGAATGTGGGAGGGAATCCAGGAAGTCACAGGGAGAACATGCAACCTTCACACAGGCAGCGCACATGGTCCAGATTGAATCCAGGTCTCTGGTGCTGTGAGGCAGCAGCTCCACCGCTGCACCATTGTGTCACTATATTAACTCACAAAAGCACAGAAAACACTTAAAACCATTGAACACATTAAAGCAAAACCTAACTAATTAAAAAATGTGAATACTTTTATAATGACTATTCTCCCTCTCCAGCCAAATACTGTACCTGTCACCTCTAGTCTGACAGGTACAGTGAGCAGATCCTCAATATCACTGCTGGGCAATTTGACCAGTTCATTATCCACATCCTAGATCCACTCAGACCGGAAATCAGTAGTGGTGCTCAATCCACAAGTTCACGCCTTTATGTTTTCCAATGGGTGGCACAGTGGTGCAGTGGTAGAGTCGCTGTCTTACAGTGCTTGCAGCACCGAAGACCCAGGTTCAATCCTGGCTACGCGTACTGTTTGTACATTCTCCCTGTGACCGCATAGGTTTTCTCTGAGATCTTCAGTTTCTTCCCACACTCCAAAGATGTACAGGTTTGTAGGCTAATTGGCTTGGTATAATTGTAAATTGTCCCTAGTGTGTGTAGGATAGTGTTAATGTGCGTGGATCACTGGTCGGTGTGGACCCAGTGGGCCGAAGGGCCTGTTCACCTTATCTGAACATTTCATGCTTTATTTCTCGACTTATTCTCGACTCATTACTGATTAAGTCAAAAGACTTTGAAATTAAAAAGAACAGCTTCACCTGTCACTTCAAGGAAACTTCACAATGCTACACACGGCTTGTGATAAAGTGGCAGCGTTCAGGAGGAAGATTCATCTTTACCCGAGAAGAGTCCAGGAAGGTGACACGACTATCTTCCCTGAGATGACGACTCTCCTGGATGCTATGCCAGATGCTGAATGCCAGTTCCATGAGGAGATCTCGACCCACCTTCTGGCAATTAGTGAAGCCATCGAACATTGCTTCCCCGGACTGGACAACCGATCTCGTGATGAGTGGATCATCCAACCCTTTTCGGTTGAAGACAGTGCCGTCAGCAATACTGACCTGGCTGCGAAGGTTGAATTTTACCAAATTCGTGAAGATGCACAGCTCAAGAGTGACTTCATGGAACAAGAGCTCGCCATGTTTTGGCTGAAAGTGAAGGACTGCCTTGTTCTTTTGAAGAGGGCCCTGAACTTATTGGTCCAGTCCCCCTCAACCTATCGCTGTGAGGCTGGATTCTCAACCATGGTAACTCTGAAAACGAAGGCACACCATAGGCTTGTGATCGACAATGACATGAGGTGCTGCCTGTCGAGCATTCATCCTCGTTTTGATCGCCTGATGGCTGCGAAGTAATTTCAGCCATCCCATTGACTGAGTATTGGAAGACATGTTTTAATAAATCGGGCTTATTTTTTTCAATTTTAGTTTCGGGGATCACAGTACTGACCAAGAATGTCTGATGAGGTCATGAGGCCAAAAAGGTTAAGAATCACTGGTCCAGTATATACTACTAAAGCTCTCATCTTGTTTGTTAGTTTGTCCGTGATCTGTCTGAGTGTTTGTTAGTCTGATCCAGAAACGATGCCAAAACAGTACACAATAGTAGCATAATTTTTGGGCCACCTTACTCACCATTGTCCTGTGGTGTGCTGTTTCACGTTTTGTTCAGATTGATATTTTACAAGTTATTGACATTTTAAACAAAAACATTTTAAAACAGCGCCCCCACTTGCCGTCTTTACTTGACTTGCATCACAAACGACACCCAATGGGTCCTCAGCCGCAGCTGTGGCCTTTGCAGAATTTCAGATTGCCATCTATTTTTCCTTTCACCTGTCCTTGCCTTGCCTTGCCTTGCCTCACAACGGGAACACAACGGCTCCATGGGTACTTCTCCTTCCATTTAACAAATGCCTCCAGGGTTCCTCTCTTTCCGTTACTCATTTTAACCTTAATTTCTGCTCCAGCAGGCCCTGGCCTGGGGTTGGAGCCGGTGCGGGGACCGGGGGCGGGGAGAGGCCGTGCCAGCAACCCGGGCCTGGGTGCTGAGGCTGGGGCTGGATCTGCTGCTCCGGGACCATGGGGAGGGAGGGCACAGGGAGGGAGAGGAGCGGCAGTCTGGGCCTCTCCCTTACCCTCCATGGCTCCGTGCCGCTCAGCCCTCCCCCCCCACAGCCCCTACCACATGTACAACTTCATCGCCAACATGGTGGACAAATCATTTACATCGAGATCCTGCAAAGGTGAGGAGGGAGAGTGGGTGGATTGAGGGAGAGGAGGGGGTAGGGAGAGAGGAGAAATTGGGGGAGGTGAGGAGGGAGAGAGGAGGGGGAGAGTGGGGGAGAAGAGGGGCGTGGGTTAGGGAGTGTGAGATAGTGGAAGAGGAGGGCAGTGGGAGAGGTGAGGAGGGAGAGTGGGGGGTGGGATAGGGGAAGGTGAGTAGTGGGGAGAAGACGGATAGAGGGAGAGGGGGGATAGGGAGAGGGGTTATGGAGGGAGGGAATGACTGAGAGTAGGGGAAACAGGGAGGGAGAGGTGACGGAGGGAGTGGAGGAGGGAGGAGGAGAGGGGAATGAAGAGGGAGGGTCATGAGCAGGGGGGGAGTTCTGCGGGATGAGGGGAATGGAAGAGTATAGGGGTAGGAAGAGGGATGGTGAGGTAATGGAAATATTAAACACAGTTATTAACTTTAACTTAATTTCTGCTGTTAGTGTGGGCCCATCAGCTTCCCCTGGTGGAATGTTGCATTGGAGGACCAGACCTCCCATGGCATGGACCCAATGGGTCCCACTTGGTCTCGAATATCTATATAATTATAAGTCTCATCTTGACCATTCCCCGTCTGCGCTGTATATTGTTTTTAGAAAAAATGCTACCCTGTATCTAGCAATGTTACAAAATATTGAAATTTTAAAAATCAGGTCTGCAATTTATTCCATCAGATAAAGCATAAAAAGAAATTTAATTTGACACCTAATTCACATTCGTATCTTCAGTATTATAAATGTTATGGCCATTTTCATACTCGGAAATTAGCATCTTGTTCCCTATTGCTTTTACATTGACCTAACACAAAAGCTGTGATCGAAGACAGTCAAAAGCTCATAACTTTCTTAACAATTAAGAGAACTGAATGAAATTTTCAGTTATTATAGATTGAAGCATTCTGAAACAAATATAAAACATCTTACTTGCATTACCTGAAATTAAAGCATATAATTAGTTAATTACCTAAATGTAGCTAATTACAGAATTGACCATTGTGACGGAAATAGTAATAAACACCCAGACTGTCTGGAAAATTCAAAAATGTGATATTCTCAAGATCAGAACTTTAATATTATTGTATTATATGCTGTAAGTCCGTAACAGATAGGTAAATAAATTACAATAGACCAAGTCTTTATGGAGAAGATCAGTTTCTAGCAGGTACATCGGCATATCATAATCAGTAGCATCATCATACTCCTCAGATTGTAACCAATAAGCAACTCTGTACACCTTGTTTTTCCTTAACGTTTCAATTTTGGCATTGTAAACTACACGTTTTTGCTCTTCAAACCACGCATGACATGCCTTACTGCCGCTACTTTCCCATTAAGAATGTCCTGTAGATTCCATTTCTTAAGAAAAGGATATATTTTTTAAGTAACCTAAGGCATTGGTGAGACCAATTCTGGAGTATGGTGTACAATTTTGGTTGCCTAATTATAGGAAGGATGTCAACAAAATAGAGAGAGTACAGAGGAGATTTACTAGAATGGTGCCTGGGTTCCAGCAACTAAGTTACAGAGAAAGGTTGAACAAGTTAGGTCTTTATTCTTTGGAGCGCAGAAGGTTAAGGGGGGACTTGATTGAGGTCTTTAAAATGATGAAAGGGATAGACAGAGTTGACGTGGATAAGCTTTTCCCATTGAGGATAGGGAAGATTCAAACAAGAGGGCATGACATGAGAATTAAGGGACAGACGTTTAGGGGTAACATGAGGGGGAACTTCTTTACTCAGAGAGTGGTGGCTGTGTGGAATGAGCTTCCAGCAGAAGTGGTGGAGGCAGGATCGATTTTAACATTTAAAAGTAAAGTGGATAGGTATATGGACGGAAAGGGAATGGAGGGGTATGGTCTGAGTGCAGGTAGATGGGACTAGAGTAAAATAAATGTTCGGCACGGACTGGAAGGGCCGAGAGGGCCTGTTTCCGTGCTGTAATTGTTATATGTTATATATGTTATCCAAATAACAAACTAATCCCATTCACCCAAGAATTCACACTATAACATGATTTTTAAATGTCACATTTAATTCATGAATTCATATTTAAGTCTTGAATTCATATGCCAGATGAAGGGAATTTGATGTTTAATTCCCATAAATTAATCTAGAAACATCCACCCAATATAATATATATATTTTTTTTTTTTGCACAAAACATGGGACTAAAACTGATATTTTGTATAAAAATATTGACTATGGGTAAACAATAACACAAAATATAGACGATTTAGATGCTCTTATGATATGATTGTCCAAAAAAAAAGAGCATTTAAATCATCTTGTGAGTGTTTTTTTCTGGAACGCAATCGATTGGAATGTTGCATTTGCGGTGAATTTGAACCCCATATCGGCAGGAAAAACACTGCCGGTTCGTATGGGGCCCAAATCACATTTTCGTAATGTAAAATTAGATTAAAGTCATCCCAAGAAGCAAGTTGATATGTAAAATATACGACTTACCCTTTGCTTTGTCCTGTTCATGCGATCCTTCACGTTGGAAGTCGCTTTTTATTTTAATCAAATTATTAAATTGTCTCGCAATTTTTAAAAAAAAAATCGGGAACGGAAGTCAGATCAATTTTTCTTCAGCAGCTAACATCCTGAGGAAGTCCGCCTCTGACAGGCAGGAGAAAACGGCATTTTAATGTCAGTTTTGTAACATCGCTACAATAGCGCTATGATTTTTGGCCATCTTACTCACAGTCCTCCTCCGCTGAGGCAGCCCCGAGGATTTTTCCGATCGATGAAAGATAAAAAAGTTATGAATGTTTAAAAAATCTTGAGATCAGCTGATTGGTCCTCTCGCATGTCAATCACCATCATGAAGGTAACGCCCCTTCCGGGGGGCAGGACTATAAATCCCTGGATGCCTGGACGTGAGTCAGTCACTCTAGAAGATCGCGAGAGAGAGGCCACAACTGTGATTCTGCCGTGAGTCTACTGAACTGTGAGTCTACCCTTTGTTTGCTTTATGTCGTTATGTGGTTTATGTGGTTATGTGCTTTATGTGGTTAGCTCTTTATGTGCTTGCAATAAATGATTTGTTAGCCAGTAATGTGCTTGCAATGAATTATCATTTGTTAAACCTGAATGTGCTTGCAATAAATGATTTGTTAGCCAGTAATGTGCTTGCAATGAATGATCATTTATTAACCCTTAATGTGCTTGCAATAAATGATTTGTTAGCCCTTAATGAAATGAAATTAGTTGTTTGGCCTGCCCTGTGCTTAAAATTGAAATGGAAATTAATTGAAATGAGTTGATTGGCCTGCCATGTGCTTTTGCTTTTGCTTTGCCTTTCCTTTGCTTGACCTCACCTGAAATGAAAGCAAATGGATTGTATTGTTGGTTGACCCCACCTGCCCTATGCTTGACTTGACTTGAATTAACTTGACTTGAAATAGATTGACTTGGCATGAAATAAATTGAAATGGATTGTTGGCCCTGCACCCACTGTGCTTGACTTGACCTGATCCACAACACCCATGCTAGCGCTCCAGAATCCCCCCACTGGCCACAAATATTGGAATTGGTGGAGAGGTGGAATATTGTGTTGGGGGACCAACCCTCCCATATGAAGCTGGGACCCAACGGGTCCCACTTAGTCTAGTATATTACTAAAACTCGCATTGTGTTTGTTTCTATGTCTGTCTGTCTGTGCGGGGTTCCTGAAATTATGGCTAAATGGTACATGATAGCGTTACAATTGTTGACCTACCTTATGCACCATTGTCCTGGTGTATGGAGTATCAAGTTTTGTTCAGATTTATGGTATATTTCACAAGTTATTCACAATTTAATTTTTACAAAACCCCACTTTGCCAAAGTTTTCTTCCATCTGCACTGGCAGTTAGTAGCATATGATGTCACAATGGCACCTCATTTACATAAACTGCCCATCAGCAGTGTTCCACCCCATAATGACATCACAATGGGATCTCATTTACATTTTTAAAAACTCCGTTTTCAAAAACACATCCTCACAATGACATCAAGGGGGGTAGGGAGGGGAAAGGGGTTATGGAAGGGGGAGGGAGGGTGTGAATGAGGGTAGGGGAAAAGAGATGGAGAGAGAGGTGAGGGACGGAGTGGGGAGGGGAGGAGGAGAGGGAAAGGAAGATGGAGGGTGAAGAGGAGGGGAAGGAAGTGATAGAGATGAGGGGGAATGGAGGAGGGATGACGAGGCACACTTGGGGAGGGTTGCCGTGACTTGCATCACAACGGGGATCTCTGGCATCACAACGGGAATCTGTCAGCTACGCCTGCACAGTTGGTGGCTATGGGTGAGTGGTGCAATATTGCATTCGGGCACCAGCCCTCCCATGTGACAGGGATCCCACTTGGTCTAGTATATTATTAAAACTCTCTGTTGGTTTGTTTGCATGCGTGCGTGTGTGTGATATCCCAAAACCCCACCAAACTGGTACATGATAGCGCTACAATTGTTGGCCCAGCTTACCATTGTCCTGGGATGTAAAAGAAACAAGTTTCGTTCAGATTCATGATATATTTTACAAGTTATTGACATTTTAAACTTTACAACAATCACTTTCCAACCACTTTTCCACTTGCCCTGCCGTCAGCCACCTTTGACATCACAATGGCATCACAATGGGATCACAAATCTCATTTACATTTAAAAAATCGTGATTTAAAAAAAAACTTTTTAATCAACTTCTTCCGTTTTCATTCACAATGACGTCACAATGGGATCCCAAATCTTGATTTTCAAAAAAACTAAATTTTTATCTAATTCTTCTGTTTTCATTAACAGCTAATATTGTGTTTGGGTTATTTTAAGGAAAAAACACGATTTTCATTGCAAATTTCATATTTTTTTAAACATTGCGATTTTCAATGTAGGGGGTGGGATAGGGGGGGGCTTTCATTTTTTTTAATCGTGATTTTCATTGTGGGGGTGGGATAGGGGGGTAAGGAGTGGGGGAGCAAGGGGATAGAGGGAGAGGAGGGGGATAGGGAGGGGAGAGGGATGGCAAAGTGGGGGAGGTGAGGAGGGACGGTGTGGGAGGAGGGGGGATAGAGGGAGTAGGGGAGTGGGTGAGGTAGGGAGTGGGGGATAGAGGGAGGGGAGGACATTGGGGGAGATGAGAATGGAGAATGGGAGAGTGGAATAGAAGGGAGGTGAGGAGTGGGAGAGCAGGGAGATGGAGGGAGAGGAAGGGGTAGGGAGAGGAGAGGGGTTATGGAAGGAGGGAGGGAGTGACAGGGGGTAGGGGAAATGAGAGGCAGGGAGAGGTGTGGGAGGGAGTGGGGAGGGGAGGAGGAGAGGGAAAAGAAGAGGGAGGGGGGTGAGGGGGAATGGAGGAGGATAGGGGTAGGAAGTGGGATGGTGAGGCGCAGTTGGTGGAGGGTTGCCATTACTCGTATCACATCGGGGATCTCTGGCATTGCAACAGGAACCCCTCAGCCGTGCCTGCGCAGTTGGGGGCTATGGGTCAGTGGTGGAATATTGCCTTGGGGGACGGAGCCCAATGGGTCCGCACCTAATCTAGTGATTTCTGAAGTTAAAATGGCTCTCAGTCTGAGAAAGCTTTCTGATAATTTACAGAGAGCTTAACCTATTTTCATGGGATTGTTAAAATCTAAGAGGTCTTTCCCCTTTCAAAAATAACTCTGGAAATGTTCATGGTGCATCTATAGATTTGCGATAGAATATTGTTGCCAAAACTTACTTGGCATTATGTTCTTTTTAAATTTTATTATGAGACTAATAACTTTGCCAATGAAATTTGAAATAAGCATAACAAGGCTGATGATAAACTTAACAAACTGCCAAATAGAGAATTGGCCATCTGTCAAAATATTGTCAACAATAAGACCCATGCTCCCGAAGGAAACATTAGAAGTGTGTTTTCAGCCCAACAGGTAGAATGGTTAACAACGGAGAGAGAGGATTGTTCACCTTTTAACATAGGCGCGATCCTTCTCTCCCCAATAAAGTTGAAGAATACAATATACAAGAAAAATCCGATTATTCACAGCACCTTACGAATTTGGAGACAAGTAAAACTTACTCCTAAATTAAGAAATGTATCTCTCCTATAGCTAATAACCTGTCGTTCAAACCATCTACTATAGATAAAACGTTTACTCATTGGGAAAGATTAGGAATCAAAAAGATTGGAGATTTGTATGAAATGGGAAACCTTTTATCATTTCAGAAATTACAATCCAGATACAATCTGAGAGATAATCAATATTTTAGATATCTTCAAATTCGAGATTATCTGAAAAAATATACACACGAATATCAAACTCTGATGCCAGATATATTAGATGAGGGCATGAATAGAAACGCAGTCAAATAATTTAATATCATACTTGTATAATATCATTCTAAATATAGAAATTCCATCTTCAGATGCAATTAGAAGAGAGTGGGAACAGGAATTAAGTTACCAAATTCCCAAAGACAGATGGGATAAATATTTTCTATATGTACACAACTGCTCGACTAATGTAAGACATATTTTAATCCAATTTAAAATATTACATAGACTATATTACTCGAAAACTAAACTGAACAAAACTTTTCCAAATGTATCTCTCATCTGTGACAAATATTTATCTCACAAAGCGACTATAACACACTCTTTCGCCTCCTGCATAAAACTTCATAAATGTTGGAAATAAATCTTTGAAATCTTCACAAAATTATTAAAAACAAAACTGGATCCCCATACTGAATTGATTATTTTTGGAACAACAGAGGCCTACTCTGAGTTATCAATATTTCAAAGACGTTTCCTTAACTACGGCCTGATAATGTCAAAAAACTTATACTTAAATTTTGGAAAAATGCATCCACCCCAACGCTTAAAATGTGGATTACAAGCATGCCTGAGACGCTACATCTTGAAGATATGAGACTCGTCTTAGCAGGAAAATCTGAACCATTTTTAAAGACATGGTCTCCTTTTAATTGATTCATTACAAGTATAACATGGTGCAACACAACTATGGAAATAAACCGATTCACGAACTGGGTGATGGGTGTGGTGAGATATGAAGCAGGTATACCCACACATAAGGGTCCCTTTTTTTTCTTTCTTTCTCTTTTCTTTTATTTATTTTTTTATTATTTATGGGTTTTTGTCTTTATTTCTCTATAGGCTATAATTGGTTTACCCCTGGACTGCACACCTGGTAGTCTAGGTGTTTACACATCACTACTTCCTTCACTCTTTCTCTTTCTCGTTCCTCTTTCTTGCTCTATCTATTTCTTGATAAATTTAAAATAGAAGCGGTACATGGAATGTATTTTGTCATACGCCGTGGTTTATACTACTGTACATTGCTTCTGATAAACATATAATTTTTTTTTTTAAAGATGTGTGTATGAGTGAGATTGTTCACAATGTCCATAGAATTGCCTGGACAGAGTGAAGCGCAAATTCAGATGGAACGGTTTTGGCCTTCATTGCACTTTTGAATCTGTTCTTTTTAATCTTTGTGCACGGAGCAGAATAATTTAGAAGTCCTCACAATAACATAATAGGGGGAATTTCTGGGATCCTTGAATGCAGAAGTTTGTTTTGTTATCTCTGAAACAAAATAAGTTTTCTTTTGCTTCAGAGATAACAACCATTGATATAAACCCACTGACTACCATGGCTATCTGGACTACACTTCTTCCCACCCTGCTTCCTGTAAGGACTCCATCCCCTACTCCCAATTCCTCTGTCTGCGCCGCATCTGCACTCAGGATGAAGTGCTCCACACCAGGGCATCGGAGATGTCCTCATTCTTCAGGGAACGGGGGTTCCCCTCTTCTACTATAGATGAGGCTCTCACCAGAGTCTCTTCTATACCCCGTGACTCTGCTTTCCTCCCCACCCTCCCCCACTCGTAACAAGGGCAGAGCCCCCCTTGTCCTCACCTTCCACCCTACCAGCCGTCACGTACAGCAAATAATCCTCCAACATTTTCGCCACCTCCAACGTGATCCCACCACTTGCCACATCTTCCCATCTCCTCCCCTGTCTGCTTTCTGCAGAGACCGCTCTCTCCGTAACTCCCTGGTCAATTCGTCCCTTCCCACCCGAACCACCCCCTCTCCGGGCACTTTCCCTTGCAACCACAGGAAATGCTACAATTGTCGCCTTACCTCCCCCCTTGACTCCATTCAAGGACCCAAGCAGTCTTTCCAAGTGCGGCAGAGGTTCACCTGCACCTCCTCCTAACTCATCTATTGCATTCGCTCCCCCCCCGCGGCATACAATGTGGAGTGGTGCGGCCGTTCCTGGGGACTGGAGCTTCAAGCCAAGGGCGCAGCGCGGACTTTAACATCGGGAGCTGCGATCCTTTGCCGAGGGTCACCAGCGGAGATCCGACCATGGGACCTGTGAACTTTAACACCGTGAAGCCGCGGTCTCCGGTATGACGAAGCCGACTTGGGAGCTCCATTCTGCAGAGTGTTCCAATTCATCCCGATGCCGGAGTTTCGATCATCTTGACGAGAGGGCTTGAACATCGGACCGTCTGCGGAGGGTTCAAAGGCCCCGATCATGGGTGAATAAAGGAGGAAGATCATTGAAAATAGGTGCAGGAGTAGGCCATTCGGCCCTTCGAGCCTGCACCGCCATTCAATATTATCATGGCTGATCATGCAACTCAGCATCCTGTACCTGCCTTCTCTCCATACCCCCTGTTCCCTTTAGCCACAAGGGCCACATCTAACTCCCTCTTAAATATAGCCAATGAACTGGCCTCAACTACCTTTTGTGGCAGAGAGTTCCACAGATTCACCACTCTCTGTATGAAAAATGATTTTCTCATCTCGGTCCTAAAAGACATCCACCTTATCCTTAAACTGTGACCCCTTGTTCTGGACTTTATTATTAATTTGCTCATTTGACTGATGACTGAACTTAATTGCCTTCCATCACAGTGCGGAATGTGGATTCCACTGTGGTGGATGTTTATGTTCTATTTTATTTTATGTGGCTGTGTGTATTGTTTCTTTTCACTTAGTATGGCTGTATGGTAACTCAAATTTCACTGTACCTTAGTCGGTTAAGTGACAATAAACGCAAACTTGAACTTGAACTTGAAGTATATAGCTACAGCGAAATATGTCAGTGAAAGATGAAAATGTAAAGCCTGAAAATATATATACAACACACATGAACAATATGAAACAAGCTTGAAAAAAATGAATAGGAAGGGAACTAAGAGCAATATAACAACATCTATGAAAATAAAATGGACACACATAGGAGATAAACATTTTAATATTTGCCACATCAAAAGGAAACTAATCAATTACATTTTCTTTCAAGATGCAAGTCACACTTCAAGACATATTCCTAATTGCTGACAAACCCATTACATAAGATTATTTATTTTTTAAATATATTTATATTCATTTTTATTTGCTTATAGAGTCATAGTCTAACCGCACAGAAACAGGCCCTTCAGCCTAACCTGTCCATGCTGACCAAGATGCCCCATCTAAGTTAGTTCCATTTACCCGTGTTTGTTTCATATCCCTCTAAACCTTTCCTATCCACATACCTGCCCAAATATCTTTCAAATGGTGTTATTGTACCTACATCAACTACTCCCTCTTTTCCTTAGGAAAGAGCTTAGGAAAGGATACTTTTCCTTAGGAAAGAGCATATCAAGTGTAATATTAAATACCATATGCACATTGTTACACACAGATGTAATATGTTACATAAGGTACACAAAATACTACAGTTAAGCATCTAGAATCTAAATCTATCTGTAATTGATATAGTGCTCAGTCCTGAGGAATTCAGACTGAATATTTTCTACACTGCCACAAAATGGGTGTAAAAACCAGTTGGTACATGTTTATTCCCCTGAGAAATCTATATCAGCATCTGGAATCACTGCATAAAACATATCTCAGTACTTTGCAGATCACTGCAAGCCCACAAACTCCTGCATTTGGCAGAAGTATCAAGTGGGAGATCGCAAATCACTTGCAGCATCCTGTGGAATGTTACAATCCTGCTACTTTGACCTTGAATGTAATCCCAGGTAACTTCTCTGTTTCCCTTTGCTCGGAAACAATATGAATAAGCTGTATTTATCCCTGCAGCATTACAATAAAATAAGCTGACTATTAAAATATTTAGGCAAATGCTGGAAATATGAAATAGAAACAGGAAACGTTAGTAATATTCAACTGTGGTAAGGAAAATGGGGTTAACATTTCTGGTTGGAACAGTGCGTCAATTGTGAAGACAGAAAATTACAGGAAACAACGTAGAGAGGATAAAGAATATACACAATTCTGAGAAGAAAATGGGCTTGTTAGGAAAGTATGACTATTGTTTACTTGAAATATAGGTAGGAAGTAAAGCATGTGGTTTTATACCGTCTGCGCTGAGGCATAATGGCGGAGCTGGTGGCCTCGGAGTTGTGGCGGCGTTCCGGCGTTCCGGCGGCGTACCCGACTTCAGAGCTGTGGCAGCATTCCGCCGTTCCAGCGTTCCGCCGTTCCAGCGTTCCGGCGGCGGTGGCCCGACTTCAGAGCTGTGGCGGCGTTCCAGCGTTCTGGTGGCGGACCCGACTTCGGAGCTGTGGGTGCATTCTAGCGTTCCGGCGGCGGACCCGACATCAGAGCTGTGGCGGCGTTCCGGCGTTCCGGCGGCAGCGGCGGCGCGGCTTCGGGGCTGTGGCAGCATTCCGGCGGCAACCTGACTTCGGAGCTGTGGCGACGTACCGGCGTTCCGGCAGCGGCAGCCCGACTTCGGAGGCTTGTCTGTGGGCCCAGTGGACGACAACATCGGAGGCCTGGATCGCCTCAGTGCAGAGGGAGAACAAGGAGGGAAGAGACAGAGACTTTAAGACTTTTGCTTTCCATCACAGTGAGGAGGTGCCTGGTGAACTCACTGTGGTGGATGTTAAATATGTGTTTATTGGGTGTTTATTGGGTGTTTTGTTTTTTATTATATGTATGAAATAAAGGACAATAATCTGAATGACAATAAAGGATACTTTGACTTTGACTTTGAATTAGAAATTGGAAGGGTAGTGTTGAAAAATTAAGTGAAGACAAGGTTCCAGGAGACCATCAGCAAAGAGAGAGACAAAAGGATTGCCTATCCGTAAACGAGCAAAAAGAATATTATTGAGGTGTGAGAGAGGAGTGTTGGAATAGGCTCTACAAATAACACAGTGAGTGTTATAACAAATGAATAACATGACATAAATGAACAACATGAATAACAAATATTCACGTATACTCACCAGTAGGAATCCTTAGTTAAGCTTTCACTTATAATGGATAAAACCCATATAGTTTGATTCTGTAAACAGGAACCACACAGTAAGACATAGGCTACCGATGTTTAACCTTCAGACACCTCGTGACATGGTGAAGTAAAGTAGAAAGTGCTGTACAAATAAATATGTGCAGTTCAGGCTACATCTGCTGATTCTAGTTACTCACTCTCTCATGTGCTTTTCTTTCTATGACATTAACTTCAACATGGATTATTTTTTATAATTAATCAGACATGGGGTCATCTAAAATCAATGTCCTGTCTGTTATTTAAATGTTAGACTAACCATAATTGAGAACAAAATACTTACAGCTACTTAGTTATGAAGTGGATTTCAACCTGACCAGAGAATTCTAAAGCTGATCAAGACAATCTCATAGTTCCTGTTGAAAATGCCAGATAAACATATGCTCCCTGAGTGCATGAAATGACATATGTTTTAAATAAAGAGTTTAATTTTGAAGAATGAAAGATGATAAATCATCTTCATAATCTTAAACATGTCCATGCAATGACCTATCACATTTTACATACATTAAAAAAATGTCATTGTATTCAAGAGGGTTAGATCTAGCTCTTTGGGCTAACTGAATCAAGGGATATGGGGAGAAAGCAGGATCGGGGTGCTGATTCAGCCATGATCATATTGAATGGTGGTGCTGGCTCAAAGGGCCGAATGGCCTACTCCTGCACCTATTTTTTATGTTTCTATGTTTTAAGTCTCATGCAAATTTTTTTTTAAACTTTATTCTTGTCTCATATTTGCAATTAATTTCACTATTCCCCAACTAAAAATTCTGTTTTGCCAAATCTCTGACTTGGTAGTTTCGTGTAGATGTTTTTATAACTACATACAAGGGGAACAGCGTTGATGTTATTTCAGTATAGAGAGCCACAGTGCTTTTCTATTATAGTATTAATCATTGTGCCAAACTGTTATTAGAACATTCTTTTTCAACTAAATTTTATGTTTTTAAATGCATGAGGGGTGGAAACCCTCTTCCGATTTTAGAACAGCAGCATCAACAGTAAGTATTCCCAGGTCAGATATAGCACAGGTTGGAGACTGAAGTAACTTCACTCTGCATTTCCCGAGTAATTGATTCCACCTTTAAGAATTACTTCCTTGGATTTTACTTGTACCAGGCCATAAATGTGGCCTCATTTGGTGAGATTGCCTATTTGGCACCATTTGGAAACAGATTTGTGTTGTGGGCGCATATTCATTATTAACAAGCAAGGGCTGCCCAAATCACTATTGTAGTGATCAGATAAAAACTGATTGCAGTTGGTATGAACTGATTTAGAGTCTTGGGAAGAATGTCCTAATATATCCTAACTCAACTCTTACTTTTACATGTTTGTGTTAGCAGTAATACCTTGGCATTCAATCAACAAATTATAAATGGATGTATTTTAACATGATAAATATCAATTGTTGTTATATTACATCTGAGTGTAATAGCTATTTCGACAGAAACTAATGTAGCAGCTGATTAATGTCCTATCAAATGATAGCATAGAAATCCAAAAGCATCACATTATGCAGCAGTGTCATTTTTTTCTAAAGTGTAACATTATTCTGACCATTTCTGAGTCACCCCAAATGTTTGACCAAGCACTTTCAGTCGTAAATCAGCTTTGCAAACATCTCCTTGTCATTTGTTGCGTGTGTTGATGTCACTTTCTGTGCATTGCTTTTGGGAACATAATAGAGGAAATTAGGTATCCCAATTTATTTCAAACATCTTGAATCATTTTTTTAGAAACATATATTCAAGTAGCTGCACTTTCTAACTTTGGTCATGGGTAATCATTTCTCATATTCAAGTCATGATGCAACTTTATAGGACTTTGGTTAGACTGGAGTATTAGGCTGGGTTTGAAGTATTGCGTGCAGTTCTGATCACCCTATTACAGGAAGGAGGTGGAGGATTTGGAAAGGGTGTACAGGAGGTTTACCAGAATGATGCCTGGATTAAGGGGTATTACCTATAGGAAGGGGTTAGACAGACTTAGATTGTTTTCTCTGGAATGCCAGAGTATATGAAATTATGAGGCATAGATTGGGGAGACAGTCAGAACCTTTTTTTCCAGGATGGAAAAATCAAACGTGAGAGGGCATAGCTTAAAAGTGAGAAGGGAAAAGTTTAAAGGAGATGTGCGGGGCAGGTTTTTTTACACATTGGTGCTGAGAGTCTGGAATGTGCTGCCAGGGGTGGTGGTGAAGGCAGATACAATAGTGGCATTTAAAAGACACTTGGATAGGTACATGGATATGCAGGGAATACAGGGTTATGTGAAGGCAGATAAGAGGTCTTAGCATCAATGTTTGGCATGGACATTGTGTGCCAACACCTTGCTTTTTCTGCCTATCACCTATCAGCCCATCTCACCCCTCCCTCTCACCTCTTTTTATTGACTATCTTCCCTATATACTCAATCCTGATGCAGGCTCTCGATCTGAAATGCCATCCACCCCTTTTCCTGCACAGATGTTGCTTTTTGACCCACAGAGTCCCACCGCCAATTTATGTTTTGTTCCAACCTCCAGCATCCACAGACTCTTTTGTCTCTATAAAATAATTTATGTATTTTTTCTGCATAATTGTTTTGCTTTCTTGTTTTTAATGATTTAAAAGAGATTTTGGTTTCAAGCTATATAATTTAATTCTAAAATATGCTGAATAATTTTTTTTTTAATGTTGTAGTCATTTTTTATAATTTAATAAGGAACTGCACATGCTGGTTTATACCGATAAAAGACAAATATATAACATAATACTTGGATCTGAAAGTCCATCTTGAAGGTATAACTTTTGTTTTTTTATTGTCATTGTTTAGTCATTTGAATACTTCTGAAAATCAATGATTTTCAGATAAATCCAAAGGTTGTGCAGCTTGCAAAACCCGGGGTATGGTTTTGTTAACTGTCCATGATCATTTCTGCCCTTTGGAGCCCAGTCTTGTTCTGACCTACCCTGCGGAAAGCATTACATCGCACTCAGCCCTTGTATAATTCAGTATTTGAAACATACAAAATGTGGTGACATTAGTGGATTCATAAAGAGAAAGTATTACGTTTTTTTCATATGCACTGACAGGCATCAAATGGCAGGCAAAACTAGTGAGCAGATGCAGTTCACATCAGACAGCAAGATCGGCTCCAATGGAGACACAAGGGACTGAGGATGCTAGAGTGTTGAACAAAAAACACCGTGTTGGAGGAACTCAGCAAGTCAGACTGTATCTGTGGAAATAAATAGTCAGATGATGTTTTGGCCTGGCCTGCTGAGTACCTCCAGCACTTCCATTTTTTGCTGGTTCTGTTCCAATATTTAATACTATGGGCATTTGGTCTGTTATCCACTTTTTCAATTGGAAATAGATTCAAAACAATGGACCAGCATACAAAAGAGTAAAATTTCTGCATGCTTTTCCTAGTTTTCCCTCTTGCCACCTCTCTCCACATCCTTCTTTTAGATTTGATTAGATTAGAGATACAGTGCAGAAACAGGTCCTTTGTCCCACCGAGTCCGCACCAACCAGCAATCCTTGCACATTAACATTATCCTACACACAACAGGGACAATTTACATTTATACTAAGCCAATTAACCTACAAACCTGTAAGTCTTTGGAATGTGGAAAGAAACTGAAGATCTCAGAGAAAACCCACGCGGTCACGGGGAGAACATACAAACTCCGTACAGACAAGCACCGTAGTCGGGAGCTTTGATCACCGGCTGTGGGAGCTTCGATCGCCCCGACTGCGGATGGTTCGACTGCCCCGTCCACAGGAAAATAAGATGGAAAAAAGGTAAGACTTTATTGCCGTCCATCACAGTGAGGAATGTGGGGGAGCCACTGTGATGGATGTTTATGTTACCTGTTACGTAGTTGTGTCTTGTTGTTTTTTTCTGGTATAATGGTATGGTAAATCAAGTTCACTGTACCTTAAATGGTACACATGACAATTAAGGACCATTGAACCATTGAACCAGGGTCTCTGGCGCTATAAGCGCTGTAAGGCAGCAACTCAACCGCTGCGCCACCACACCACCCTTGTATGGCATAACATGTCTAATGAGCCACTGGTCCATATGCCATATCTCCATCAGAATCATTGTAATTGTTCATCCTAAGAATGCTCAGGCTTTGGTCATTCATTTCTAACCACCTCACTCCTCATGGAATTACCTCTTCCGCCATTGCTCTTCAGTCTTCACTTGCTTTTCTGTCTCCCTAATTTTCCTTACCTTTATTCATCTAATGTACTTTTGCCCACTTCTTCCACACTTATGAGATTTGTTCTTCACCAAATATACAATAGAGGGTGCTAGTTTCTTACAAGTTGAAATCTTTTAACTTCAGCAAACTACATTGACCAGCAGGATTTCAGATTTGATTCACAGCCAGTGCTCAGACAGATGATCTTTACCAGATTGTATGGTTATATGATCAATCCTACTGACTTCATAACAAAGGTCTTGAGCAGAAAATTAAATGTGTCCATTTTTACTGTGGTTTTCTTCCAAACACATTGCTGGAACTTTCATAATTAAACTGTTGCAATGCAGAGAGCAGATTGACATATAGACATAAAGAGATGAACCCCAGATATAATAATAATAATAAATACTTTATTAATCCCCTTTTCAGGGGAAATTCAGATGTCCTTGCAGCACACTAATAAAAATACAACATACCATTAAAGAAGAAGTTTAACATTAAAACATAAAAACATGGCTCTTCAGCCCGCAAAGTTTGCATCAACCACCAATTTACAGTAATGTTATCTTAATCGGGTTTGATTTCTATTCAACTCTCTCCAGAATCTACAAGAATCTAAACTTACATAGAATGGGGAAGTTAAGGAGGTCAGCCGGCAGTCTAAGGGATGTGAAACAAAACTGGAGCACTCAGAAGAAACCCATATAGTCACAGGTTGAATGTATAAACTCCACATACAGTCAAGACCCAAGGTCAGGATTGAACCAGTCTCTTGTGCTGTGAGGCAGCCACTGTAATGTCCTATGGTGCAATCCTTAATTCATTCATAAAAGGGTGATATACTTAAAGCAATAATAATTGTTCACAACTAATATTCTGTAGGGTACACATTTTGTCAACATACACAGAAGTTCAGATGCATAATACTGCTTTCTTATTGATTTTACATGCCTCAAAACCAATTGTTTACTGGAGTCGAACATGAGTGTAAACTTTTGCAAATACAATTGGATCGCTCTGGAAATTCGACTGGGCAATTACGGTTATGATTTCTTCAACATGTTCTTATCAAGTCACATCATCCCCTGTCTTAACACAGTATTGACTAAGTTATTCCAAAGATTGCCCATCATTGAACACTCTTAGCACGCCGGTTTTAATAACAACACTCCAGGATGGAGCCCCATTCAGATTGGTTCCTGTATGTAGATTGACTCCTTCGTGCAACCACCACCCACCCATACACCCACCATGTCTCTGGCCCGATGATGTACACCCAGATTTTATCCTCACTGTATAAATATGTAGCTAAAGAGTGGTGATCTTGGCAAGGCACCAGGCAAATGAAGTGTCTGCGAAGCTTCAGTTAACATAGCTTGACATCATCAGGATCCAAAAGTAAGTGAAAAGAACAAGATTGTACCTTTGCCTAAAAGAAAAGTGCTGTATCTGTGCTAATGATTGAACATCCAAATTCATTGAATACAAAAGGCAAGCTAAGAGAGTTGTCAGTGTACCAATATCTCTAACATTTGGTATGTCAGAGAGGATTCTCTTGAACTTCTACAGGTGTACAGTGGAGAGTATATTTACTGGTTGCATGATGGCCTGGTTCGACAACTTGAATGCTCAGGAACGAAGATGACTGCAAAAAGTCTGCCCAGTCACTGCCCAGTCCATCACAGGTTCTGACGTCCCCACCATCGAAGGGATTTACTGCAGTTGCTGCCTCAAAAAGGCAGCCAGCATCACCAGAGACTCACAACACCCTAGCCACACACACATTTCACCCCTGCCATCGGGAAAAGGTACAGGAGCCTGAAAACTATAACATCCAAGTTCAGGAACAGCTTCTTCCCTACAGCCATTCAGCTATTAAAAACACTAAAACCTCAAATAAGCTCTGAACTACATAAACTATATATATATATATATACTAGACTAAGTGGAACCTGTTGGGTCCCAGCATCACACGGGAGGGCTTGTCCCCCAACGCAATATTCCACCTCTCCACCAATTCCAATATTGGTGGCCAGTAGGGAACGCAAGTATGGGTATTGTGAGCTGAAGGGACTGGTTTCCAGAGGGCTAGTATGGACATTGTGGGCCAGATGGATTCTTGGGGTGGCAGCTCAGTCCCTCAAGCCTGTTGCGCTGGCAGCTCACTCATGGCCGGTGGGCTGGCAGTTGACTCACGGCTATTCCTTGAAATTCAATTTCAAGCAGGGTGCAAGGCCACCAAATTCGTGCAGTTTCTTATCACTTCAAGCAGGGTGCAAGGCCACCAAATTCAAGTGCAGTTTCAAACGATTTCAAGCAGGGTGCAAGGCCACTAAAGACAGCGAGTCGTGACCTCTCCTTCCTCAGCAGAGACTTTCTTGCAGAGACTGAGCCACGCCCACACTTCTGGGTTTTATAGTCCCTCCCCCCATCCCACCAGAAGGGGCGTGGTCTTCATGGCGTGATTGACAGGGAAGAGAATCTCAACATTTTTTAAACACTAATAACTCTTTTATTTTACATCGACGTGAAATTTCTCGGCACCTGATGAGCGGAGGGGGACTCTGAGTAAGATGGCCAAATATCACAGCCGTACGTGGTAGCATTTCTTTCTAAAATCAATATAAAGCGCAAACAGGAAGTGGTCAAGATTAGACTTTTAATTATATAGAAGGCACGGCAACTTTAATTAGGCACAGCAACTTTAATTAGGCAAGGCAACTGTAATAAGGCAAAGCAACTTTAACTAGGCAAGGCAACTTTAATTAGGCAACACAGCTTTAGCATTTCCAAACCAACTGCAACACATCTTTAGCATTTCCAAACCAAAGGCAACACAGCTTTAGCATTTCTAAACCAAAGGCTACACAGCTTTAGCTTTTCCAAACCAAAGGCAACACGGCTTTAGCATTTCCAAACCAAAGGCAACGCAGCTTTAGCATTTCCAAGCTATATTTTCAAACCACATTAAGGGCACTGACAGTTTAGTAGACATGTGTTCAGTGTTATTCACAGCTCAGACAGAGAGACCTGACCCTCTCGCTCCCCCATCTTGCAGAGACTGACTGAGGCACTCAACACGTCCGGATTTTATAGTCCCTCCGGAAGGGGCGTGGCCTTCAGGAGAGAGAATCCCAATATTTTTAAAACACTAATAACTCTTTTATTTTTAATCGATAGGAAAAATCCTCTTGTCCTGTGCAGCGGAGGGGAACTCTGAGTAACATGGCCAAAATCACAGCCGTAAGTGACAGCGTTTTTTCTAAAATCAATATAAACAACAGGAAGTGGTCAAGATCAGACTTTTAGTAATATAGATGTGCTTGTGGTGTGTGTGTGTATTTGTGAGTACGTGTATATATACACACACTAAATGTTTTTCTCTCTCTCGTTTATTATATCGTTTACAGTGTACTATGTTTACATATTCTGTTGTGCTGCTGCAGCAAGAATTTCATTGTTCCATCTGGGACATATGACAATAAAACACTCTTGACTTGATTGGGCAGAGTTAGACTAAATCATGAATGAGATACTCAGACTAAATATATGAAAAATTACTTGGAGTTTAAATGTCTGCTGATCTATGATGAGCAAAGACAATAAACGTGCCCCATTAATTATCATTCTCTTGGAATGAAGATAATAATTTCAAATGCAAACTCCTTGTTTAAAGCAGTTCCTGTTATTTCTCTTTTAGCGCGTTCAATAGTTTGGAAAATCAACCTCAAATTAGCCAGCCAAATGCATGGAACTTAGCAGTTCTTTTAAATATGTTTTTTAATTATTTGTAGTGCTACCAGAATAAATTGAGCCAGTTATTTTGCTTTTTCCAACAATCTCAGAAAATACACTATTTGAAACCTACAAAATTCTCTCAATTACACAGTCATTTATCAATAAATGAATCATTACGTTTGGTTTAAAGTTCTGTTCTGTTTTGTTTCATATAAATATCTTTATTTCACGTTATTAAAAGCTTCTAATAATATAACGCAGGGAAAATATAGAAAAAGTGTTATCATTATAAAATGATGAGAGGGATAGACAGAGTTAATGTGGACAAGCTTTTCCCTTTGAGAATAGGGAAGATTCAAACAAGAGGACATGACTTTAGAATTAAGGGACAGAGGTTTAGGGGTAACATGAGGGGGAACTTCTTTACTCAGAGAGTGGTAGCGGTGTGGAATGAGCTTCCAGTGGAAGTGGTGGCGGCAGGTTCGTTGGTATCAATTAAAAATAAATTGGATAGGCATATGGATGAGAAGGGTATGGAGGGTTATGGTATGAGTGCAGGCAGGTGGGACTAAGGGAAAAAAGTTGTTTGGCATGGACTTGAAGGGCCGAGATGGCCTGTTTCCGTGGTGTAATTGTTATATGGTTATATGGTTATTGTTTACCGATATTTAAATTCAGAACCTCACTTTGGTCCTTTTTTTTTAATTTGATTCCTGTCAGTCCGTAAAACATGCTGCCTTTGAACTGCTAAAATTAGTCATGTCACCGTTATTTACTAGCTGCACAGTGGTAATTTTTAGAACCCAGAGAACTTTGAGAACCCAAACAACATTGTCAATTAATGTTTATAAAAATTCAAAGCAGGCATTCAGGAATCATGAGTGTTTAATTGTTAAAAGGGCAGGGGTTTAGGAGCAATCTCTCTCTTGCAGACTCGTCTGGTCAGGAGAAGGACAGCGAATAAAATACCTCCCGAAACACCTGGCTCCTTGCCTTCATTTCAGGATTATCATCACGCTACACTGACCTCATTCAAAATGAGGCAGCACAGTTCCACAGCGTTAGAGTTGCTGCCTTGCAGCACCAGAGTCTCAGGTTCGCTCCTGGCTACAGGTGCTGTCTGTATGGAGTTTGTACATAAATGAAAGCTTGGTATAAATGTAAATAATACATGGAGCTTGGTATAAATGTAAATTGGCCCTAGTGCATGTAGGATAATGTTAATGTGTGGGGATCGTTGGTTGGCGGGAACTTGGTGGGCCAAAGAGCCTGCTTCTGCACAGATAAAGGTAGCAGATAATCAACATTAAACCTTGTGTTGCGTTGATCAAGTTGAACAGACTGGTACTGTCTTGAAATAAGACATTGCTAAACGTCAACAAGTAGCAAACGATGAAATAACACCCAAAGTCAAGAGGAAGCCACTTCATCTTGCTAACTAATTCAGCAAGGTGTTCCGGCAGATGTGAAATATCTAAGCCGGCACAACAATTGTCTAAATTGTAACCTAATTTGAGGAAGGACATTATTGCTATTGAGGGAGTGCAGCGTAGGTTAAAGTGAAGGCAAGTGCAATAATTTAGACAAATACTGAGGTAAAAAAGGTGTAAAGGGAAAGGGTGAATTAGATTAAATATAGGTAGGCATCATGGTTGGCATGGATGAGGTGGGCCAAAAAAGCCCCTTTCGGCCCACCAAGTCCGCACCGACACGCGATCCCCGCATATTAACTATATTCTACACACGATAGGGACAATTTTACATTTATGCCAAGTCTGTACGCCTTTGGAATGTGGGAGGAAACCGTAGATCTCAGAGAAAACCCACGTGGTCACGTGGAGAACGAACAAACCGTACAGACAGCACCCGAAATCGGCATCGAACTCGGCTAAGCGACAGCACTATAAGGCAGCAACACTACCGCTGCCCCACCGTGCCGACCTGTTTCTGTGCTGCATATTTGGATAATCCAATGTTGGAATGATAATACCTAATTTAAAAAATTGTTTTATATTTCCCCATACCAAACGTTATTTTTATGTGTCTTTGTATTCTACTGTCTGCAGTGCTACAACATTGAACACAATAATTCCCAATGTTTAAAAGACGTTTGGGAGGCAAATTTATTTTACACAGAAAGTGGTAGATGCCTGGAACACTGTCAAGGCAGATAGGACAGTGGTATATAAGAGGCTTTTAGATAGGCACACGGCTATGCAGGGAATGGAGTTATATGGATCACCTGCAGCCAGAGGAGATTAGTCTAATTTGGCATCATGTTCAGCACGGGCATTGCGGGCTGAAAGGCCTGTTCCTGTGCTGTACTGTTCTGTGTTAAAACTCCGTATGTTAAAGGAAAAATATTAAATATACAGAGGGAGAAAGACCTAGACTAAAGGAGTGCATATGGAGAACAAAGTTCGCGTTGAATGTCCCAGTTTCTTTAGTCTTGTGACACACCATGTAGCCTGTGATATAATGACATTGAATTCAGGGATCTGCACCATTCTAGATGTGGCAACTATAAAGTTACCTCATCTGATTCTGTAAGATTACTTCTGGCCTGGGAGCTGAGACCATTACATTGTGGATCTGTGATCTGCCATCAGGGGTTAAAAAAAAGTGAAATCCTCTTCAAAACTTTCTTGTCAATGTTAGTCCACACACAGTACCACGCGGCATCTTATTTTCAAGGATTTAAATCAGGACTCCGGCTGTACTTTATACAATGGTCTCGGTCAGCTTGCACCCACTTGTGCTGAAGGTGCACCCGAGTGTCGGTTACACACCAAGGGCATACCCGGCCGCACACATGGAGCTAGACAGTGACAGTAAAGGGAGGCGGGGACGGCCTGGACAATCAGCAACGGCACACCTCGGACCAAAGATACTAGAGGAGCTCGGACGAGTTCAGTTCCAGACATGCTGGTGGCTCGCCGTCCTTCCTCTCAGCACAGTGGATGCCAAAGAGCCCGGAGCGGCGGCAGAGCGCAACTTGCTGACGGAGCTCAAGGACTGCAGGCTGGGTACAACTGGCGGCACATAGTCCCTGCTCTAGTAACCGGGTAAGTCCTGCTGCCCATTTGCCTCGTTTAACCGTTTTCATTTATCATTTCGTTTATTTTTATTTCTCTGCATTTACTTTCATTCTCGCCTGCAAGGTTTTCCTGGCCATGTCCTTTATTAAAATGTAATGATAACAACAAGGTGTAGTTGCTTTCGGAAGGAAGTCGTGTATACAGAAAGTGGCTTTATAAATAATCCAGGTCTATCTGCAGTGTTTAGTGAAAATGACTCAAATGCTCAGAGTTAAGTATAATAATTAGTGTATAATTATTAATTGCAACGATTAGTATTAAAAGTATTGAAGACAATTATTGGGTTTTTTTCTAGAAATGGGACAGGATTGCGGAAATTAGTAGAGCTAGAAGATGTGCAAGTTCTGAGTGAGTACGATGAGAAAGGGCACACTCTTGTGCACTGGGCAGCGCTCACTGGATCGGTGTCTCTCCTGAGTTACTTGGTGCCAAGGCTTCCTGTAAATCTTCCCACCCTCTCCGAACCGGTGCAGCGACCTATTCATTGGGCTGCAGTGAAGGGACACATCACTGCCGTAGACATATTGTTACAAGCTGGCGTCTCGCTGGATGAGAGGGATCAGAGAGGATGCACTCCGCTGATATTAGCTTCGCAGTTCGGACACATTGCCCTCTGTTGCCACCTGGTGAGGAAGGGGGCCAGTCTCCAGGCCTGCGACAGCCAAGGTGACAATGCATTGCACTGGGCAGCATCTCAAGGTGAGGTGTAACTGTTTTTGGCTGCGATACACACGAATAAAAATATATAATTTCATATTTTTCTTTACTTGTGTAAAGGATATATGTCCTCCAAAAAAATCTTTTTTGATGATTTACAGCTAAATTGCCTTTTTTTTAACAATAAAGAGGAATGTAACGTCAACCGTTCAGGATCGCACTGCAATCAGAGATACTGAGCTGCATTTGCTGTCCATGATAGTCATTTATAACGTTTCTCTACATTTTATGTATTATTAAAATTTAGAAAAGTTCATTTTATTTTCCGTTTTCAATTTAATTATCAGACTTGGATTTGATGAGATCTGACTATTGTTTTTTTCAGGAGGTGATCGAAAACAATGGACAGTTAACACATGTTTACACCCAAACTATTCTCCTCTTGTAACGTAAAACCCCTGTGTCACGGTGCGAGTGGACCCACGAGTGATCCCGAGTTTAAAACAAATTAACGTAGCGGGAACGTAGGAACTCGTGGACACAACTTAGCGACTCGTGGCGCTAACAGCAGGTACCCGGGAAACTTGTTAACTCTTGAAAAACTTTCAACATGATGAAAGATTTCCACGTCAAATTTATTCTTGAAGTTAAAATTTGAAACATTTAGACTCGTTGTAAGAACATAGTAGCCCATGAGTTTACCTTAGTGACTCGTGAGTCTACCGTGGGCACTCTTTAACTCAGCGGGACAGGCAGCATCTCTGGAGAGAAGGAATGGATGATGGGATGACGTTTCCAAAATTCTGCTGCATCTTTGTGTTACTCCAGCACTGTGTGTTCACTTTTTGTCAACCAGCATCTGTCCTTTCTTGTGTATGACATTATTTGTATCCATGGCAGTTGATTGTCGCTCCCTTCAGTTTCCCAGGGGGTCGGGACTGGACTGGAGTTGGGAGGGAAAGGTGGGGGGGGGGGGGAGGGGAGGGGAGTGGGGGGGGAGTTGGGGTGACTTAGTATGGGAGACAAGTGTATGATAGGTGTACTGACTGTGTGGGCAGACACTTTGGTCGTGATTGGGAGGGGGAGAGAGGGAGGGGAAGAAGGGAGTGAGAGAGGAGGACAGGAGAGAGAAACAGAGAGAGAATCAGAGGAACAGAAGAATCTGAAGCAAGCACCTCACTATTTATTATTGGTTCTTATTTATGGGATAAAAATCCAAGGTAACAAAGAATAACAATGCGCAAAATTAAAACGGTTATTGTGGCGAAATGGGGAAGAAGGATTTAAAAAGCTGCCGCTAACAATTATATTAACCGGGGGAAATTTCTGCATGGATAGATGACGACTCAGAGCATGTCAATAGCGATCTTTTTGTTTATTTCTCCTATCTCAGGATAAAGATTAAAAAATAACCAAATAGTCCTACATGTTGAGTGCATAACAAGAATGACTAAAGGTCAGAGCAGTCCCTTCCACACCTCATTATGCAAATACCAAAGATGGGTAAAAATACCAGATTTAAACCAATTCAGACAGGAAATCTTTTATCAATTAAACGTTCTCAAGTTGCTTTTGCTGTTTATTAATTATCATCAGTAGCTTTTGCTTTCAATTCTTTTAATTGATAATTTTTTATCATCCTGGCAGCACCAGAGACCTGGGTTTCACTTCACGGGCCGGCTGGGGTGATTGTAGGGCTCTGAAAACTTTGTTTCCCAGGGCTGGGGTGAGTGTGAAAGGGGTGGTTTCTGGTCAGATCTGCCCAATCAGCAATGTTTTGAGCCACTGCTTTTTATACAGTTTAAGTCGCGACGGTGGGACGGCTGCTCTGACGGACATACTGGGTGAGTAGAGAGACACACACTGCTATCCCTCTGGTCTACGGACCTTGCTGTCGGGGGATAAAATAACAATGCTAAATTTACCTAATATTTTTGTTAGAAGTTTACCAACGTTTTGATGAGAGATAAATGAAGGGAATAAAACAATCTTACTAAACACAAAAAGCTGGAGTAACTCAGCCAAGCCGGCAGCATCTCTGGAGAGAAGGGTCGAAACGTTTTTTTCTGTCTGAAGAAGGGACTCGACCAGAAAGGTCACCCATTCCTTCTCTCCAGAAATGCTGCATGTTCCGCTGAGTTACTCCAGCGTTTTGCGTCCATCTTCAGTGTAAACCAGCATCTGCAGTTCCTCCTGACAAAAAAAAAAACAGCCTATGATTGATGCCAGACCTTGAACAAATGCAGTTCAAATGGACTTTTGAATGCAATTTTGGAAGGATTGTTTCTTGAACCAAACTGCTCTAAAAGTTTGAAGGAAGGAATTGCAGATACTAATTTAAACCAAAGATTGCCACAAAATGATGGATTAACTCAGCTGGTCAGGCAGCATCACTGGAGAAAAAAAAAGGTGATGTTTCGGGTCGAGATCGTTCTTCTGGCTGGGTCTTTTCATAGTGAAAAAAAACCTGTGACATCACTTTTACCAAGTGATGATTTTTCCACACGTCGGTAGATGTTGTTGGATCAAGAATAACTCGGGAGACGAACTTGGAACATCGCAGAAATGCTAAGTAATCGGCAAACTTAGACATACCCGTGGGAACTCGGTTAAACTCTTGAACATAAACTTGGAATCCCGTACACAACCACGAGTCTGATTTTTTTCTTGCACACGGGGTCACTCGTGGGTGGACTCGCACCGTGAGACAGGGGCTTAAGAATATTTAAAATTGCATGGGTGGCATGGAATATTTTATTCACAGTTGCAGACTGACATATGATGAAAGAACGGATCGACTGGGTTATATTCACTGGAATTTAGAAGGATGAGAGGGGATCTTATAGAAACATATAACATTCTTAAAGGATTGGACAGGCTAGATGCAGGAAAAATGTTCCCGATGTTGGAGGTGTTCAGAACCAGGGGTCACAGTTTAAGATTAAGTGGTAGGTCATTTAGGACTGAGATGAGGAAAAACTTTTTCACCCAGAGAGTTGTGAATCTGCGGAATTCTCTGCCACAGAAGGCAGTGGAGGCCAATTCACTGGATGTTTTCAAGAGAGAATTAGATATAGTTCTTAGGGCTAACAGAATCAAGGGATATGTGGATAAAAGAGGAACGGGGTAATGATTTTGTATAATCAGCCATGATCATATTGAATGGCGGTGCTAGCTCGAAGGGCCGACTGGCCTAATTCCTGCTCCTATTTTCTATGTTTCTAATTTATTAATTCTAAAGTCACATAATTATGCTCTATGTGCAAATAACATGTTAAAAAAAAAGATTATATTTGATCAAGTGTGTGTATATTCCAAGGCATTGACATATAACATTTGCAATGCTATTCATCTCTCTCTAGTTACATATTATAATCTTGAGATCAAGTAGATCTCATGTCCATGTTTCAGATGATATAAATTGGTTTTCCGTAAACCTCTACCAAACTCATTCATTATTTGTACTTGACGGATATCAAGTTATTTAACAACTAGCTAATTTGCATCAGAATTTAAGGAAAAAAGTATGGTGAAGCTACTGAATCAGTCACCTGAGTCATGAGTCATGGGTGATGTTAAATTAGCATCTTCTGAGGACGTCATTTTGTGAAATGTCAAATTCTTATACTTCCAATGTTTAGACAATTTAAACAAGTTCAAAATAAATTAAAGCAACGTACATTGCTCATCTTTTTTTGTGCACTGCCTTTCTCTTAAATTATGAGTAATCATGTCTATTATTACACACTCATTGGTGTGCAGTTTTAACAGAGACAAACACATTTCATGTGCATTTATTGGAGGAATTGGTAAGTTTGACCTGCACCTAACTCAGGATCTCATGTGCCTTCTTAATGTTGGCTCTGATCGGACAGCACACAAAGCAGCACTGATATGGAGTAGTTATGGGCCTATCCCACTTAAGCGACTTTATAGGCAACGTTTTAGGCGACTGCAGGAGACTATGCAGTCGCCGCATGTTCGCGGGTGGTTGCCAGAGAGTCGCCTTCATGGTCATGATGAGTCCCACATTCTGGGAACTAGTCGCGGCCTCATTATGGTCGCCGCAAATTTTTTCAACATGTTGAAAAATTAGCAGCAACTGGAATGAAGCCGCCACGGCGAGTAGCGAGAATTCTCATGCCGTAGGTGGGTCGCCAGGAGGTCCTAGTGGGTTGCCAGGAGATCGAAGGTTCTCGTAGGTTGTAACCGATGCTGACTGGTGAATTTCATTGGCTCATTAGGGAAAAAAAACGTAAGTAGCCATTTTCAGAACCAAGGATAACTGACCGGTAATGTTCAATGTCCACCGAGCTTCACAGCCCTGTATCTCTGGCTTCTTAAGAGTTGTCTGGCTTCTTAAAAGTTGTCTCCACTCCTTCTCCCCCCCCCCTTTTAAAGGACTTACCGTACACTGTGCTTTAACAATCGTAATTACAGCGCCAACCTTCCTGTTCATCGCGGTGTGTGTCTGTATCACCTTGGCTTTACACCGTGTGAATTTCAGACAGCGCTCGGATTTAGGTTCACCATATTACTGCAGCCATTAACACATACTGCAAAGGCATTCCCCTTTTGAAGCCATTATTACCCAAGGAAGATAAACTGTTGCTCTTCTAGCATCCTATGACTGTGGCCCAAAATTACTACATGGGATGAAACCAAAGGAATTATTATCTGATTTGTCTGAAATTTCAGTGAAGGTATTATCTCATTTTAAATATGGAAATATTCTGCCAGTATGGCCTTTGGGGAAGAGAAGAAACATTGAAGGGAACCCTGCAAAAATAGTAGTAAGGAGGAAGGGACAGATAAATAACGGGTCTTCATTCCGTTAAGATCCTGACTCAATTGTGGCACAGTCTGGCTTGCTAAGTACCGAGTATTCTTAGGTAAAGCTCAAGACTGAAGTTCAGCATTGGATGTCACCCAGCTTATTTCAGTACTTTTACTGGGCTAGAGTTACCGGAAATATAGCTTCCTATGCTGGCCGCAAATAAACTATTGGGATATCAAATACTTCCAAATGTAATGTGCAGATGTGTCCACTGCTTGTGAGGCTTAATGGAACATATTATGGCTTTTACATCACACCCTATAAAGAAGTATGTCCCATAATTTATTCGGGATTTGTGAAGGGCCAATGATGTCTAACTCATTTGACCTTTGGTATGTTTGCATATACCTCCACCTGTATCTGGAATGGAAGAAAAGACCTGTATGGGACCCTGCTGCTGCAGGAAATTCCACCTGCCACACTGCATCCTGCATGCACAATACCAGGGACCAAGAAATGTTTGCAACCAAACCTGACAAATGATGCAAACGGCTTTCCTTCTTATTCACAGGAAGTTATGAAGGCTTAGGGTTACTTGAGCAGGTGCTTGGAAATGCTACTGTCTGTGAATTCCTTTCCAAGTCACACTGCATCCTGACTTGCAAAAATATTTATTTTCTTTCAATAATGTTCAGTCAAAAATCTCTACCTTCACCATCAGAAGGGTGGTAGAAACTCAACTCATCTGGCCACATAAACACCACAGCTACAAAAATAATTCAGAAATTATGTAACCTATAGTAAGTGACTCATCAACTCACACCTTAAGACCTTTTCATGATAGACTATTCAGGAGCGTAATGGAATCTGAGCAGCCCCCAGATTATGCAAGAGTTCTATTCCTGTGAATTGATTTTTCCGCAAGTCAGAAACATCAGTCTTCTACAGTAGCCCATATTGTATCGCTCTGCATACATTTGCGATTATTCTTTAATTTCATTGAATAGTCACTACCCACAATTGTTAATGGAATATATACCATATGAAGTCATTAATAAATACCATGAATCATTTTATTGTTATTACTAGCTTGAAAAATATTTTGCAAATGTGTGGGGGAATTTGTGTTGAGTTTGATTACCATCCAGGGAAGCTCCTGTACTCATTACTTGCTGTGATATGTGCTGTGCAAAGAACTCAAGACCTTCAACATCATCCAGGACAAAGCAGTCAATTTGATCGGTACTCCATCAAGCACGTGAAACATAGATTTCACCACTACCAGTACACAGTGTTTACAGTGTACACCATCGTCCAAGCTACTCTGACAGCATCTCCCGAACTCTCAACTTCTCCGACCAATAAAGGCAAGGACAGCGGACACATAAAAACACATAACCTGCCGTTTCCCTTCCAAATTGCTCATCTTCACATATCACCAGTCCTTCATTGTCACAGGAACTCCCTACCCAACATCACCGTGGGTGTATTTTTAAGCAAAAGTGCAGTGGCTCAAGAGGTGGCTCACCATCCTCTTCTTAAGGATGGTTAGGGGTAGGCAATAAAGCCATGTTTTGCCAGTAATACCCAGATCACAAAAATGAATAAAAATCTATTAATAAAAACTGATTGAAATATCTTCTATGAGTATGTATCAAGAAAATATCATTAAGGGCAATTGTGGATATGATCTTTACAGGCAGAAACCAGACAATATCAGACAGCAACAGCAAGCCCAACACTGCCTCCATTTTATTGGAAAATACTGTTCAATCCACAGGTTGCTTTATGACAATGATGAGGGACATGTTCATCAATACTCTGCATAGCCATAATGTACAGGGGAAGCTCTTTTGAATATGGATTGGTTGCATTTTAACAAATGGATTCTGGAAGTATTGTGCATGAGGGTGATTGGAAATTAGACCAATCTCTTGGAAGCAAGAGATACATAAGACTGCATGTGCAGTACTTTAATCTGGAGCAAAATACCAACTGCTGGTGGAACTCAGTAAATCAGACAGTATCTGTGGAGGCAGAGGAATGATTGGACTGAAACGCTGACCACCCCTCTACCTCCACAGACGCTGTCTGACCCACTGAGTTCCTCCAGTAGTTTGTGCGTTACTCTAAAAATTGAGATCTGACTGAGCGAGCGACAGCTGAGTGGAACAGTAATTGCCCTGCTATACAACACTCCCCTTGAAAAGGATAAATATTAATTGGCTCTAAACTATATTTATATTAGCTAATATTTTCTAAATCATGTTAATATTTATCCATGCTTCTTTCAAACATAATGATGGGTGTGGTAAAATGGTGGATTATTGTTGTACAGATGCATATAATAATACCCTGAACTTATGGCGTTATTTCATTACCCATGTTCATATATTGCATACTGACCTTCTAACCACATAATATCATTCAGATATGTTGTCAATCACATTTGTGCATATGTAGAAGGTCATATTTGGTGAAACAGTGCATATAATGGTGCATCAGGACACAAAAATCTACAAGAATAAAATGTTTATGCTTTAATAGTGGCAAGTTTTACTACGCACAGCAACATATGGTAGGATCTGGCAGTAAATTGTAAGGTTTGTTGTTTTTATGTTTTAGCGTTTATACACCAAACATTACATCGTATAGTTGGAATTGAAACTGCTTGAACTATGTTGTGTTATTCAATATTTGGATTACTTCAAAATAATTTGATGAATGAAAGTACACATTCCTTCCTATTCACCAATATTTATGAGTGTTGAATCTCAACTCTCAGATGGTAGGTTCTGGCAATGGAGTTTCAGAGCAGAGGAGGTGTATAGTTTTGTTGGGGTAATCCGTAGCAGAGTTTTACTACTGTTTCCTTCCACAATCAAAAACATGAATGTCTTCCTTTCTTTACCAGGTTTTCTATACTTCTCTTTCCCTCTGCTGCTCTGTTATAACCAATTATATACATTTCCTCTGCCCCCTTACTTTGCTTCTTAATGTGTCCCATTACCATCCACATTTGTCTTGCATCATGGTCCCATGTATCAGATTATCAGTGGCACCTATATCTCTTTCATAGAATTCATCCTCCTCCTTGTGCCGCAGCAGCTAAACACACTCCGTTTCCCTCCACCCACCTGTTTATTTTCCCTGACTCAGTTGTTGCTTTAAAAAGTCTTAATTTCATTTTACAGTTCTGATGAATGGTCATTGATTTAAAATGCAATGGCTGATTCACTCTCCTCAGCTGCTTGCTAACCTGCAGGAGTGCATTTATTTTTCTGTTTCAGATCTCCACTGTTATGATATTGTCAGTTTTGAGTGTTTTTTTCATTTTTAGTTTTGATTTCTTGTGCAGAACAGTATAGAAAGGTAACACCAGGTGGATTCTTTCCTCTTCCAAGCTAAGTAATTGAAATTTGCCGTCCAGTGCACCTTGACTGTGCAAGCCTATGTTTCAAAGGAATTGCTTACTCAAACACTGATTCTGTCCCCATATGTCCGCAGTGCATGCATAAAAGGGACAGCTGTGTTGTTTCATTGATGCAGTCACTATAATGGATACTTTGCATTTGGTGCTACATAATCTTCATACCTTACTGCCATTCAGAGAATAGACTTGATGTAATAATAACACTTCCATAACTAATCGTTTTAATATTTCCATGAGGCAACTATTAGCAGTAAAACTTTACTAAGAAATATTAGGTCAACAACATTTCTGTTCTCTAACACCAGTTGTGGTAAACACATTCCTAAAATGTGGCCAACTCACCAGATGAGTCCTTGTATGAAGAAACATGCAGGCAGTCCACCTCTAACTGTACTCATATGTCCTTACTTTCACCCAGTTCGCCTCAAGCTACACAATGAAATTCAGTTAGACATATTGCATGTGATTCTGATTAAAAAAATATTTAAGTAAAGCATCAGTTGGTGGCATGCAATAATAATTAGACTGATCCATTCTTAACTTTTTTTTTTCTCCTATTGCATTATTCTTGTTTTTTTGTAGGACACTGTGAGTTAACTCGCCTGCTGATATATTCTGGCCTTTCTCCCACAAAACAGGATGACTTTGGTCAGGTAAGAGGCATTTAATCTTCTGTAACTTTTACTTTCCCTAAATTCACTCTTTTCCTTGTTTGAAATTGCCTAGAAAAGTCCCATGTTGCTTTCTTCTGCTATCAAACCTAGGAGACTTGTTTTCAATCATTAATGTCATTATGTCAAATGTGAACATTACAGACAAGCCTGATCCTATGCATAGGATATTGCTTCTCATGATTATCGCAGGAATCCTGATTAATATTTTCTCCACATGCGTCCACAGCATTCACGCCAATTCTAACTATCAAAAAGTAATCAAACATTAAAAGAGGATATCCACATGCAAATACTTAAATGCTTCATTAAATATTTAAACTCAATTTATTGTTTGTTACAAACAAAATAAATATAGGGCACTGATAAACTGATAAAATGTAAACTGATAAAAGATGATGTGAAATGTAAACTCTTTCTCTTTCTACAAATGCTGAAAATTTGCAGCATATCTGTATTTATTTCATATTTCAAACTCTACAGAATCTTGGTTTTGACACAAATTAATACAAAATGGCTGGTATTGTAATTGTTTAATGTAGGGGTAGGTAATATGAAATAGGGCTAAGTGCTTTGACAATTGAATCTTGACCTAATTACATTAAATATGAAGTATTGATCTCAAACTAATTTTATTGCCTTTTCGGATATAATCAATTCATTATCAGCATTAATTCTCAGGCCAAGTTAAAAGGTGGTGGGTTCAAGTGCCATTCCACAGGCATAATCGCATCATTTTTAAGCAAACAACTGCAGTGCTTCCGTTGCTGGAACTAATGTCAACAACACTTGGCTGCAGAATATCCATGCCAAGCATTCAGTTCTAATATGGCATCTTATGCATGTGCCTGCATTCATAATGGTAATTGTGACAATCGTCATACTAGGAAGGGAATTAGCATATGTGATCATGTTGCAAACAAGGACATGTTGCAAATGATGTCAATCAGTGTGCCCTTGTCCTCACCTTCCACCCTACCAGCCATCACATACAACATATGATCCTCCGACACTTTCACCACCTCCAATGGGATCCCACCACTCTTCCCATCTCCTCCCCTTTCAGCTTTCCACAGAGACCGTTCCCTCTGTAACTCCCTGGTCAATTCGTCCCTTCCCACCCAAACCACCTCCTCTTCTGGTACTTTCCCTTGCAACCACAGGAAATGCTACACTTGCCGCTTTACCTCCCCCCTCAACTCCACCCAAGGAGCCAAGCAGTCTTTCCAGGTGAGGCAGAGGTTCACCTGCACTTCTATTGCATCTGCTGTTCCCGGTGTCTACATCGGTGAGACCAAGCTCAGGCTTGGTGATCGCTTCACCCAACACCTCCACTCAGTTCGCAATGGCAAACCTGACCTCCCGGTGGCTCAGCACTTCGACTCCCCCTCCCATTCTGAATCCGCCCTGTCTGTCCTCGGCTTCCTCCATGGCCAGAGTTAGTCTCACTGCAAATTTGAGGAGCAGCACTTCATATTTAGCTTGGGTAGTTTACACCCCATGAACATTGACTTCTCCAATTTCAGGTAGTCCTTGCTTTCTCCCCCCTTCCTCTCCCTTTCCCAGCTCTCCCACAGCCTAATGTCTCCGCCTCTTCCTTTCTTTTTCCCTCCCCCCCCCCCACATCAGTCTGAAGAAGTGTCTCGACCCGAAACGTCGCCTATTTCTTCACTCCATAGATGCTGCCTCACCCGCTGAGTTTCTCCAGCACTTTTGTCTACCTTCAATCAGTGTGCAATGCTACTTTAGCGCCATCACTGCCAAAGGATGCGGGGAAGAATTAAGAGAGGGCACACGGAACGAGGAAACTTGTTGGAGGCGGAGAGAGAAACGACCTCCAGCAAGAGATAATGAACACCAAGGCTTTTCAATTAAATATTTCTCCTGCACACACTACAATGAACAAGAAGGCACAGGAAATTTCACTTCAGTCATTAAGTCCTCAGTGGAATACATCAGATGCTTCATCTACAACTTCAGGAACAACTTAACCAGACCAATTTGCCTGTAAAGATGACAATGATCATCAGTTTTTACACTACCTATTCATATCAAGCAGAAGCAATATTTTGCAGTTTGCGCACACTGTTACATTAATAAGACAAGTGGTCCGTACTTCAGCAGACTTTGAAATCTTTGCCATTTACTGTATGTGTCCTGCTAGTAATTAACATCCAAAATACAATACCTCAAACTTGTCTCGATTAAATTTGTATATTCTATTGAACTGCCAGTGTTGTATTCGAGATTGTTATTCTTTGGCACGATTGATGCAAAGGTCAAAATATGAAACATTAACGTTGTTTCTCTCAGCATATGCTGCTTAACCTGCTGGATCTGTCCAGTATTTTTCTGAATTATTTCAGATTTACAGGTTGTTGTATAACCCAGTATCTTAGGAAGTCCCATGCAAGTCTGAAGAAGAGCTTTGACTCGAAACGTCACCTATCATGTTCTCCAGAGGTGCTGCCTGACCACTGGCTTACACAGCACTTTGTTTTCTCCATGGGTTCAAGCATGACTTGATACCACACCATTTCAGTGTGTTTTGACTGATGCGGCCAATGTGGGAACCATAGGTTTTCTGTAGATGGGGCAAGAGGTGCCTGATGGTACAGGTAGTTAGTTGATCTGCAAGATGGTGCACTCCCTCTGTTTACCAGGGCTTCTATTTGCTGTCAATCATGGACTCAAGAATCACATACCATCCTGAATGCTTCTTCTCCATTTTAACCGGTCATATGCCAGAAGTTTCCAGGAGTCTGGGAATTCTGCACTTCTTCAAGAATGTTTTAAGCATAACCAGGGAATGTGGTGCCTGGAAAGTGAATATCGTAACTTACCCAGCAGGGCAGACCAAGGGTAATTAGGACATCAATGCTAGAGATGTTTGTCCCAAAGAGAATGCTGAAGTTAGTTTGCTTGCCCTTTCAGTGAATTGGGAGGATTTTGCTGAGGCAGCATAGGTGGCATTTTTCCAATGTCTTGAAGTACTGGCCGTGGATAATCAATCTCACTGAAGAATGTAGGAGGGCTAGGATCTCAAAGATCTCACTGCTGTCCTGTAGACCATGAATGTATGCCAGGTCGGATGTTTTGATCTTCAAACAAATTTATACTCAATCCACTGAAGATTGATTTTGCTTCATTTTGCTTCCAGTGTCAAAAATGCTTCTTCGCTACGTTATAGTTAGGCATCCCAATCAAATTCTAAGATCAAGAACTGTTCAATGATAAGACAGTTATGTTTTCAAAAGACATAGGTGACTACAGAACCATTCTTTTGTTGACAGTTTTGGGGAAAGACCCCAGTGTCCATACAACATTAGGGATTTCTTCATGTGATTACTTATTTAATTAGTACATTATCAGAAACAGAATGTTGACCAATGCACTGTCAACAATGATTGCATGATTCACAATGCCTAGTCACAATACACTTCCAAATCAAAACAGAATCCTGGTTACCCTCTCAAATAAAATTCACATGAGGAAGATAAAACGTGAGCTCTTGCTCCTACCTAGGTGTCTGCTGAGTTAAGTGACACCAGAGTAATCACGCAAGCAATCGACTAGTCAACATCTTCCCAGTAGTGTGGGTAGTAGAGCTAATAGGACTTGATGTTTTAATCCCTGTAATAAGTCAGCACTCTTGCTATTTTCAGTAGGATTGGAGTGGTGAAAGGTAGGGTAGTTACGTCATCGGGGTCATCAGGTGGGCACCCCCCTTCTTTGATGTTTCATTGATAAGCCCACAACATCTCCAGAGGGCTCAACGGTGATACCTGGCGTCCCAGTTACACCCCCCTCAATTCCATACCCTCCTGTCTTGCAGCCCAATTGTTGTCTCTCCTTTTGATCCAAATACATTTGCTGCTTTTTTCTGCAGAATTTGATAATGACTTGATTGCTTGTTGGAGGGAGCGACCCCTCACCCCCATTACCTTTAATAGCCTGGTCATAGATGTAGAAACAAATCCCCTGCATCCCACTTCGACAGGAAAAATCTTGGTCTTCCAGCCATTCTGGGAAGCTTCAGTTGCCAGTTCAGAGTACTTGGGTTTTTTCCCACTCATAAGCTTCTTCAACACCATCTTCCCATGGAACTGTCAATTCCACAACGTATGCCAACTTGGCTGTTGTGGACCACAGGACCATGTCTGGCCGGAGTGTTGTAGCCACAATGTCTGGGGAAAACACAAGCCTTTTTTCTAAGTCCACTTCCATTTTGCAATCCCGAGCAGGCTGCAGAATGCTTGCATCCATTGATGTTATTTGATGCTCTGGAGGTTGGCCTGCTGGTAAAAATGTTGTGAAGTGGACATTTCCTGCCGATGTTGGTGGGGAAGCATTTGTGATTGTTCGCCTCTGTTCAAGGATTGATGACAGTTGTCTGAGAACTTGGTTATGCCGCCAAGTGTAACGCCCTTGGCTGAGGCTCATAGTGCATCCTGTTAAAATGTGCCTTAGTGATGCAGGTGCTTGGCAAAGGGAGCAAGCGGGGTCTTCTCCGAACCACTGCTTCAGTTTCTGGGGTGATGGTAGAACATCATAAGTTGCTCTGATGACAAAACTTAGCCGAGATCCTTCCATTTGCCAGATGTCACGCCAGCTGAGTTTCCTCTTTTCCAGGCTCTCCCAGTTAGTCCATTGGCCTTGCTTGGCCATTGAGACGGCCTTGGCGTGTCGCTCTGCCTCCTCCTGCCTTCTCACCTCCACCACCACGAGCCGTCTTTTCTGCACTGATGTTGCCTTGTGCCATTGAGGAGCTTTTGGGACGAGCCAGTGCCCGGCTCTCCCGTGTTGGACTTGGCCAACCATATCCCGGAAATGAAGAGCGGACTTAGCACTCTGAACAGCTTCAGATGGGGCCCACTTCCTCCCCGTTGCCACAGGGGGGCCTGTTCGAATGGCAGTATCTTCAGATTCATTGAGAGTCATGACCAACCTTGCTTTAGTGTATTTGAACTCTTCCACAAGTGGGAACTATAATTGGCTGGTCTTTGGTTGGAGTGCTGTATATCCTTTCTGCTTAGCCATTCTTTACTGTGGGTGCTACTGTTGATTCCGGATCTAATATTCTCTCCCTAGTCTGGGTCATTAACCACTGAGTCGAACACTGGAGTCCAAACTCTTCTTTATTTGTATACAACACCGTGGGGCAGGCCCCGGATCTACTCACTTGAGCCCTCAACAGAACAGAAGTATGACAACCGACACGCCCAAATGAAATGATCATCCCTTTATACCCCTATACAGTGGCGGGAATCTAACGACGCGGAAGTACAAGGGGGGGAAGCCCCTATAAACCAATCACAGCACCTATTCAGTACTCAGAAACAAAGTATAAACATATTCAATGAGGTATCCTCTCCGGACCAATCACTGACAGAGAACTAGCGTCAGTGTATTGAAACATTACCGAAAACCGTTGAGGAGCCCAGACTTGGTGGCGGCAGGTGGTCACATGGGCAGAAGCTTCTTGGAACTTCCTCAGAGTTCCAGACTTGGTGGCAACCTCTAGGTATTGTCACCATCAGTGAAACCCATGAAGCCCAGTCTTTCACAGACACCTGCTATTTCCTAAAGTACCCAAATCCCTGCATATCTACACTACAACTTATTCATACTTGGAAAGGCTATAATATGGGCATCACAGTTGGGTTATCAGTTCCGGATGCCAAAAATGGCCGGTTATGTTAAAGTGTTATGCCAAGAGCTCCTCCATTAGGAGGAGGATGTTTGAACTGGGTGCCAATGTCTCTTCAGTAAGTGATTGCGTGATTAGGTTGCAGGCTCAGCTGTGATGTCCTTTTTGTCAGAAACACTGCCAGCATTTCCTGTTAAAGCTTTGATCTGAAAAATAGCTGAAGTAACATAAGGCAAGAGCATCTATGCAATTAATGGTGTCTAAAAGGATATCAAATCTGCAACCGGGGTTTATAACACACAGAACAACAAGGAATCATTAAAAAGCATCCATATCATATCAACAAGACTATATTTTTGGAAACATCTAAACTAAATGTTCCCCACAGAAAAATTGCATTAAATCAGCTGGATTCGCTATTCTATATGTTTCTTGATCCACATTCTGTTGAACAGAATTAGAAAGTGTAAAATGCGGCGACAATCTGTTCACATCAGTTTGCCACTTGGTCAAAATTCTCTCCTTCCTTACAATCAAATTAAACCAACTAAATCTTTCCAAAGCTGGATGCCAAACCAAACAGTGATAAATCTCAAGACTTTACATCCTTGTGAAAGAGATTAATGCTTGAGTTTCTTAATTGATGGGGATTGTATACCACATCTGTACTATCACTGGGATTTTTACATATGGCATTGAAATTATGGACATACAAAATCTTCCAGAATTGTGATTAAAATATGCATTGTAGACTATCTAAGTGAAGGTTTGATGAAGGTAACGCAGGATAAAGGGACCCTCTGCAATGTTGGAAGAAACTCACTTTCCCTTCAACCTGTGGTTAATGATCATCCATTTGCCGATTGTTTGCAATTATTTTGAGTCTCAGTAATATTTATTGCAATATGTAAAATACCTTTGAAGAACTTATAACATTGTATTAATCAATCAAGGGTCACATCCATATTGTGACTTCTTGGACGAAGCGCCAGAGGGCAAGAATGCCTTTGTAAGCAGTCTACATCTTTAAGAGTGCTGTCGAGGACAGAAATATCTGAAAGGGGAATGTTTTTAGAGATAAGAAGCAGAAATCCAAGGTACAAGGTATAAAAAAGAGTCATTTTTATCATTAAAAACAATTATATTCATTTAACTAGGAAAATTCAATTTTACAAGAGCAAAAAGTAAATACTACAGCAATTAAACTGAAACTTAAAACCTGATTTCAATGGCATTAGGTTTTTCAGCAGACGATTTACTGACAGTAGAAAGTGTATTATAAAAAAAAGTTTGAGATATGCTGAACTGCAATCTACACCACTACAAATTCTCAGGATCAGTTCCCACATCAATGTTCAACAGCCTGAATGAGGATTGGCACGGCAAGTTTTAGGCTATTATGTGTGCTTCGATATCTCATATTACCTTCCCAAGAGTCTTACACAACATCTGTAATATATTGAGGGACTTTAACAATGTCCATTCGTACAAATACTTTGCAATGAAAATAAAATGGCTTCACTAACCCAGCAAGCATATCATATCTTTATCATATCAGCAAGCATATCTTTGTTGAAATCTACTATGCATACTAAGCAAAAAATCCATATCATGCATAAACAGATTTTTATTATTTTAACACATTATGAAAGCCATTTTATTATTTCAGTGTGTTTTTGGACGTTGGTTGGATGCTATTAAGTTTTTTTTAATGTGCAGCCGGTGGCTATATTTGTCTTGGGTAAAAGATGACTACATTATCTATGGTATCACAGAGCCAGTCTTTCTGCTGTGCTAATTTAAGACCAGCAGGCATTATGCCATTTGTCTCACCTTACTCTACAGTTGAATTTAAACTGCCTAGCCTGCTTGTGATTCTTTGGTTGGTCAGGCCAAGAATTAATTTTACAGTCTGTTTCCGTTCACACCAGATACTGAAGAGATTGAATTGCAGATTTTGGTGTAAAATGATACAGATTTTATCAAATTGGCCATTCCATGGAGAACCAGGATAGTGAAGAATTCCCCAGAGTTCAGATGCCAGCACGTCAGATCCCTGCTCCCACCTCTGAACTTAGTGAGTTATGCGGTGGTCCCTATTCCCCAGAGATGACGAGCTGGATACATTTTCTAACTGGTCCTTCAACTTTACACTGAATGTGTAGTCGAGTCGAGTACGAGTAGTCGAGTTTATTTTTATTTTAACTAATATTTTAATGTTTTAACACGTTTTAATTATTTAAATCTACTTAAACAGTTTTTACACACGGCTCATCTGCAGACACAATTTTAAACAATTGAAAAGGCATTCACAACATTGATCATTAAGCATATTGGTGGAGTGAGGCCTCAGGTTCGGCTGTCTAGGTGCTATTAGGAACTTCCAATTCACTGAACAACCATGGTGGCAAGGACACAAGTTTGTTTGGACCTGCGCAGTTGCAAAATGTTCGTTCCGGAGGTTGAACCTGAGGCACAAACCTGGTCAAGAAAAATCAGGTCCAATGTTTCAAAAAATGCTTGTTGACAAGATACAAATGGAAATCCAAGTAGCCTGTGGTGGACGTATTGGTTTCAGAGCATAGGTAATTATATTGTAAGGGGCCACAGATAAAAGATTGTGGATAGTTTTGCAGTTCATTAATTATAAAACTATGCTCCAACGCAGGAAGTATGGAAACTTGGATTATGAAATAAAGATACCAAATATTCAACTATTTAGTTGAGCTTTATTAAATAAATGTTTTCGCCATGAGATCTGACCTATAAATTCAATTGTGTCAAGCATCGTGAATAAAAATTCATATAGCACAAATGAATGAGCTAGAGAGCAGGAGGAATCACGGAGGGGGTGCAGCAAGAGAGGATGGTGCAGAACTCTCAACGGAGAGGGAACTTCTTCAAAGCCGGCATAATTAAGGAGATTTCACAGTGGAGGAGACAGAATTAGCTTTAACCAGAATGAAATGTGATGTTCCTATTTCTGGGTCATTTTGCTTCATTCCAGAAATTTGTCTGGAGACTTGCTCAATAAATTAATGCATGCACATTTCAGATGCTGGATACATATCTAATGTTTCAATCAACACACAATCCCATTTTTCAGTATTGCCGAGTTAAATTCAAATTTGTTATTCCAAATATAAACACCATTCGTCACTTGTAGACTAAATGTTTAAGAAGGAACTGCAGATGCTGGAAAAATAGAAAGTAGTCAAAAAATGCTGGAGAAACTCAGCGGGTGAAGCAGTATCTGTGCAATCATCAAAGCTATAATCATCAAAATTTATAGGACAGCCACATGCTTATTTATCTTCTGCATTCTATGCAGGCTCTCCTACTTATTCTGAAACCTCGTTGAAACCACCACTGAGACTTCCACTGAGATACACCACCAATTCGGAAGCTGAAAAATGCTTGCGTTGAATGCTGTGTCATGTTCTGCCCATTTTTGATCAAAGGTTTGGAACTAGACCATATCAATGAAGTCCCCAAGGAAGGAGTCATGAAAGGGTTTACCTGTTCAATGCTTATCCCTGCAGAAACTACAGTGATCCACACTCAAAACAGAACTTTAGTTTATTGTCACCTGTACAGGGGTACAGTGAAAAGCTTCCCTGAGGAGCAGTGACAATGGAGGTTAGAAGACAATGATGAGCCATCCCAAGCTACTCTGTGAGCTAAGGCCATGGTCATTGGCACATTCAACTTTTTCATCTCAGGGTCATTCCAGGTAGCTGCAACAGACCCACACTGTTTTTCACAGTTAGATATTCACCAAAACTCTAAAAAGTTTACTCCAAGATTTGCTCCAAAAAATATACAGTTGATCTTCAATTATCCAGCTGTTGATATATCAGGTTGCAAAGTAAAAATTCCTAGATTTTGAGGGGAAACACTGCCAAGCTGACCCAGGCATATTCTGCAGCTACTGCAACAGGGGGCCACAGTTATCAGAGCCATAGGAGCTTAAGCGCTTTGTTGAACGTATTGGTGCCTCAGGAAAATAAGTTTCCAGATGGCATCACATTTCTCATCAACTACCCTTACTTCACAACTTAGCAAACAGCCAGATCAACCCCTTGCCTTGAAAGCATCCATGGGAACAGGAGCAGCCCTGTCTGGAGGTGTTGTTGGAGTCAATATATTCCTTGGTATAATTGGCAGTCACGGTGGTGCAGCAGTAGAGTTGCTGACTTACAACTAATGCAGCGCCTGAGACCCGGGTTCGAACGGGTACTGTCTGTACGGAGTTTGTATGTTCTCCTCGTGATCTGCGTGGGTTTTCTCCGAGATCTTCGGTTTCCTCCCACACTCGAAAGACATACAGGTTTGTAGGTTAATTGGCTTGGTAAATGTAAAAATTGTCCCTAGTGGGTGCAGAATGGTGTTAATGTGCGGGGATCGCTGGTCGACGCGGACACGGTAGGCCGAAGGGCCTGTTTCCGCGCAGTATCTCTAAACTAAATAAACTGAATTACTCAAGGGACACCAGTATGAAAGCATTTATCTACTTTTCCATAAGCACTATAACCTAATTGTTAGCGTTTGAAAAAGAGCATATCGTGACATCTCAAAGACTCCCATTCTGCTCCAGCTGACCACAACTTCACCAAATGAAAGAGATGGCTCTAATTTCAAATTGTTGACTTTTGGAAAGCAAGGTTCATCTTGCCTAATTTGTATGCCCACACCTCTAACCCTGTATCCAAAATTCACTGTAGCTGGCATCCAAAGATAGGTCCAAAATAAACAATGCAAACAAAGTTTCATCATTTACCATAATTAGCTGTGTTTTGTCTGTGATAGCTCATTAAATCACCATGATTTGATTGACATCAGCAAGAGGACTTTGCATCGGTTGTAATTGATTTCACTATCCAGACAACATCAATACCACAACAAACAGCTATTTCCATTAAAGATCCTTGTATATCTCAATCATTTGTGATAATTAAAAAGGCTCAATAGAAGTGTGGACAGAATCAACTTTAGCAATAAAGTCTCAGCCAACAAATGTGTAATAACTTTACTGCCAATTCCCTGCTAAAATTAATGTCAGGGTGAAGCCTAATTGCTTGTTGATCTTGATAATTTGAACTACATACCATCAATATCTGCATGGAATTAGTTAATTCCAAAGGCAAACTTGGAAGACATATTGAAAGGCTGGCCATCCGTTTAAGATTTGTAGTTTGCCTCCTTGCAATAGGGAGATATGTCTTGCAAAACAGTAAGGGGAATGAAAGCAGGAGCTTGCAATCATGTAGGTGATCTATCAATAGGTTGGCTAAAGTGGAAGCAAAGCCATTATTCTTATTTGATTTCCTGAGGAGGATTTTATAGCTTTGAAGTGAAACCATTGCAGTCACATTTTGACAATTGACTATCCAATAAAAGAAGCTCAAGGTAAGCTCAACTTTATTTCTGTGAACAGAATGGCTATGGCAATCTTCACATTTCTATGCTGTATGACTTGGTTCTGTGCTGTATGAAATGATGATACTATATGAGAATTGCATAAATGGTTGGTTGGCATGAGTCAAAGGCCCTGTTTCTGTGCTGTATGGCTCAATGTATCTATGGCTTAAAAGGAATAGGTGACGTTTCGGGTTGAGACCCCTCTTCAGAATGAGAGTCGGGGGAAAGGGAAATGAGAGATATAGACGATGATACAGAAAGATATAGAACAAATGAATGAGCTGGAGAGCAGGAGGAGAGCAGCAAGAGAGGATGTCGCAGATCTCTCATCGGAGAGGGAGAACATCTTCAAAGCTGGAATAATTGAAGAGATTTCACAGTGGAGCAGACAAAATGTGTAGGAAGGAACTGCGGATGCTGGTTTAAACCGAAGACAGACACAAAATGCTGGAGTAACTCAGCAGGTCAGGCAGCATCTCTGGAGAAAAGGAATAGGTGACGTTTCAGGTCGAGACCCTTCTTCAGACTGAGAGCCAGGGGAAAGGGTAATTAGAGATATGGTCAGTGATATAGTTTCCCTTTCCCCTGACTCTCCTTTGTCGGTGGTTCGTGAAACAGATCGCGATTACTGTGACTTGTGAACTGAGTCACTGGGAGACTGAAACTGGTAAATATAGTAGCATTTATTCTTCACGGACAGACATTCTCGGACCTTCTTAGTCATATCTCCAAACTCAAAATACTTCAAGTATTTATACTTGTAAGAACAATGGAAAAAAGAATGTGATTCACTAAAATGTCAATACCTACAATAACATTGTTTACTGTATTAAGGATATACCGAGGTACAGTCAAAAGCTTTTTGTTGCATTCTAACCAGTCAGCGGAAAGACAATACATGATTTAGAGATAGTAGTGTTTAATAACCTGATAGTTGTTGGGAAAAAGCTGCTCCTGCTCCTAGACGTTACAGTTTTCAGGCTCCTACATATTCTTCCCGATGTTTGGAGTTAAATGAGTGCGGAGATGGTGGTGTGGGTCTCTGACGATGCTAATGAATAAAACACAAATAAACAGTTATGTCCCTTACTGTATGAAGGGTAAAGTAAAAAAACATATTTTCTATTTACAAAGTCTCATTGTAAGATAGTGCAGTCCATAGCTTATCTTTGTAGGGTGATGCCTTTCACTGAATGGATACAAGAGTCAGGCTAGTGACCACCATTACAGTGTATTTGGAATTAACTTCCTGCTTACAACCATAAACTAACATGATATTATGACATCTCCCCATGAGCTAGTCGTATAAAGTTTGAAGTTCTGGTTGCATGTCTACTTTCTGTACAGAAAAGCTATCATATTAAATTACATTATTAAATAACCCACCAATGGTCTCTCAATCTTTCCCATAATTTTACTTTCAGCATGTTTTAACAAGGTGCTAAATCTGGTGGTCTGGATTTTGGAGTCCAATCACTCAAGACTATTTAACATTTAATAATATTTTCTGACTTACATTATACGTGTAAATGATTCCCAAGAGAGAATTTAAAATTAACTCTTCATTGCTTTACCTTGCAGAAATTCATTCTGGCAGTGGTTCCTAAAATCAAAATGTCTCTAGATTTGTGTTAGTTCATAGAAAACCAAAGGATTGACAATAATATCCTACCAGAAATAGCTTACGTTGCAAGAAATACAAAATGTTTTACCCTAATATTCAGGCAAATAAAGTTTTTGTTCTTTTCTAGACACCATTGCATTTAGCTGTCCTTAGTGGCAGCCTCCTCACTGTCCAGCTGCTGTGTGAGCAGGTGGGTTAAACAATAGAAAATATGTATACATTGTAGCTCAAGTTCAATCCATGGTCATTCAACAATTTAGAAAACTTAGGGTCATTTTATGAGGTGAAAAAATGGTCAGTATCATAACAGTATATGCCAGGAACAAATAATCTTTCTCAGACTTGAGAATATTATGTGCCGGAGTTACTACTGCAATCATACTGGTTCTTTTAATGGTGAAGCCTGCGTTGGATTTATGACTCAACCATGTCCCCGAGGGAAGCTCATATTGATTATTATTAATTGCTTTTTAATTTCTTGTATGGAAAGGGTATCACTTTATTCCTGCACAATTCTGCAACATAACACTTGAACTAAGAAGTTTAATTATTAATGGTGATGGGCAAAAAACAAATCTGATATGATTTCTGGATCAGATTTCATTCAAAGGTTACAAAAATCTTTTATTGTCACATGTACCAATTAAGGTACAGTGATATGCAAATTACCATAGAGCCATACGAAAATAAAAGCAACAAGCCACACACTACATATAAGTTAACATAAACATCCACCACAGTGGATTCCCCACATTCCTCAGTATGATGGAAGGCAAAAAAGTCCAATCTTCTTCCTCTTTATTCTCCTGCGGTCGGGACAGTCGAAGCTCCCGCATCCAGTGATCGAAACTCCCGCATCGGGACGATCGAAACTCCCGCGTCAGGGTGGTCGAAACTCCCGCGGCTTGGAGTTCCCGAAGTCGGTCTCTGACCAGAGACCACGAGCTCCACAATGTTAGTCCCGTAAGCACCCGCAGTGGAGATGTCAAAATTGGTCTCCAGAAAAGGCCACCAACTCCTTGATGTTAGGCTGCAGTGCGGACGGATACAGTACTGAAAAAAATCGCATCTTCGTCAAGGTAAGAGATTAGAAAAAGTTTCTAAGGTTGGCGCCACCCGGTGGATAACAACTGAACTTGAAAAAATGTCCTTAAGAGATAAGTACAGCCAACTAGTATTGGAATATTTCTTAAAGGATAGTGGTTCAATTTGTTTTCCCAAAATAACATCACAATGGGAAGCTTGGACTATCGTGACAAGTTGGCCTCCTAAAAATGTTACATCCATTCGGCTCCAATTTCCTTTCTGATCCACTCTACCAACTGAATTGTAACATTGCATTGAATAGAGCACATGATATTCATTAGGCGTTCAAGGAGGCTGTGTGAAAGGGGTGACGGACAGTGAAGAGGCAACAGTGGGCAAGGGCACACGTGTGTGTGTGTGTGTGTGTGTGTGCGTAAATGAGTGAAAGATGAATGTTGCTTGCGTGTATTATTAATTAGTTTCCATGCAGCTGAGTCTGCTGTCCAGTTGGCTTGGACTACCTTGCCACTGAATTGTGGCCTTTGCCTATGGGGTACATGGGACTGATGTGCAACAGTTAAACCATATTTAAAAGAAAATACAAGCAGCCAATTTCCACATCACTGTGTGAAGTTTGGGACCTGAAATGTCAGGATCTTCATGGATAACCCTGGTCGGCAACAGACCTGAATGTCGCTTGGCAAACAGCTCGTGAACTCACACACTTTAACATCAATATCACGGCTCCGTGCCAGGCACGGGCAATAAGAGTCCTTCTTAAATAACAAGGCAGAAGGCGAACCCTCTACTGGTGGGGTAAATCTTCTGATGGTGAGTGACATTACTTTCATCAAGAATGATCTAGTCTGACATCTCAACAACTCCCCTTGTGAAATTATTGAACTCATGGCCCTTCAGCTCACACAAACATGAAATCAGTATGTTGATCTTTTCACACGCCCTAACCCAGGAAGCTATAGATTAGACCAATGTTAACCTGATTTTGAAACCTTCCTAATTCACGAACTATAGGGAGATGAACTGATCCTCCTCGGTGACTTCAAAGCCATGCTGGGAAAAGACACAGCCTTCTGGTCAATTGGCGATTGACAAGTAGAGGATAGGGAAGGCTAATTCCATTGGTGTCCTTCCACTTTTTGGTCCGCTAACCTCAGACAGAATATAATACTATTGGAGACAATCCAAAAGAGATTCACCAGGCTGATTCCTGGGATGTTAAATTGTGTTTTCTTTGGAGATGAGAAGAATAAGGGGTGATATTATTGAAACATAGAAGAGCCGAAGGGGGTATGTTGGGATGTTTTTCCAAGTGGGAGAGTCTCAAACAAGATAGTTAATACTGGGATACATATAAAATAATTCTCACTGAGAGTGGTGAATCCCTAGAATTCTCTACCCCAATGAGTTGTGGATGCGGGCTCACAAAAATTATTTATAGAGGAAGTAAATCATTTTTTGAAAAATCATGGCATTGAGGGCCTTGGGAATCTGGCACTAAGGCATAGTTGAAACATGGGTTAGATGCGCCACAATCATATTTTACACAGCAAGACCGCTTGAGGAGCCAGCTTGCTTGCTCTTCCCTCAGTTTATTGTGTTCTGACAAAAAACTAGGTGGACAATCCTGCCAACAACAATTTTGTCAGAGACAAGCCAAAACTACAGGGAATATGTGGTCCAGGCACAGGCACCTGTGAGTTTATACCATCATCCAACCAAGGGACCACAGAATTATCCACATCTTGCTATGACATTTACTGATAATCCTGGACAGAGTGTAGAGTTTAGAGATACAGTGAAAACAGGGCCCTCAGCCCACCGAGTCCACGCTGGCCATTACTTACCCGTACACTAGTTTTATGGACTGAACCCCATCTAATCCCCTCTGATATCCCCATCAACCTGGTCCGAAAATATTATAATCCATGTTGAAGCCTTCAAAGCCCTGAATAGATTTGACACATTTATATCTCATTTCAATATGAGAGTTAGATTTAGCTCTTACGGCTAGGAGAATCAAGGGAAATGGGAAAAAGCTGGAATGGGGTACTGATTTTTGGTTGATCAGTCATAATCATATTACATGGCAGTGCTGACTCGAAGGGCCGAATGGCCTACTCCTGCACCTATTTTCTATGTTTCTAAAGTGGTCACTCTACAAATTGTCATATGCACAATCGTAACTATTTTGAAGAGATATTGTGAACTTACTGTATCTCAAACTACCCTAGCTGTAAAATTATTGCAAAAAATAGAGACTCAAGAGACTTCAGATACTGAAATCTGCAGGAGGAACTGAGGGAGTCAAGCAGTATCTGTGGAGGGAAATGGACAGTTGACATTTTAAGTTTGTTATCTTCATCTGGATTGAAAGAGTAGAGGGACAAGCGATAGGTGGACAAACAAAGGATGGGGAACAATGAGAGGTCTCACATGACACCCGTTGAAGATATGAAGAAAAGGTCTTCAAAGTGTGCATTCCTTCAAGAGACTTTGCAGTGGACTATTAGAATAGAATCAAATAAGACTGCAGATTCTGGAACCTGGAGCAACAAATAATTTGCTGGTGGATCTCAGCATGTCGAGCAGCATGTCAGCAGGGAAAAGGACAGTTATTGTTTCTGGTCCGGACCCTTCATGGGGACTGAAAGAGTCGAGGAAGATAGCCAAGACTGTCATTTCCCTTCACGGATGCTGCTTGACCAGTTGAGATCCTCCAGCAGATTGTTTATTGCAAACAACTTACACAAATGGGAAAATGAACAAGATGGTTAGTCTATAAAATTAGGATATTTAATTACAATTGAATCTTTTCCAAAATGACTTAGTTTTGCTAGACTATTGCCAGTAATCCTTTAACTTCTTCTTCTTTCTCGTTTCAGAATGGAGTGGAATTAGAAACTGAGGATAAAAATGGAAACACACCTCTTAAACTTGCAAGGGGTCATCAGTGTGAAGATATCATTGTCTATTTAGAAAATACCATCATTAGTCTATCAAAAAGTCGAATTCTGAAATTAGACTGGAGGTAAAGTAAGCAATTCATTTGTTTAAATTACTTTCTATAAATATAACATTATTACAGATGCAGCCACAAAAACTATTTCTGGCAGTTTTACAGTTGAGTTTCTAAAGCAAAATTTAAAAAAATTAAGAGCATTTGCTAAATTAACAATTATGTAAATAGCACAGAGGAATTACCATCAAATATGATTAGGTGTCTAAATAAGGGTCCTGCTTCAAAACGCCACCTATTCATGTTCTCCAGAGATATTACCTGACCCCCTTTGTGTCTTTTATTGCAAACAAAAGCATCTGCAGTTTCTTGTGTCTAAAGACATACGACGATACAATATGATAGAACTTTATTTATGGCAGGAGGGAAATTAATCTGCCAACATACATAAAATACAAGATACGTGAAATTAAAGTGATGAGTGGAAAGGATTGGGAATATGCAAAGATTTGGGAGGGGTGGGGGAGGGTTGTCGGCTCTCTCCAGACTTTGCACAACAGACTATAACATAGAATCTTCTATGGTCAACAATAATCATAACCAAATGATCGACAGATTATAAATATGCAAATTCAACACTTACATTAATCAATGGCCCTTTAGGATATATTTATCTGTTCTTATATATTCGGCATCACCATTGCTTGTTTATTTTGTTTTCAACCAAGTCTTATATTCCTGAGCAACAAACCTTCTCCCTTATGTAAGCACTCCTCCCCTCCCACTCCCCCCCACCCCTGACCATGGATGCTGCGCTGATCTCTATCACTGGCCAGGATAGGGAGAGGCCAATCCTCCGCAATGTGTTACTGAATTCCTCCAGCAGTTTTTTTTTTGCTCCAGCATCTGCAGTCTCTTGAGCCTCCAAAGATGTGGACATGTTCTTAAACAAGCAATCCACTAACAAAACAGCACTATATCAAGAACTGTTGGAATTATTAAATCCTAATATCCTTTGGATCCGATCACAAGAAAATAAAACAACCTGCCTTCTCCCATCTCCAGTTGAGGTGCTGATGGGTTAAAGTAGCAATCAGGCTCTGCTGATGCCCTGAGGAATCCAATCTCTATATATTTTTTTAAGCCATATAACCTGCTGGTAGTTGTATTTTTTTACTTATTCAATGGAGCAAGTCGAAATTGCATCCCTGCTGGAAACAGTCAGATCTCTTGGATTAATTTAGTGTGATTAGCTTCCATCTGATCGACAAGGTTATTTGTAAAGCAATAATAATTCTACAAAATTTTAAATGCATTATGTGAAGCAAACTACTTGGGTGCTGCCACCATTCAAAAAATAAAGAGCCTGAAATCAGATATTCACTGCGCCTTGAAAGACTGTGCCCTGAAACCCAGGAGAAAAACATTACATAGAGAGACATTTAACCAGCAAAATTCCTATACATACAATGACATAAAAAAGGATGAAAAATATGCCTCTGGTTTGGATTTAATGGGATGTCCCATTAAGAATTTCTGTACCCTTTTGTTATTGTCAGAAGAAATCCAAAATCATTATGGTCCCCTCTTTCAACAAAAAGACTAAAACCTTATTAACTGTAGGTTGCATTAGGAATTGAACGTGTAGGATATTATCCTCTATTTATTTACCACCAAATCGGACTGAAAATTCTTAATCTTAAAAGGAAACTTTACAGTTTCTGATTGAGATTACTAACAGTGAGTCAAACATCTTTTGAAAATGATTTCTTGAGAACTTATTACATCCCTTCTAAGAATTGCCAAATGTTCTAAAGTTCATTGTCATATATGATGTGTTGCATCTGCAAAGTAATTATCAGGTTTCCAGATGTGCTGCAGTACAATTACTCTTTTCAAACAATTTTAGGTTTTTTTTAAAAATACCATTCCAGTATTTGGAAATGCAATTGAATAAGACTACCTTTGTAATTCCTATCATGAGCAAAGGGTGAAAATATATAGACCCCATATGTTAGCTATACCATAAATGAATCCACATCATCATTTAGATTGGATATAGTGAAGACAACGCTCAATGCAGAATTAATGATAAATATTAGCAACATTCTTTGTTTTCTGTCGGATGTATTTTTCTGAGCAAAACAAAGATATGAACTTTGTTATCTGTATTTTCTAGAGTTCTTGAATTGAATCCCTTAGTAAAAATCAGAAATCTAATTCATGTTTTCTAATTGTTTACAGTGCATTGGTCTTTGGCCCACCAGGAAAATCAAAGGGGCCAATTCTTTTCTTTTATGGCTGTTTGCTGTTGTGGGGTTACCCAACCTATTTTACACAGGTCAGTAAATACAGTCAGGCTGAAGTTATAGTCAGCTGATATTCAGCACTGTGTGCAATATTTTACCAGAAAACCCACTGTAATATAATACTATATGATTTCTATTATACAACATTATGGCCTGGATTTTGCAGACAGTGATGAAGGAGTGAGTTTAGTTTGTGCACAACACCAACATTGGTGTAGTTGTGGACAGTGAAGAAACCTGTCAAAGGATGCAGCAGGATATAGATAATTTAAAGATATGGATGTAGAGGCACCAAAAGTCGTGAATAAACGGTTTCTTTATTCAGGCATAATAGGTTAGATATACATGCATGTTTAGTCCTCTAACACAAAAGTTATTGTTGTTGCTGCAAGGCTGTTGCCTCGTCCGCTTGAGCTGAGTTCTTACTGAGGTGGCAGGACACTCACGCGAAGAGAGAAAAGGAAGAGAGAGGGAAGGTTGACCCGGGGTTCGTTGTATAAGGCACACCCCTGCACCCCGTGACAACTCCTTCCCGCCATTTCCCAGTCTTGTGACTCTACCCCTGACTGCCGAGGGTTCGTGTAGAAAGTGGCCTAACCACCGGGTGCCACCACATCGGTGAAGAAATCGAATTTAATCTGACCAAGTGTAAAGGTATTGCACTTTGAGAGGTCGAATGTAAGGGTAAAGTATATAGCTAATGGTGAGATCTTTGATAGCATTGGTGTAGAGAGGGATCTTGGGATCCAAGTTCATTGCTCCTTGACAATGGCAGACAAGTAAATAGAATGGTAATGAAGGCAGATAGTCTGCTTGCATTCCTTGTTCGCGACATTGATTATAAGAATCAGGAGGTTATGTTGCAGCTTCATAAAACTTTGGTTAGGCTGCATTTGGAGTATTATATGCAGTACTGGTTGCCCCATTACAGGAAGGATGTGGAGACTTCAGAGAGGGTGCAGAGGAGAGGTTTACCAGAATGTTGCCTGGGTTAGTGGTTAACAAGGAGAGGTTAGACAAACTTGAATTGTTTTCTCTGGCATGTCGGAGGCTGAGGGGACAGCTGTTCAGAACACATTGTCATAGCAGCTAATTGCTAATTTAAATCCATGGAAAAACAATGTTCCAAAATTTGTGCCATGAAACCAGTTTCCAATCGTTTCATTTTGATTGAAATTTGCACTTCTTCAGAATATGTGTCATGTTACTGGTTCAAATCTTCTGACAGGAATTGTGACAGGCTTGCTAATTTAATTATATTTTTGACCCAGAGATTTCGTGGAAGTTAAGCAATTGCTTTTTAAGATTGTTAAAGCAATTGGTGTCTGAGGAATGTTTGATGAATGCCAAGAATTATGCATTACAAGCATTATAGTAAAATCGGTCCAGTTGCGGACACCAAGTAGGAAACATAAGATGACTGCATAAAGAATATATATAATGTGAACATATGTTATTATTACTATTAACTCGCACTAAATTTAAAGAAGAAAACCAGCTGGCCACAAATAAGATAAGTATGGTTTGACAAATGTGTTTCTGAAAATGTAGCTTTTCACCATGAAGACAAAAAAGCATGCCCTTAATGGCGGGAGACAGACAAACTTGGTCCAAGTCACATGGGTGAAACAGACTTTGTCAACCATGAAAGTGAATGCGAGTTTACATTCAATGGATGTGATAAGCAATTAAGATCAACATATACAGAAAATATTTGGTGATTCTAATTGTTCGATTTGATCTATTTAATCATGCAGAGCATTTGGCTAATTTTGGATAGAAAGGGGAGAGTATTGTTTTAATTAAGCATAAAGTACTTGTGGAATATCAGCTCATTTGATGGGACATAAAGTGTAAGAAAAGCAAATTAGTAGCAAAATTGCACTGCCAAATATTTTCCTGTGATTGTGGGTTCAACTCCAAAGTTCTAGCATGGTGGATTTCCAGCTTCAGATTCGACTACATTCTATTTTTGTCCCGCCCACTCCTCTGTCATCAGTCTGAGGAAGGTTCTCGACTTGTAACGTCACCCATTCCTTCTCTCCACAGATGCTGCCTGTCCCACTGAGTTACTCCAGCATTTACTTTCAGATAGATGTATCGTGCATATTTCATGCTTGTGATGTTGAACAACTAGATTTAGACGTTTTAATTGGCTGACGATCATATGACAATTTTACCAATATATTGGGGGAATATAAAGGGTCCGAACCAATTTATGTGTTACATTTCTTGTAATGATTATTCTATAACTTTAGTGGAGGTTACCAGTAATAATGACAGATGTTTGTGTGTTTTTATGGTTTGCATTAATCCCCCTGACCAAAGGAAGCTAACTTAAGGGGAAAGAAAGTTTCCTACAGCACTTTACTGCCACTGATGATTTTTTGGTGCAGTGCTGTGATGCATTAGGCACAACTTCATTTTTATTTCACATCCGAAAGCTGACAACTCCAAAGTGCAACCCTACCTCAGTAAAGTCTTGATGTGGGATTTAAATCCATGATTCAGAGGTGAGAATGCTATTGCCAATCAAAATCACCAATTAAAATGTGAAAGGAAAGTAAATACATAAGTAAAATATTATGGTGCAGGATTTATAATTTAACAATATTTGCCTTAATATAATATCTGTTACATTGAAATTTGTTCATACAGAGAAATAGTCTGGGTTATTTCAGATAGTCCCAATTTCATAGCCCACTCAGCTCACTAAAGTATTCAGAACAAACCTAACAATCTTCACAATTACTGTATTTTAAATATCCACCTCAAAACTTAATTGCGAATTGACTGACAGCAATAAGGAGCTGATTTCTACCTGAAACGGGTTGTGAACTGTGGTAGAGCTCATATTTAACACATATGGTTTAGCAAAAAACTGTAAGACTAATGTGAACCTCCCAATTTTATATCTATTTGATATCCAATCCAAATATGTTCCCTAACCTTGTGAATAACATACACTGAAACCTCTACATGGACCATTACTTCTGATTTGTTAATTAGTAAATAAAATATTATTAACAAAAGATCCAATTGAGTTCTTCAGTAGTTTTGACCGAAAAATAGACACATTTATACAACTGAACCACAAAGAATTAAACTTTTATAATTAAAGAAAATTGGCACAGCAATGATGTGAATTGGGATATGTTTGCTATAATGCTAAGTTATCAATACATATGGAAATTATGAACCGCAGAATTTTATAGGTATTTTTTCATTAGAATGCTCTATGGAATAGAGAGCCTCTCAGTCTGTCTAAGAGGATGTAGTAAGTATTAAGTTACATATATTAAAAGCAAATTCATTAATCTGCTACTGATGACTAGAGTTGCTATCTATTCTATTGCACAGATTGTCTCAATCTCATTGAACAGGCGAATGGGCTTCCATACCACCTTCTTGATCTGCAATGTACTGATGTGGTATCTATTCCTAAAAGCTTCTCTGATGGATCCCGGTTTTCTTCCAAGAGACTGTGAAAAATATGACCATGCTCTCAAACAGGTATAACACCTAGCCTTTGTCATGGGCGAAGGAATGTGTTCCTTGCAGTAAATATCAAGACTTGTTTCCTCACTAAATGTTTATAGCCAAAGATGAGACCGTTTTCCATTCTAAACAAAATATTTGCATCTATGCAATCTGGAAAAAAAACATTTTAAAGGATTATAAATGTAACTTTATGCTTGAAATCACTAACTCTGCTCAATATTATAGTAATGGGGAGAGTTGAATTAAAATATCTGTTTACTATATGATATGTAAAATGGATCTCATACTAACAATCATAAGAACTAACTTGTTCTCAGTTACCAGAACTGAGCAGCTGAGACTAACAAGCACAGAACAATTAAAAAAGTTCCTTGGCCAAAGAGATGATAGTTCTCAGTCTATATGCCAAACACAAAGGCTGCTGTTATTGGAATGTGGACCAAATTCCAAACTGCTGGGGGAACTCAGCGTGTCATACAGTATCCATGGAGAGAAATGGATAGTCAACCTTTTGGGTCAAGACGTTTCCTCTGGACTGAGAGAGTGGACGGCAGAAAGCCATTATAAGGAGGTGAGGGGCAAGAGCTGGCACAGGATAGGAGGGTCCAGACAAATATGGGGTAGGATAGGTGGAGGTGGAGGTAGCCAGGGGTTGTGGGTGATTGAATCTGATAGCAAAGGATGGTGGAGTATGGGGCCAAATAACGGTGGTGGGGCGGGTAGATGGGAACAGTGGAGGCAGGGACACAATGGGAGGGGTGTATTGATGATATGCAGATGGAGTCAGGGGAGATAAAGCTGGGTGGGAGTGGCCATGGTGTGGTTGTAAAGAAGGGTATGTGTAGGTGGATCTGAGTGGAGAGAGGAACCAAGGGCGAGCAGGTTACCTGAAATTAGAGACTTCAATGTTCATGCCATGTAATTTACCAAGACAAAATATGAAGCGCTGTTCCTCCACTTTGCATTTCCACCACCTGTCACAATACCCCTCCCCACCCTTTTCTGCTTTCCATAGGGACCACTCTCTCTATTACCCCCTGGTTCACTCATCCCCCTTCCATCCTCTCTTCCATGCACTTTCATTTGCAACCAGAGGTGTACGAAAAGCTACACCTTCACCATCACCACCATCTAGGGACCAAACATGGACATTAACTCTCTAATTTCAGGCAACATGTTAGTTCTTCTATTCATCAAGATCCTCCCCCAGATATCACTCTTTCCCACAGCACCCTGTGGGAAAGAGTGATATTATTAGAGTGATAAAGATTACTAATCATAATAGTAATTTATTAGTCAAGTATGTTTTGCAACATACGAGGAATTTGATTTGCCATAGTCATACCAATAAAGAGCAACAAGACACCCAAATACTTTTTTAACATGAACATCCACCACAGCAACTCCCCCACATTCCTCACTGTGATGGAAGGCAAAAAAAGTCCAATCTTCTTACCTTCTTTGTTCTCTCGCGGTCGGGGCAATTTTGACTCCTGCAGCCGGCGGTCGAGCCCTCCGCATCGGGGCGATCAAGCTCCCGCATCGGTGAGGGTCTCAGCTCCCCCGCGCCGGGCGATCAGACCCCGGGTCCCGGCTAGTCGAACCTCCGGTGGCTTGGAGCTTACCAACATCAGTCTTTCACGCAGCTTCTATCCCTTTCACCCCATTTGCCCGTCACCCACACATTCCTCCTAATTGGGTCCATTCTTTCCACTGTTCCAATCTGCTCACCGAACCTCTCTTATTTGATTCCACACTTACCTTTGTTTCCCATCAGATTCTAACATCTGTGGCCCCAGGTTACCTCCAACGATAGTGTACTTGCTTCCATTGTTATCTCCACCACCTGACTACATCGATTCATTAATCTCTCCTCACTGGGCTCCAACTATCACATGTCAGCTCTTGCCTCACTTCCTCAACTCTTTACACTGCCCACTTCCCCTCTGCTCTTTCAGTCCAAGGAAGGGTCTCATGCCAAAATGTTGACTGCCCTTTTGTCCACATATGCTGCCTTACCTGCTGAGCCTCCAGCAGTCTCTTTTATGCTCAGTAAACTTGGATTATGTTAAGTTATTGCATTTGAACTCTGTGGTCTATGAAAAGTAATCTAATTAAACACAACATGGTGTGACCGTGAGCAACTATCTGGGAGATGCACTAGGATTTGCAGTTAATTTACAAACCATTTGAATCTACTGATTGTAGATACTCTTGAATCTAATTAGCATAGTGAGAAGATGATTGCTTACCCATATATTTAAAATAAAAACACAATGTCCACATTGTTAACAGGCAACTGTCACTCCACAAAGGGCCTGGGCAATATAATTTAAGTTTGACTCAAGCCTGTAATTATTTAACAATATTCAGGTCTAGCAAGAAACACTCGTGCTTAAACACTTATGAGACTTATGGGAAGGCTGAGAGGATCTGCTCCATAACTGGAAACCTGCCTCAGTGAAGTCTTTGTTTTGTATCATTTCCATTAGCCCTCATCCTGTAGTTACAACTCCAAACCCCTTTCAGAATTCATTATTTATGTTGTACCATTCTTCTGCAGAAACCTGCAGTGAATCACTTTCCAGTAATGGCTGACCTTCCTCTCTGACCCAAAACTGTCCAAAACTTTCCTAATGATTCAGATACATCAAACAATGGGAAGGAACTCTGGCATGGCATTTCACATAAATCTTCCAATGCAATCCGCTTCTATTAGTTTAGTTAGGGGTAGAGCGTAGAAACAGGCCCTTTTGCCTACCAAGACCACACCGACCAGTGATCACTACACTAGTGCTATCCTACACACTAGAGACAATTTACAGATACCAATTAACCTACAAACCTGCACATCTTTAGAATATGGGAGGAAACCGGAGTACCCGGAGAAAACCCATGCGATCACAGAGAGAATGTATAAACACCATAGAGACATCAACCATAGTCAGGATCTAACCAATTTCTCTAGCAAGTTCGAAGGCAGCAACTGACATCGACACCATTGTATGCATATGCCGAGAAGTGTGTTCAGCTGTAGCTGAACAAATTCTAATCTTGCGTGGGTACACAAAAGGCTGGAGAAACTCAGCGGGTGCAGCAGCATCTAAGGAGCGAAGGAGATAGGCGACGTTTCGGGTCGAGACCCTTCTTCAGACTCAACAATCCTTTAAACAGTACAGTAAACACTGAGAAATTAGCACCATGAGATCATCATATTTTATTTCCCTAAAACCTAGTGCTTAGGTATAGAAAACATTTAAGAAGTTAAATGTGGCCTGGCTCTATGTTTTCGTTTCCCAAGTATTAAGTCCATCATTTAATAATTAAGAGGTCAAGGTTGCAACATGGATGTTTGATAATTTGCCCAATTTGTATGAGACATATTCAAGTATTACTGGATTACAAATGTGGCCCTCATCAGATCTGTCTTACACCATTTTACAATAGGTTAATATATTCTAATATATCATTTATTTCCATTGATGGGGGATTCAGTACAAGAGCCCATCATCTTTAAATTAAAGATATGCTACATTAAATAAAATCAAGAAGATTTTTTTTCACATGAAGCAAATGTTTCACTTCTCCCTCCAAAGATAAATTGAAATATTTTAAGTCTTAAGTACTTTAAGTTAGTTAGGGATATCAGTAGAATATTGGTGACTAAAATAGAGTCAAGATAAATGTCAGCCATGATCTTAATGAATGTTGGGACAAAATGAGACAATCACATTAACAAACACAAATGTTATTATTCTACGTCATTATATGTTAGTGATTTTCATCACCTTTATTCAATAGGGTTGGTTGCATTGGAAGAAAATGGCAGTACCTTTAAATTACATATACCTTGCGCTCCATGCTTTAACTCAATGTCAGTACAGCGTTATTTTAAATATACAGTTGCAGGAATCGGGAACATAGCAGGTTCATCAGTATTAATGAACAAAAGAGGCAAGTCACAATGTTCTGATAATCTTAAAATAAAAATATTAGTGTATCTTTTCTCATTACAAATGCTGGTGGAAAATAAGCATTTATGGCATTCTCTAATTGTGTTTCTAGTTTCTATGAGCAGTTTACTTAGATGGTGTGATCATTGGCATTTCTACTTTTAGGCAGTTTATTTTGATAAGTGGGAACAAGGAAAGAATCCTCTGAACAGACTTTGTCATACTTGCCACATTGTGAAGCCTCTCCGGTCCAAGCACTGCCGCGTAACAAACCACTGTGTGGAATACTTTGATCATTATTGTCCTTATATTTATAATGATGTCGGCTACAGAAACAGGTACTGCGGTATTAATTTCACTCGGATTTTTAACATTTTAGTGCTGTAATTTATATACTTGTGTAGAATGCCAAGTTACGTTTAGTTCCTCATATATTGTGTTTTACTCAGGAAGTTCTACCTAAGGAATACAAATTTGAAGAAAAAAACATACTAGGTCATTGTGCAATACAATCCTCACCAAGGAAAAACATACATGTATAACTTTCCTACTCTAAATATTCTTTACAAACTTTATTTGTGTTTATTTTTCCAGAAATTATTTTTTGGGTTTCCTAGCAACAATGTGCCTTAATAGTGTGATGGGAGTCTACCTTGCTTGGGACTGGTTTAATGAGATGGGTCGCAGCATATTCATTGGAATCGGCTTCATATTCCTGTCTGTTATTACCGTCATATCAGCAATAATGACTGGCATATATGTATGTAATATTTTTGTCTTTCACATTACATTTTTTCTTTCACTAGTTCCTTTCCTTTGTTATGCTTCCTTTGAAACAATTACATAGCTGAGCTTAATGTGGCATTATCCATCTTCCCTAAATGGCTTTCAGGAGGTTCACAGGATTTCAAAAACAGATACATGCTCTATATTCTTCATAAAGTAGACACTTACCCTAATTCTAGATATTGACATGATTAGAAATTGTAAATTATACAAGTTAAAATAGTGCCAGGCTTTCATTTTATGTTGACTTTGTTGTCCTCTAGTGGTTTCCTTGGTTTAAGCAACCAAAATTCGGTGTCAAATTCTGGATTACACCAAGGATCATCTCTAATGCATTTACATTTATAGCCTCAAAGTCTAATGATGTATGCCTCCGATACATCAAACAAAATGTATACTAGATATTATGGAGTTTAAATGCTACATTATGTTGATTATTAATTCATTCAGAAAGAATAACTCGGGCCTAGAAATTCATCAGCAGTCAATAGTGTACTGGATAATAACTATATTGAATTGTACTCCTTTAAGATTGGAAGCACATAACCACATGATCCTACTATAGCTAATTAGGAGAGCTTAAACTTCCATATTTACTCTCCATTAACATTTTCCCTACTCTCGGCTACATGCTATTTTTATATTATTGTTGTTGTTACCATCTTTTTGCCAATTTTGGAATGTTGATCCCAATGTTTTCAAACACTACAACACTTTGATGCCCTTATTCTACATAAAGGCCATAAAAGAAATGCACGTATAAAATGGTGCTATGTGTTTGAGCATCTGCAGTTCAGTTGAGCATAATAAATTTGACTCAGGAATACGTTGTTGTGTCTAATATAGACAATGAAAACTTTTAATTGCTATCTTGCTTATTGATACTGAAGCACATCTAATTATACAATAAATTGTCATTGTTTACAGTTCTATATGGCTGCACTTAACTTAACAATAAATGAACACATGAATCAGAAGAAATACAGTTATCTTGACAAGAATGGACATTTCCATAACCCATTCGACAGAGGTTTTCGACTGAACTTAATGGAGTTCTTTCACCTAATTGAGCCACTGAGGGAGTATGAACTCAGTATACTGGATGGATTGCACATCATCTGAACAATATAGAAACATTGACAACATGTACAACTTTCCTCTTTCAAAATTAAGGCACAAGCATCTATCTTATATGCATCGTTATATATTAATCTATTTTGAAAAATAATATTAAGATACACTACCATAAAATGGCAATTTACTAATTATGTATAATTAAGATGAAGTACTTTTCTTTTAACATGTTAATAAATATGCAAAAACGGTCTGGAGCAAACATTTTTGCAAAATTATGCAGTTAAAATAACTGTGAGTAATGCTTGTTTCCAACATCCAGATGTAGGCGTAAAGGACTCAGAATATCCTAAAACCTTGGGTGGTGTAATAATGAAGTACAAAGACAGCTTGGCAAAATTCTATTTACTTAGGGAGTTAGTTGACTATAATGGATTATTTTCCTTGGAATTGCTTTTGCTATCTGCAAAACTTGACTTTAAAAAATGTATATGCAAAGAGAAATTGTTTCCATTTTCAAATCCACAAGAAATGTTTGACAGTGTTTAAGGATGCACAGATACGCATGGATTATCTTTGAATGGTTTCCAGGTGAGGGACAGAATATTATGGTTTCCCCGTCAGTATATGTTTTCAATTTTGCACAACTATTGACATCTTGATTTTTTGCCCGGTTAAATGAAGTTAACTTTCCCCTCTTTAGAAGATATCACATTTTAATAATGCTTTAATTGCAAATTCCCAATGTTTGTTTAATTTATTTTGAGTGTTTTCAAATTGTGAATCCTTGAAACTTAAACTTGAATTTGTTGATGAAGATGCCTACTGAATATAAATGTGTTAATAGATTTCACTATTGCGATTTATCAACTGAAGTGAGTCACAGGCTCCATCTGACACAGGCATCAAATGCTAATTGCATTTGATACCCTGTCAGCTGCATATCTATTATTTCCTCTAAGGTGAATCAAACCAAATGAAAACCAAATATAATCATGTCTGCACTTTGTATCGGCTTATCTTATCATCAAATAATTGTTAAATATAGTTTTCACTCCTAAGCATATATCTCAGATATCACATGGCAGTTTAACCCAGATTGATTTCCAAATTGATGACAAAAACTGTGGAACAGTAACTTTCCATGAGACTCTACGACAAGCACAGGTGCTATCAAAATTTAAGGTTGAATCATGTCATACAGCATTAATATATACTAGACTGAGTGGGACCCGTTGGGTCCCTGTCACACAGGAGGCTTGGTCCCCCAACGCAATATTCCACTACTCACCCATAGCCCCCAACTGCACAGGCGCAGCTCATTTCCCCTCATCCCTAGTACACTCTTCCCCTCCTTTTCACCCTCCCTCTTCTTTCCCCTCTACTCCTCCCCTCCCCAATCCCTCCCTCACCTCTCTCTCCCTCTCCTTTCCCCTACCCTGTCACTCCCTCCCTCCCTCCATAACTCCTCTCCCCTAGACCTTACCCCCCTCCTATCCCACTATCCCCCACCTCCCCCACTCCTCACCTCCCCTAGCCCTCCGCACCTCCTCCTATCCCCAGTATCCCTCCTCAACTCCCCCACTGCCTTCCTCTCCCTCTATTCCCCACTCCCTACTTCCCCCACAACGCCCCCTCCTCTACTCCCCCCTCCTCTCCCTCTATTCCCCCTCCTCCCCCACTCTCCCTCCTCACCTCTTCCTTCTTTTCCCTCTCCTTCCCTCCCCAATCCCTCCCTCACCTCTCCTTTCCCCTACCCTCAGTCACTCCCTCCCTCATCCATAACTCTTCTCCCCTCCCTACTCCCCACCTCTCCCTCTATCCCCTCTTCTCCCCCACTCTCCCTCCACAGGATCGCGAGGTTGCCACTCCTCTCCCTTCTTGCGTTCTCCGGAGGAGCATCAGCCGTCGGTGTCCTCAGAGCCAGGTCTCAGATGGGCTCAGAAGCACCAGCACCGGCAGGAGAAGCGACTAATCCACACGGCGCTGACTGGCAGGAGAGGAGATCGATCTGCGCACGCACGTTTTTTACGATCTTTAAACCTTGCTAACTTTTACAGTAGACCGCCGATCGGAACGAAACTTGGTGCACTCGCAGCACAGGAGAATGGTAATTGAGCTGGCGAAAGAGCGTAGCGCTATCGCGTACCGTTTTTGCGCAAATAGAAAAAATGCGCAAACCGGAAGAGCACAAGATCAGAGTTTTATGTATGTATAGATAGATAGAAGATAGATAGATGTTCTACAAAAACTGCGTATTAGTTGTGCCTTAGTGATTTTTACAATTAAGATGCATAATAAAAAATAATGTCCAGTTAATGTCTTCAGTTTTACAAAAGCACAAACCTGGTCCGAATACTTTTTTTCATTGTAAACCTTACTGTGAATATAACTTCGCAAATACAACACATAACTTAATATTTTTTTCCATTTATATCATATAACCCATCCCGAAAGTTGTATAATCAGCTTCATTTTGCAAACATTTACTTTCATCACAACGTTTCTGGAAATGATAATGTCCTTATATTTTGTTTTTTTAATTTTGTTTAACAAATAAGTAATAAAGCCAACTAAACTCTGCAAATAAGATTAAACCAGTCTAATTTATTTATTTGATTTTTAAATATGCAAACTAATTGCAGCAATGTTTTAATTCATTAAATGTTGAGAATAACATTTTTTGTTTGTGGTTTTGCACTTGGACTCTTTGATCAAACTTTTTGATTAATAGAACAAACATTTACACATATTTTAGGAAACATGTCTGGTAATTTGAAGATACTAAAACCTAGTTGTTTTCAGGTATTTGTCTGGATATCAAATGTTATTTCCCTGAATGTTACTTCAATTACTCAGCAGGCCAGGCAGTATCTCTGGAGAAAATGGATGTGGCTTTTCAGTTGAGGACTCTTCTTCAGACTGAGTGTAATAGGGAGAGCGGGGAAAAAAATAGAAGCGAAAAAAAAAACAGGACAAATCAGGGCCAGCAACAGATGACCTCTGGTGAGGAGGTTCCCAAATAGGCAGATTGTTAAACAGCAAGACCGGATTAAAACATGGTCATGGAGATAACCATTGGACTGGTTGTAACAGCAAATTGGTAAATTAAGCAGCAAAAAAGGAAAAGGCAGAGTCACGAAAGTGGCCTATAGAGTGCGGCCATGTTGGGTGACGTGCCATGTGGAGGTAAAGTGTAACTATTTGGTTCAGGAGTCTTTGGCGAGGAGGCTGAGACAAGGAGACTACGTTATGTGCTGGGTCTGGATAAGATCCAGAGGAGGTTTACAAGGAATGAGTAGGGTAACCTATGATGAGCATTTGTCAACATGCCTGTACTCGCTGGAATTTAGACGAATGAGTGGTGCCCTCATTGACGCATACGCAATAGTGAAAGGCTTGGATATAGTGGATGTGGAGAGGATTTTTCCACGAGTAGGCGAGTCTAGGACTAGAGGTCATAGCCTCAGAATTAAAGGTTGTTCCTTTAGGAAGGAGAAGAGGAGAAATGTCATTACTCAGAGGGTGGTGAATCTGTGGAATTCTTTGCCACAGAAGGCTGTGGAGGCCAAGTCAGTGATTTTTTTAAGGCAGAGTGTAGATTGGTTACTCCACACTAACCAATGTAGTGCTTTATTATTAGAACCTCTGCCTACTACACGGTTCATATTATCGTAACCCAGCTTGTGCTATTAGTCTGCTTGCCGCCACACAGCTGAAACAACATACTGTTGTGTACTGTAATTGTTCTTTAATAAAATTCTGTTGTACCATGTTTGTGAGAATGACTGGATCATTTACACAGAGATAGTTAGATTCTTGATTAGTATAGGTGTCAGAGGTTATGGGGAGAAGGCAGGAGAATAGGTGTTAGGAGGGAGAGATATATCAGCCATGATATAATGGGCCAAATGGCCCAGTTATACTCCTATTACTTCTGACCTTATGGAGGTTTGTTTTAAAGTCACTTGTTTTGTATTCATCTTCTGTCTGTAAACTTAAAGCCTGTTCATAAAATGTGAAAGATCTAGGTTCTGTTTAGATCATTCTCCAACTTCTGTTTCCAGTTCTTTTCCCGTCAGACAGCATTTGTGAAAAGAGAAACATAATGAACATTTTATGTCAAAGACCCTTTATATGGGCTTTGCCCTCAACTGACATTAGTTACCTATGTAATTGCCAGCAAGTTCAGGCTTTCAGTGTACATGTCTCTGATTATATAATGCCTAAACTTGCTCCAGATGAATCTACCACCAACTTTTGCTGCTACAGTCAACAGATGACTTTCATTTGCTGAACATACTCAATTGATTTTGTCCTAAAACTCAGAAACTGCAAATGTATAAATAGGAAAGAATGGAGAAGCAAGATCATCATATTTCTGCATGCTAGGAATATTTAAAATTAATAAAGCAAATCAGAAAAATAAGTAACATATCTTAATCATGACCTCCGAGATTATTGGTACACAATTAACATAGTCAACAATAATTTGGGAATTAATATGGTCCTTACTCCCCACGAATTCCTGATTACATTTAGAATTTAAAAAGAAAACCATCTTTTGTACAATACTATTATTATAAAGATATGTAGTTGGCTCCGCACGTCAATATTAGTGTATTGAATCTCGGGGCAGTGCGTTACAGTTACAACAACCAAGAGTCTGTAATCCATTAAAACAGCATAACCCATATATTTGTGCTAGAGAGCTCTGCACATCTGTTATCAATAGAACCTCCCATGGTAAAAAGTACCTTAAATAGCTTATTACTGGTTTGGTTCACTATCATCAGAAGAAAATAAACATTTTCCATTTTTCAAAATCATTCCATTTAATATATGCCTTCTATCCTTATACTGCCTGGGCATGTATTTCAAATAGTCAACACCTGTTTTATTGCACTACAAATCTCCATAGACTTTCTGCAAATTGTCTGCAGCACACATGCACATTTGTGACACAATTGGTAAAGACTATTATTACCAAAGTATGCAGAATGTGATGTCTGACACAGATTTATTGACAGATTTGTAATTTTGCAACTCAACACTTCAACTAGTACCTTAAGCAGCTGAATCTTGCATCGAGCAGAAAGGAAAGACTCCCACTGGCACCATTCAAAGGGATCGTCAGTACTTCCAGGTTAGTGTGATGTGGCATGCGCAGAAGGACCTATTCGTCACAAATAATTGTGCTCAAACCAGTTGCTCTACACATGCTTCCTTAGTAGGTGTTTCTTTATAACACAAATGAACAGTGGACAAGCAGACCAGATCAGCTTGCGGAAGAGGAAAAGAAGAGGGCGATATCTGCCCAGGATGTTCACCGAGTAATTCTTCATCAAGTTTCAGCAAGAGTAGTTTATGAGATAGTCTCTTCAATTCAGTAAGGATGTTCTCACTTCCATAGCCACAGACTACGGCATGGATAACAAATCTGGAGATGTTTAAATTGACTAAGTAAATATAACAATGCATATCCATGGACTTCCTGGCTAGAGCTGGTGATGTGTGCTACAGCAAAAAAGGGAAAGTCAAACTCTGCAGATTTGCAGACATATTTGCAATCAGTTTCCTGTCCATTGTTGTAAGAGGGCAAACATTAAAGTTATTTATTCAAATAAAACTACCTAGATTATATTCCTTCTTGCTAGAGATAAGAAGGCAAGGAAGCTTCCACTTGTGTATAATGAGAGTCAAATGTAATGAGTTAGAATAGTTGCTCATATCTAACAAGTACATATCATGACACATTTTTCTCAGTTAAAGATCATCATACTTTCAAAAATGCAGGCTTTGGTGTATGGCTGTAACTCTGACCACTAACAATCTCAGATCTCTCTCACCACTAAATGGGAATATCTTTAGTTTCTGCATATAATGCTCCATGGAGAGCTGGAAATAAGAAACCAGTTCCCTAACACCCTGGGGATTAGGTTCTGAGGACATGAGACCTTCTTCCACTCCTCGTCAGACCTAGTCTTCACAACCTGTCAGCCAACCTAGCGGACAATGAAAATGTGGTTCTCTGCAAGAAACTGATGAGTTTTCATTACCAGAAACGTTTGACATAATTTCACCTGGAATAGTTCCAAATGAGCTGTGTACAATGCAGGATATCAACTAATGCACACTGCAACTGGAAATGACAGGTCACATTTTCTCCTTCAAACTGACTCCTCTAACATTCTCCCATTTGAGTTTTCCAAACTCTATCCATTACACATCTTAGTTTTCAACCTCACTCAGGCATCAATAACCCAGTAAATCATTGTTGTTTTGGAACACTGCTAGCCTAACAACTTGCTCCCACTTCTTCCAATCCTCCAATCACATTCATCCCATCAGTTCAATAAACTATGATATTATATGTTTTAATATTTTCAACATAATTCTCAGCATTGTCACTAGTGGCCTTTTAATAGAGGTAGCACAGTAGTATTTAACCATTTATATACATTGCCAAAGATTGACCGTGTACCAACTCCCATTCAAATCCTTTCATCTGTGCTTCTCAACTTCTTACATTGTCATGAATGAAGCAGCTGGGTTTGTACACTCTGGAGTTTAGAAGGATGAGAGGGGATCTTATTGAAACATATAAGATTGTTAAGCGTTTGGACACGTTGGAGGCAGGAAACGTGTTCCTGATGTTGGGGGAGTCCAGAACCAGGGGCCACAGTTTAAGAATAAGGGGTAAGCCATTTAGAATGGAGAAAAGGAAACACTTTTTTCTCACAGAGAGTTGTGAGTGTGTGGAATTCTCTGACTCAGAGGGCGGTGGAGGCAGGTTCTCTGGATGCTTTCAAGAGAGAGCTAGATAGGGCTCTTAAAGATAGCGGAGTCAGGGGATATGGGGAAAAGGCATGAACGGGGTACTGATTGGGGATGATCAGCCATGATCACATTGAATGGCGGTGTTGGCTCGAAGGACCGAATGGCCTACTCCTGCACCTATTGTCTATTATCTATTGTCATCACCAATATGTTTGCAGCTTCTGCATTCTCTCCTATTGTATATGTTGATACTTGATGTGTGTTTCCGCTGCTTTCTAATAGATTGATCATGTCACAAATTATTTTAATCATCATATAGATTGGACAAATCAATTGACAAGGGTAGTCTTGAGCATGTTCCAAGACTATATTCAGGGTTTAGAAAATAAGACAATTAAGCTGTCAAAATGGTTTTATGAAAGGGAAATCAGTTTTGATGTTTGCTATACCTCTTTGAAGTTGTTACAAACAGAGTGCAAAAGGAGTTGTAATGTGTTTGGATTTCCAAAATCGCATTTATTAAGATAAGAGTCAGGAGAGTGTTATTGTCATGTGCCCCAGATAGGACAATGAAATTCTTGCTTGCTGCAGCACAACAGAATATGTAAACATAATACAGAACAGGAGATAAAAGTTCAGTGTGCTTATATTCCATAGACCATATATATACACACAATAGATAAACAGGTAAAGTGCATTAGGCTGTTATTGTTCAGAGTTTGTTTAATGGCGAGTTTAATAGCCAGATGGCTGTTGGGAAGTAGCTGTTCCTGAATCTGGATGTTCCAGATTTCAAGCTCCTGGACCTTCTTCCCGATGGCAACGGAGAGATGAGTGTGTGGCCAGGATGGTGTGGGTCTTTGATGATGTTGGCAGCCTTTTTGAGGCAACGACCTCAATGGATCCCTTGGATGGTGGGGAGGTCAGAGCCGATGATGGACTGGGCAGTGGTCACAACTTTCTGCAATCTTTTCCACTCTTGGATGTTCATGTTACGATGCAACCAGTAAGTATGCTCTCTACTGTGCACCTGTAGATGTTCGAGAGAGTCGTCCTTGACATACTGACTCTCCGTAATCTTCTCAGGAAGTAGAGGCACTGATGTGCCTTCTTTATGATTGGATCAGTGTGCTGGGACCAGGAAAGATCTTCGGAAATATGCACGCCCAGGAATTTGAAGTTCTTGACCCTTTCCACCATCGTCCCGTTGATATAAATGGGATTGTGGGTCCCTATCTTACCCTTTCCAAAGTCCACAATCAGTTCCTTGGTTTTTGCTGGTGTTGAGAGCCAGGTTGTTGTGCTGGCACCATTTGGTCCATCGGTCGATCTCACTTCTATACTCTGACTCATCAACTTCAGTGATTTGTCCCACAACAGTGGTGTCATCGGCGAACTTGATAATGGAGTTCGCACTATGTCTGGATACACAGTCATGAGTATAGAGTGAGTACAGCAGGGGGCTGAGCACGCAGCCTTGAGGTGCTCCCAGGGCTGGATCAACCATTAAGCAAAATAAGCACATGCTTAGGGCATAAAGGGAAGGGGGGAAGTTTGTGGAAAGTGGAAGTATACAAAAATAAACATTATTTTCTATCTTACTGTTAGTTTTGTTTCATTTTGAAAAGTAAAAATGTATTTTATGGTTTATTATTGTTTATATTTTGAATTACATATATATGGGAGCACCAAAATCTTTTAAGTGCTTAGGGCCTTTATGGGTCTTAATCCGGCCCTGGGTGCTCCCATGCTGATTGTTAACGAGGATGACACATTTCCACCAATACGGACAGACTGTGGTCTGTGGATGAGGAAGTCGAGGATCCAATTGCAGAGGGATGCGCAGAGACCCAGATCTGAGAGCTTGGTAACCAGCTTGGAGGAGATGATGGTATTAAACACCGAGCTGTAGTCTATGAATAACAGCCTGGCATATGAGTTTTTGTTGTCCAAGTGGTCCAGAGCGGAGTGGAGAGCCAGTGAGATCGCATCCACCGTTGACCTGTGTGGCGGTAAGCTTACTGCAGTGGGTTGAGGTTCTTGTTGAGGTAAGAGTTGATATGTGCCATAATCAAACTGGTCGATAGTCATTGAGGCACGTCACCTTGATCTACCTTGTAAAAAGAAGTTACAGTGCAGGATAAATGGGTCATTTTCAAATCAGTAATCAGTGGATCTTCAGAGTTCCTTAACCATTTAGAATCTATATTAATGAATTGGATAAGAATATAGTATATACCTGTACAATATTATAGTGAAATGTGCTCAGGATATAGAGGTAGGTTAATAACTTGTGAGAAGGATACAAAGAGCCCACAAAGGGATGTAAGTACGTTGTGAGTGGACAAGAAATTGAATATTATGTGGGAAAATGTCACATCATCTAATTTCAAAAAGGAGGAGAAAAAGGCAAGTTATTATTTACATGGAATAAGAAATCAAAGGGATCTAGGGTTGTTATATAAGGTGAGGTTAAATATGGTTGGGCCAATATTCAATGCAGTTGAAAAGACTGAAAGGTGATCTTATTGAAATATGTCAGAAACTGAGGGAATATTTCTTTATTGGTGTATCTAGAACTAGGAGACAAAGTTTCAGAATAAAAGATCACCCATTTAAGATGGAGATGAGGTGGAAATGACTCAAGAGGAATTTTCTACCCCAGAGAGCTGTGAAGTAAGGTAGGCAAATAGTCGCCACATAAACGCTGCTGACAACGTTACAAAGTACCACTGCGCCAGGTCCCACTTTGTCTTCCACCCTCCCCCTCCACTATACCTCCTCCCTCACATCCAGGTGAGACATGCACCACCTCTAACCTCTCTACTGCATTCGATTCTCCAGATGTGGCATCTATATTGGCGCAACCAAGCGTAGACAAGGCGACCATTTCACCGAACACATGCGCTTGCTGCCTTTCGTGTACCCATCTGCTAATAACCCCCTCCTCCCTTACCTGCATCTACCTATCACAATCCAGACTTTGTACCGACCCCACCTCTCTTCCCACTTTCTCTCCGCTCGTCCAGTCTGTCTGAAGTAGGGTCCCAACCCGAAACATCACCTATTCATGGTCTACAGAGATACTGCCTCATCCGCTAAGTTACTCCAGCACTTTGAGTCTTATTTTGGATAGGCGTGGGCTAATTAGGGATAGTCAGTATGGATTTGTAAGTGAGAAATAATTTCCCCTAAATATGATAGATTTTTGAAGAGGTCACCATAAAGATTGATGAGGTGGGGCGGTGGATATCGTGCATATGGATTTTCACAAGGCTGGCTTGTCTGGAAGGTTAGATCACAGGGAATTCAAGATGAGCTAGCCAATTGGATTTCAAATTGCCTTGGAAGAAGGAGTCAAAGGGTAGTTGGGGAAGGTTGTTTTTTCTGATTGGAGATCAATGACCAATGGTGTGCCCCAGCGATTGAATTTTGATCTACTGCTCTTTGTTAACAATTTGGATGACAATGTAATTACTATTGTTAGTAAATTTGCAGGTGATATAGTAGCCAGTGAGGAAGAATGTCTAAATTACAACAAGATCTACATCAAGATCTGCATGATGTTAAAGGACAATTATTCCATCAAAAGCTCCGTAAAGTCTAAAGTTATGTGTAGGAAGGAAATGTAAATGCTGGTTTAAACCAATGATAGACACAAAAAGCTGGAGTAACTCAGCAGGTCAGGCAGCATTTCTGGAGAAAATGATTGGGTGATGTTTCGGGTCGAGATCCTCTTCAGACTGAGAGTCAGGAGAAAGGGAAATGAGAAATATTGACGGTGTTATAGAAAGATACAGAACAAATTAATGAAATATATGCAAAATGTAACTATGATCAAAGAAAGGTGGAGCCCACAGTGGTCCTTAAGTATCTAGTCAGTCTGGCCAGTCTGTTTTAATACATATAGTTTAATCCAGATAATGTCTTCAGAGATCAAACCTTCCAGCACTTTCTCTGTTCATGTTTACAGACAGTACAATAAAAAGGTGTATACTTAATGAGCTCTTCTATCGTTAAATGCACTAAGAAAAAAAAAAGTTCAGCTGTACACGTTCTGCCATCTATGGGCCAGATAAAATTCAATCCAAATGTATTCTGGATGGTCATTGAAAATATTTCCCATTTCAAATTTGAAACAAAATACTCCAAAACTAAATTGTTAGATTGCCAGTTAAACTAAGTAGATTACACTGTGGTTAAGAAGTAACTGCAGATGCTGGAAAATTGAAGGTAGGCAATATTGGTCTGACGAAGGGTTTCGACCCGAAACGTTGCCTATTTCCTTCGCACCATAGATGCTGCCTCACCCGATTAGTTTTCTTGCTTCTATCAGGGCCGGCTTTAAGCCGATTGGACTGATTGCTCCCAATTGAGCCCCACGCCTAAGGGGGCCCTGCGCCAGAGTAATCTACTCTCGGCTCGGGTAGATCTACCCTGGGTGGAGGGGGGAGAGAGAGTAGAAGGGTGGAGGGGGAAGAAAGGGGTAGATGGGGAGAGGGATGTGAGGGGGAATGGAGACGGGGGAGGTGGCAGCGTTCCCGCCCCTCCAGTCACCGTGCTTCATGCACACAGCCCCGGATCCACCCCTCTCTCTCCCCGGGAAGACGCGGTGAACACTACAGGGAGGGCCGGGCCGGGGGTTGGAGCAACGTTTACAAACCTTGGTCTCAGCTCACAGTTCCACCCGGACCCCGGCATCTGTTCCTGCCACCGACCCTCTCCCTCCCGTCTCTCCTCCCTTTCTATCCCTCCCTTCCCTTTTTCCCTCCCTCCCTTCCCTTTTTCCCTCCCTCCCTTCCCTTTTTCCCCTCCCTCCCTTCCCTTTTTCCCCTCCCTCCCTTCCCTTTTTCCCTCCCTCCCTTCCCTTTTTCCCCTCCCTCCCTTCCCTTTTTCCCCTCCCTCCCTTCCCTTTTTCCCTCCCTTCCTTCCCTTTTTCCCTCCCTCCCTTCCCTTTTTCCCCTCCCTCCCTTCCCTTTTTCCCTCCCTCCCTTCCCTTTTTCCCCTCCCTCCCTTCCCTTTTTCCCTCCCTTCCCTTTTTCCCCTTCCCTTTTTCCCCTCCCTCCCTTCCCTTTTCCCCTCCCTCCCTTCCCTTTTCCCCTCCCTCCCTTCCCTTTTTCCCTCCCTCCCTTCTCTTTTTCCCTCCCTCCCTTCCCTTTTTCCCCTCCCTCCCTTTTTCCCCTCCCTCCCTTTTTCCCCTCCCTCCCTTCCCTTTTTCCCCTCCCTCCCTTCCCTTTTTCCCCTCCCTCCCTTCCCTTTTTCCCCTCCCTCCCTTCCCTTTTTCCCCTCCCTCCCTTCCCTTTTTCCCCTCCCTCCCTTCCCTTTTTCCCCTCCCTCCCTTCCCTTTTTCCCTCCCTCCCTTCCCTTTTTCCCTCCCTCCCTTCCCTTTTTCCCCTCCCTCCCTTCCCTTTTTCCCCTCCCTCCCTTCCCTTTTTCCCCTCCCTTCCCTTTTTCCCCTCCCTCCCTTCCCTTTTTCCCCTCCCTCCCTTCCCTTTTTCCCCTCCCTCCCTTCCCTTTTTCCCTCCCTCTCTTCCCTTTTTCCCTCCCTCCCTTCCCTTTTTCCCCTCCCTCCCCTTTTTCCCCTCCCTTCCCTTTTTCCCCTCCCTCCCTTCCCTTTTTCCCCTCCCTCCCTTCCCTTTTTCCCCTCCCTCCCTTCCCTTTTTCCCCTCCCTCCCTTCCCTTTTTCCCCTCCCTCCCTTCCCTTTTTCCCCTCCCTCCCTTCCCTTTTTCCCCTCCCTCCCTTCCCTTTTCCCCTCCCTCCCTTCCCTTTTTCCCCTCCCTCCCTTCCCTTTTTCCCCTCCCTCCCTTCCCTTTTTCCCCTCCCTCCCTTCCCTTTTTCCCCTCCCTCCCTTCCCTTTTTCCCCTCCCTCCCTTCCCTTTTTCCCCTCCCTCCCTTCCCTTTTTCCCCTCCCTCCCTTCCCTTTTTCCCCTCCCTCCCTTCCCTTTTTCCCCTCCCTCCCTTCCCTTTTTCCCCTCCCTCCCTTCCCTTTTTCCCCTCCCTCCCTTCCCTTTTTCCCCTCCCTCCCTTCCCTTTTTCCCCTCCCTCCCTTTTCCCCTCCCTCCCTTCCCTTTTTCCCCTCCCTCCCTTCCCTTTTTCCCCTCCCTCCCTTCCCTTTTTCCCCTCCCTCCCTTCCCTTTTTCCCCTCCCTCCCTTCCCTTTTTCCCCTCCCTCCCTTCCCTTTTTCCCCTCCCTCCCTTCCCTTTTCCCCTCCCTCCCTTCCCTTTTTCCCCTCCCTCCCTTCCCTTTTTCCCTCCCTTCCCTTTTTCCCTCCCTTCCCTTTTTCCCTCCCTCCCTTTTCCCCTCCCTCCCTTTTTCCCCTCCCTCCCTTTTTCCCCTCCCTCCCTTCCCTTTTTCCCCTCCCTCCCTTCCCTTTTCCCCTCCCTCCCTTCCCTTTTTCCCCTCCCTCCCTTCCCTTTTCCCTCCCTCCCTTCCCTTTTTCCCTCCCTCCCTTCCCTTTTTCCCTCCCTCCCTTCCCTTTTTCCCCTCCCTCCCTTCCCTTTTTCCCCTCCCTCCCTTCCCTTTTTCCCCTCCCTCCCTTCCCTTTTTCCCCTCCCTCCCTTCCCTTTTTCCCCTCCCTCCCTTCCCTTTTTCCCCTCCCTCCCTTCCCTTTTTCCCCTCCCTCCCTTCCCTTTTTCCCCTCCCTCCCTTCCCTTTTTCCCCTCCCTCCCTTCCCTTTTTCCCCTCCCTCCCTTCCCTTTTTCCCCTCCCTCCCTTCCCTTTTTCCCTCCCTTCCCTTTTTCCCTCCCCTTTTTCCCTCCCTTCCCTTTTTCCCTCCCTTCCCTTTTTCCCTCCCTCCCTTCTCTCCTTTCCTCCCTCCCTTCTCTCCTTCCTTCCCTCCCTTCTTTCTCTACTTCCCTCACTCCTTTCCCTCTTCTCTCCCCCCCTCCTTTCCCGCCTCCCCTCCCACACACACAGGCACAACGCACAGACAACTACCACACACACATCACGCACAGACAACTAACACACACACACACACATACACAACTAAGTTAGGATGGGGTAGAAGCCCAAAGAGTAAGATGGGGCTGCAGCCCAAAATGTAATGCCTGGACTGGTTTTAGGCCAATAGTTATTGGTTTTCCAGGATCTAGTTAATTAAAATTATTGTTTTTTCATTTCACATTCACTAAAACAAGTGATATTGTAACTATGTACTTTTCAGAGGTGATCTACACATTTTGTTTGTTACTTGTAGCAGGGCTGCCAACTCTCATGCATTGAGCGTGAGACTAACGTATTTGAGGAAATTCTCACACTGATGACAGAAGATGACACGCTCAAAAAAACATGTTTTTTAAAAGTATGAATGAATAAATAAAGTCACACTCCTCCACACTCACCAATGAGAATAGTTTTTTGTCGGCGGATTCCCCGTAAAGAACGAGCAATTTAATTGGCTTGAGCCCATCGCACACTATTTAAACTGGCAGACAAAATTGCTGGAGAAACTCAGCGTGTGAGGCAGCATCTTTGTCTGAGTTTGACCCTTCTTCAGACACAAGCTTTTCTCCAGCATTTTTGTCTACCGCAGCTAGATGCTGCCTCACCCGCATTCACATTCCCGTGCAGATGGTGTGAGAGGTGAGACACCCCCCCCCCCCCCCCCCGGCACCGCTCACACCTCCCACCCTCACCTGCGGCGGCTCTGTGTCTGTCGGCCGCTCTGTCTACACCGCATGGCGTTGCCAGGAGCGAACCGGGTGAGTGGGGGCGTCGGTGCTGTCTCCGGAGCCGCGGGGATGAATCTCGGGCTATAGCTCCGCTCCGATGCCCGACCCCCGGGTCACTGACCCTCACCTCCCCCGGACCCCCGGGTCACTGACCCTCGCCTCCCCCGGACCCCAGCTGGACACAGAGCATCTAGGCCGGCCCGCATTCCCAGGGAGGGGGGGGGAGAGAGGGAAACGCTCCCTGGACATCGCCAAGTCTCCGCTCACTCCGGCTGTTGTCGCCACTTCACTGACACACACTCTCACGCACAACCCAACACACACTCTCACACACAACCCAACACACACTCTCACACACAACCCAACACACACTCTCACACACAACCCAACACACACTCTCACACACAACCTAACACACACCCTTACACACACACAAGGTTTAAAGGGATATGGGCCAAATGCAGATAAATGGGACTAGTTTAGATGGGGCATCTTGATCTGCATGGACAAGTTCGGATAAAGGGCCTGTTTCCATGCTGTAAGACTGTGACACACTGTAGAAAGCATGCAATTGCTCTGGAGAGGATCCAGGGGCAACTTATGAACATATTGGCGGGGCTGGAATTTTTTTTTTCACTTTGAAGAAAGATTTGATAACTGGGATTGTATTCTCTGTAGCAACGGAGGTGAAGAAAAGACTTAGTTGAGGTGAGTAATATTATGGGAATAGGACCTGTTTCACTTAACAAAGAGTGTAAGAAGGAACTGCAGATGGTGGTTTAAACTGAAGATAAGACACTAAAAGCGGGAATAACTCACCAGGACATGCGGCATCTCTGGAGAGAAAGAATAGGTGATGTTTTGGTTCGAGACTGTCAGACTGAAGAGGTTGAAAACCAGCCGTAAAACACAATGACTGGAGATGTGTGTTATCCAACTAAGGGCAGAAATTATAATCATGTGTTCATCTTTCTTGACGTGACACCATAATAAATATATTACAGAAAAAATCATTTAATGGGGTGGCACGGTGGCGCAGCGGTAGAGTTGCTGTCTTGCAGCACCACAGACCTATATTTGATCCTGACTACGGGTGCTGTCAGTACAGTATTTGTACTTTCTCCTTATGCCTACATGGTTTTCTCTGGATATTCCGGTTTCTCCCACATCCGAAAGAAGTGCAGGTTTGTAGGTTAATTGGCTTCTGTAAATTGTCCGTGGCGTGTAGGATACAACTGGTGTATGTTAGATTGCTGGTCGGTGTGGACTTGGTGGAACGAAGGGCCTGTTTCCATATATATGTTTTACATATATATCTTAATTTCATTGAACCATATATGCTTGAATATGTGGCATTATTTTTGTCTTGTTTCTATAGTCAAAGGGTAAGGTTGATTGATTTATTTGTGCAGAACAGTGATGGAAGTCCAACTCCTCTTGCCTTGTTTCTAGGTTTTTGTTTCGCTATATATATGCATAACAGCATGAATTATAATCTGATTTCCATACATGAATATACTAAGGTCATTCATGTGCTGCACCTGTTGATTAGAGCCTGGCTCTACTGTGGAATGTAGTTAGGAATGTAATTTAGCCTAACCTTATTCATACCTAATCCAATTTGAAGCATAAATGTTGCATTCAAGTGTGAGTTAAAAGACTCGCAACAGTATGCACCAGATTGCACAATTTCAAACTACAAAATGCAAAAGCTCCCTACCAAACCCCCTCGTAGCTTAGCAATTTAGGAAAAAACGAGCATATCGTTTTTGACAATTGGCTTTCAATGGAAAGTAAGAAAAAAGTCATCACGTTAAAAGTTCACATAAACATACTTCTTCGCTTTAGGCGTTTGCAATCAATGCAGCAAGCCCCAATCAATCGCGAAAAAAAGGAAGGTTGAGCATTAGGACCCGTGGGGATTGGATTTGACTGAAGAAAAATGCTCGGGAACCCACCTGCTCCGCTGGAGGCAACAAGTCTCGGGGATCCTTTCCTCCATGTCTGGTGTGTTTTCTAAAGCTCTATTTTCAGAGATCAGATCTGTATCAGGGCTCGAACTTCAAAGAGGAGGAAGATCGAAGGCAGCATTATCCCTAGATATTTGGCAGCTGAACTCTAACCTCACACAGACGTGAGCAAGCTTTCATTCGCTTGAATAAACGAAGCAGTATGAAAATGCTCCCTGACATCCATTGGAAGGAGGGATAATCGCCCTGCAATTCTCGGGAGACGTGAGGCAATAACGGCTCCGACGGAAGGCGATATAACAACAAATTCGGCAATTTACATATCTTGTATTTAACTTGGTCTGCAAAAATATACAATCTAACATGACTGCGCGATGTATACATTCAACTGAAAGATGATCTGAAGCCAATGATGTTTAATGTTGGGAGACACGGCATCGCAAGGCCCGCAAACAGAAATCTGGATGCGTTGGATTCACTACAAAGTGTACTTGTTCACAGGTGAGCGCCTAATGGAATGTGGCGGCTGTTTTAAACTTGTATCGGTTTCTATAATTTTCGATGCTATGCTACGTGTGAGGGAAAGATTTGGGATGAAATCATTTTACTAGTTATATTGATCTTGGAAAATATTGTTGGGTTATAATCAATATCGGAAAATAGGTGATTGATGAATTTTAATGAGCTTGAACTAGCTCTGAATTTTTCGACAAAAATAATAAAGATTGAAACTTGAGCCTTTTGAACCTTTTACAACTCATTAAAATCCTCATCGCATAATTTAATGAATTTCATGTGACCGGCAGCTTGTAACTGGGTCACGTACCACTGTAATCCGAAATACATTACCCCTCTCCCAAAGTATGTCTATAATAGGATTAAATCTGTTTATTGCTTTAATACTGATAGTATAATATACCACATTTGGAGCAATCATACGATGAAAGTAAAGTTCGCGGAATGAGTATGCCTGCTTTATTTAAATAACAGGCCGTAATTGCACTGTTATGTTGTACTGCCAATGCAACTCCAGACTTAATTAAACGGCCTTCAAATGCTTTAAAACGTACATATGATTAAAGCCTAGGATGGAACGACAAAATGCATAGCTTCATAAAACTACGTTAATGATCCAGGTGCGGACAAAGACAATAATTTGAAATCCCCAAATCGGCTCACTCAGTAACACAACACAGCTAAAGAGGCAATATGAAAGTAGGTAGAACGGCTAACAAAAATGATACAAATAATAACGTCACGGTCCCGGGTGGAAAAGGGTTGTGTACCGGTACAAATAACACATTTTGATTTGAGAAATGTAGATGTCGTTCTCGGCATGCGTTATCTATTAAATGACATTTGGATATTTTGACTTCGATGGGCGGAACGACTTAATTATCTTAATTTGATACGTAAGAAAGTTAAGAATTTATTTTCTGCACATAAGATAATGAATAATTTGGTCTGAGAATTTCGGGAGCTTCGACGTGCCATACGGGAAAAAAAAAGTACTTCCTATTCTTTCCACACATTACCGTGCCTCAGCATGAAGAACTATTTTGGCCCTCAAAAAAATAGAATAAAGAAAACTTAACTTCAATTTCCCCCCAATAAATATAAAGGCAAGAGGTTACTTGTGACAAACTGAATTACTTTTGAAAATTTTATAAATAATTAATAAATTGCTTTAAGCATTTAAAACGCAGCTTTACAATGTAGAAATAAGGAATTGCAGATGCACGCACGAAAGAACGCAAAGTGCTGGGGTAACTCAACGGGTCATGCTGCCCGACCCACTGAGTTATTCCAGCACTTTATGGCCTTCCAATGTTGCCGAACACGGGAAAATATTGATGTAAGATATGGCTTGTAATAGCAAATAAACATCAACTCAACATTAGGAGTTGTGAACTTTTCGTTTAGAATAATTTGCAACAGGAAATTTGTTTTCTTTGTTAGTGAATTTGGATGTTTTTAAAGTTAATCTCTGAAATTCATAAATTAATGAATCTTTGAGTTTGTAAATTTTGGTGCTTGACCAATAATTCTCATTAGACAATGTGTTCAATTTCATTCTGATTTCCTTTTGGTATTCCAGGGCCAATGTTTGCGAGGCCGGGTGGGGGTTATTTAAATTAACATTAAACCTCAACTCATAGTCATTCTCACCTGATTCAAGTGGCGCTGTCAAGTGTTACACAAAAGGTCCCATTTTACAAATATGTTTAAAGGCCATAAAATAATGTGTGTCAGGAAACAATTAAACTCATAGGATATATCATCATGCAGGGATCTCGTAGATCTGATGTATGTCAGTAAGAGACTATTGTGAATAAAATTGAATAAAAAAGGTCTTTGATGTAGGATGACATTCAACTTTTTTTCCATCAAACACAAATACACATAGATGGATAATAAAAATAATAGTAATGATAATATATCCAGAAATTTTTATCTCACAATACTGGTATGAATAGACTTTGACCCATCCATCATTCTACCTGTCTATGGCATTTTTAAAATATTGACGGGCAAGATTTATTGTAGGGCTGACTATTTCATCAGCTAAATGAAGATTAGCTGATGAAATAGTCAGCGTATTCGTAATATTCATTTAAATTCAATTAAAATGGAAGGACGCAGATTAGAAATAAAGTTGTACAATATGTTGAAGGAAAGGTGGCTAAGTTACTTTTTTTCAGGGCAAAATATTTTTTTATGGTGATCAACCAGATAGACAATGGATTTATCAAATTCAATAGTTTGGCTCTTTCAGTGATTTTTATAATGGGACCACAGTTGGGCTCCAGTCTATAAGATGCCAGCCTTCCTATTCCAAGATAAATAGAAAGTGTACACTACAACATGGCCTTTTTCTGTATTCAGGAAACAGTGCATTATCAAATAAAGTGCTTTTTGGATGAAATTAGATGTCACTTACCAGAATAGATGCTAAATGGATGCTACTAAAGATGTACCAGAATGGAATTAAATGTACTGCCCCACATTTCTCTCAGAAAAAAAGTAACATTAATGGATTAACTGGTTCTTGTTCACTGTATATGGGGTTCATTTGATATACATTCTCATTGCTTCATGTCTACATGACAATAGAGCCTGGATTTTTTTTTTTAAATAACTCTGAAATATTTAAAGGTTGTAAGTTTATTTTCAATATATTATTCATGGCATTCAACAATCTTCATTTTGTCCATAAAAGGCAATAATGTATTCATGTATTTTGTGTTGTTTCGTGTATTTTGTATTTTATGACTGTTGGCAGATCAATTTCCCTCATGGGATAAGTAAAGTTCTATCATATTCATGTAAATATGAGACCACACCTAGAGTATTGTGTGCAGTTTTGGTCCCCTAATTTGAGGAAGGACATTCTTGCTATTGAGGGAGTGCTGCGTAGGTTACAAGGTTAATTCCCGGGATGGCGGGACTGTCATATGCTGAGAGAATGGAGAAGCTGGGCTTGTACACTCTGGAGTTTCGAAGGATGAGAGGAGATCTCATTGAAACATAGAAGATTATTAAGGGCTTGGACACACTAGAGGCAGGAAACATGTTCCCGATGTTGGGGGAGTCCAGAACCAGGGGCCACAGTTTAAGAATAAGGAGAAAGCCATTTAGAATGGAGACGAGGAAACACTTTTTCTCACAGAGAGTGGTGAGACTGTGGAAGAGGGCGGTGGAGGCAGGTTCTCTGGATGCTTTCAAGAGAGAGCAAGATAGGGCTCTTAAAAATAGCGGAGTCAGGGGATATGGGGAGAAGGCAGGAACGGGGTACTGATTGGGGATGATGAGCCATGATCACATTGAATGGCGGTGCTGGCTCGAAGGGCCGAATGGCCTACTCCTGCGCCTATTGTCTATTGCCCTCTGTGGCAGGGAATTCCACAATTTCACAACTCTCTGGGGTGAAAAAATGTTTTCTCACCTCAGTCTTAAATGACCTCCCCTTTATTCTAAGACTGTGGCCCCTGGTTCTGGACTCCCCCAACATCGGGAACATTTTTTCCTGCATCTAGCTTGTCCAGTCCTTTTATAATTTTATATGTTTCCATAAGACTCCCCCTCACCCTAAACTCCAGTGAATACAAGCCTAGTCTTTTCAATCTTTCCTCTTATGACAGTCCCGCCATCCCAGGGATCAATCTTGTGAACCTATGCTTTGATTGGGAATTATTTGGTCACTTCAGAAGTTTTAAGTGTACGCATGCACTCAGCAGCAAACATCAATAGGCAAGTTACCTTTTCAAATGACAACCCTATAATTTTTATTATTTATATTTAAAAACACAAGACTGTTGGAAAAGACCAATATACATTTTGTTTTTCATAATTTAACAATCTTGCTATTGGTGCAACAAAAATAATTATTGATCCAAGGATATTAATATTAAAGGTCTCTAAAATCTAGCAAAGATTGCTTTTCTCGGAACGTGTCTCACACAAACCCTGACAAACTCCAACTGACAGAAGCTACAGGATGTCTACAGCAACTTCTTCGTGCTATGATGGCTCATTTGGCAAGAATGACTTGGAGATCTAAAATCTAACTAACTACAAATATACAATGTACTTGTTTTTGGATTTGAAATGTCTCTGTGTTACAAGTGAAAATAAATAGAGTCCTGAAGGCCAAACTCTAAACAACCTTGCGGTCTAAGCAGGAGTTCATGAATAGTAAGAGTGGAACAACGGGCTGGTAAACTATTGCCATGTAGCATCTCTGGAGAGAAAGAGTGGTCGACGTTTCGGGTCGAGAACCTTCTTCAGTCTGAACGTCACCCATTCCTTCTCTCCAGAGATGCTGCCAGTCCCGCTGAGTTACTCCAGCTTTTAGTGTCTATCTTCGGTTTAAACCAACATCAGCAGTTCCTTCCTGCACAAACTATGCTATGTGTTGGTTCTTCAGTACTGAACCATTTGCTATCTGAAAACGTTCCATAATTCACTGTGATTGTTTTGATTGTCAATAACTTAAAATAGTTATTTTTACAGTACTCAAGCCGAACATTTATGCAAAATAAAATGCGAACCAAAGATTAGACATTTAAAAAATAATAATTATCTATTTAAATGCCTAGCAATTGACGACACGCTTTAATGTGGTTTCTATACACAGATGCTCATGTGGAACTGAAGGTTGTCATGTTGATGAGTATTAGTGGGTCGATAATACAGTGGAAGGGCCTTTCATTCAGAGCAGCTCCCCGTCTCCATGGTAACCGGGCATTGGCCAATGACAGTGGGCGGACGCGGACCAGGTGATGGCCCGGGCCCCGGATGCAAAGAAGATGGCGCAGGATAGCGGTTGATACGACACGCGTTTCGTGAGATTTAGCAAAAAAAGTACTTGCACAGGATGAAGCGGTGCCTCCGGGTGTCCCGATAGCGATGAGTGAAGGCGTGGCGGGCTGCCAGGAGCGGAGCTACGAGACTCCCGACACCGTAGATGAAGGGAGTAGTGAGAGTGAGACGGAGTCAACGTCTTCGGCCGCGCCTCCCGATGCCGGCTCGTGCTCGTCGGGGTAAGTGCGCGCGGTCCGGGCTCCAACCCACTCCGGCCTTGCAGCAGCAGCTTGTGGAGCTGCCTTGCAGCAGCAGCTTGTGGAGCTGCCTTGCAGCAGCAGCTTGTGGAGCAGCCTTGCAGCAGCAGCTTGTGGAGCTGCCTTGCAGCAGCTTGTGGAGCTGCCTTGCAGCAGCAGCTTGTGGAGCTGCCTTGCAGCAGCAGCAGCTCGTGGAGCTGCCTTGCAGCAGCAGCAGCTCGTGGAGCTGCCTTGCAGCAGCAGCAGCTCGTGGAGCTGCCTTGCAGCAGCAGCAGCTCGTGGAGCTGCCTTGCAGCAGCAGCAGCTCGTGGAGCTGCCTTGCAGCAGCAGCAGCAGCTCGTGGAGCTGCCTTGCAGCAGCAGCAGCTCGTGGAGCTGCCTTGCAGCAGCAGCAGCTCGTGGAGCTGCCTTGCAGCAGCAGCAGCTCGTGGAGCTGCCTTGCAGCAGCAGCAGCTCGTGGAGCTGCCTTGCAGCAGCAGCAGCTCGTGGAGCTGCCTTGCAGCAGCAGCAGCAGCTCGTGGAGCTGCCTTGCAGCAGCAGCAGCAGCTCGTGGAGCTGCCTTGCAGCAGCAGCAGCTCGTGGAGCTGCCTTGCAGCAGCAGCAGCTCGTGGAGCTGCCTTGCAGCAGCAGCAGCTCGTGGAGCTGCCTTGCAGCAGCAGCAGCTCGTGGAGCTGCCTTGCAGCAGCAGCAGCTCGTGGAGCTGCCTTGCAGCAGCAGCAGCTCGTGGAGCTGCCTTGCAGCAGCAGCAGCTCGTGGAGCTGCCTTGCAGCAGCAGCAGCTCGTGGAGCTGCCTTGCAGCAGCAGCAGCTCGTGGAGCTGCCTTGCAGCAGCAGCAGCTCGTGGAGCTGCCTTGCAGCAGCAGCAGCTCGTGGAGCTGCCTTGCAGCAGCAGCAGCTTGTGGAGCTGCTACATCCCACAATCATTGAAGGATCTCGACCTGAAAAGCCACCCATTCCATCTCTCAAGAGATGCTGTCTGTCCTGTTACTCCAGCATGTTTTGTCCCACAATCATTACTTGTGATGAGTTCTTCTTCCTTCAGATGGATGTTAAATTTATGTTTATTGTGTGGTTTTGTTACTTTTAATATATGTATGACTGCAGGCACGAAATTTCGTTCAGACCGAAAGGTCTGAATGACGATAAAGGTAATTCAATAATTCAATTCAATGTCTCTATTGAGGGTGTCCATCTAAAAGACGATACTTTGGGTTTAGAATTATTTCCATATCAATAGGCAGCATTTTGTTTCTGCAGGTACTTATGTGCTGCTCGTATATCTGAGACTTGTCAAAAGCGTACGTTACAACCCACAGCTTGCACACGTAAATGCTAAATAGTCTAATTTGAAGAAAAAAAATGCATTGCTATCATCTTCAGTTGTAAAATGTTGAAAGGTAGCTCTAACATTAGCTTGAAATACTTGGCCGATGACACTGACATTGCACTTTGATCTTTTGTTTTCACATTTTACATTCTCTTTCCACCCATCAATATCTCCCGTTTCCCTTTCCCCTGACTCTCAGCCTGAAGAAGGTTTTTGACCTGAAACGTCATCCATTCCCTTTCTCCAGAGACGCTACCTATCCCACTGAGTTACTGCAGCATTTTGTATATATCTTTGGTGTAAACCAGCATCTGCAGTTCCTTCCCACAGACTGACTTTACAGTTCACCTGGGCTTTGTGCTCCCACCCCAAGGGTGCAGTTCCTAAACTTTCTTGTGTTGGCTCAATTGTAAGATGCATAGATCATATTACTAACAGTGGATAGATGATATCTCATACAAACCTGTGTCTACAGTTCTTTATACTCTCCTTTTTAATGCGGTTTCAATCTGTTCATGTCACAGGCAGAAGAGAGTTTCCGTTTCCTCCATTTAAATAATGCTGTGGGCTCACTTACAAGATTAGTGCTCATTTAATGTACTGACATAAGTTCTATAATTGAGCAATGTGAAATAAATTTTAACACTGACCCACGTGATATTACTGGAACAGATGGTCAACGAAATAAGATTTAAGAAGCTACTTAAAACTGGAATGGAGAAATGGAGGGAGACTCAAAATGCTGGAGTAATTGCAGGCATCATCTCTGGAGAACATAGGTGACGTTTTTGGGTTGGGACCCTACTTCAGAGGGAGACATACGTTTAGGAAGTAGGATTGAGAACTTTAAGCAACTACAGGCATGACTGATGTTAGTGCTGTGAATACAATTAGATGTTCAAAGGACTGCACATTTATGGCTAGAAAAAGTTGCAAACCCAAGAAACCAAAGATGAAACTGAAAACAAGAATGACAATTTCAAAATCTGGTGATTTGCATTCACTCGTAACCAGAAGCCCACTTGAAGTTTGTGAGTATGGAGAGAGTTTACAGGGAGAGGAACGCAATTAGTAGCTAGGGAATGGAGTTCATGGCAGGGGCCCAAAACAGTGGCTTTAGTCCTCCCTGTATTAAGTTGAAGATATTTTTTTGTTCAGTCAGTAGTTAACATTGGGCATTTGAGATGAACGAAGGCATTGAGAGCAAAGTCATGTTGGGTGCAGTCAGTCTATGTGTTGTCTGATGATACTGCTCATTGGTATCATGCATGAAAGGAACAGAATGTTACTAGTGTTAGCAGTGTGGGCTATGAAAGAGAAATCATTTGCAGACAATTTGCTGTCATGGACTAGGCAAGATTTTGGTAGAAGTTAAAATGCGGCATGGTGGTGCAGCAGTAGAGTTGCTGCGTTACAGCGCTTGCAGCGCCGGAGCCCTGGCTTCGATCCCGACTACGGGTGCTGTCTGTACGGAGTTTGTATGTTCTCCCCGTGACCACATGGGTTTTCTCTGAGATCTTCGGTTTCCTCCCACACTTCAAAGACGTACAGTCATAGCAAAAGGATTTGAGTATAGGAGCAGGGAGGTTCTACTTCAGTTGTATAGTGTCTTGGTGAGACCACACCTGGAGTATTGCGTACAGTTCTGGTCTCCAAATCTGAGGAAGGCATTATTGCCATAGAGGGAGTACAGAGAAGGTTCACCAGACTGATTCCTGGGATGTCAGGACTGTCTTATGAAGAAAGACTGGATAGACTCGGTTTATACTTTCTAGAATTTAGGAGATTGAGAGGGGATCTTGTAGAAACTTACAAAATTCTTAAGGGGTTGGACAGGCGGGATGACTGGTTGGCACGGATTCGGTGGGCCAAGAGGCCTGTTTCCGCGCTGTATCTCTAAACTAAACTAAAGCTTGAGAGTTGGGGAGTCCTACAGCTTTTGATTTGTATGTTTGTAGCCATGGATGAGGTGTATTGGAAGGGAATGGTGTGAAGTCAAGAAGGACAAGTTAGAATAGATTACTTTTCAATCAGGTATGTTCGGAGTTACTTTTGACAGTTTCAGTGGTTAATTTGCAGGCTCTTTCGCTCTCCAAGTCCAAGCCAGCCATTGATCACCCATTCACACTGGTTTACTTTACACCACTTTCTCATTCACTCCCTGCATACTAGAGGCAATTTACAGAGGCCAATTAAACTACAAAGCCACATGACTGTGGGAGAAAACCCATGGGGAGAATGTGTAAACTTCACACAGGCAGCATCCTAGGTCAGAATCAAACCTGGGTTTCTGGCACAGTGAGGCAGCAGCTTTATCATCTGCACTACTGTGTACATTGGATTTTATATGTGGATGAGATTTGGAGTAATACAAGGACGGTGAACTCGGAGGCCATGATGTGGAGATCACTGTGGATAAAAAGTTATTTGATTCATAGGCACGACAGAAACAAACATATGAGGAACTATTTTCAGGTACTGGGTGGGAAATAAAAATATGAAGATCTTAAATCGAGAAATCAAGATAAGATATTTTGAGGAATCTAGTAAGATTCACCTCATCACCATAATCGTTGTGTAGACCAAGTGATGGAATATAGCATATTGGAGGCTTCATTAAGGCATTGGGAGGGATGTGGCATTAACCCTCAACAAGGGAACATACCCGGTAGGAACCACTATCCTGGCGGGGAGATTTGCAAAGGCTACTGGGGAGACTTTCAACTAGATCGGTTGGGGGGAGGGACTCAAATAGAGAAAGCTTGTAAACAGTGTGTGAGGCGGGAGGCAGAGAAGGGAAGCGCTCAGACCCAACATGTAGGGGGGGGAAGAAGAAAAAAAATAATAAACAGAGAATAAGAGGTGGTGGGTTTCTTAAATGTGTGAGCAGAGAGACAGAGGGGTGTAAAATGAAGGTAGAAGCAATAGGTAGCAAGGTGAAAAGTAAAAGTGGCAGGCAAACAAATCCAGGGCAAAAATCCAAAAGGGCCACTTTTCAACCTAATTGTATATGGGATAAGAGTTGTAAAAACAAGCCTGAAGGCTTTGTGTCTCAATGCAAGGAGCATTCGTCATAAGGTGGATGAGTTGAATGTGCAGATAGCTATTAATGATTATGATATAATTGGGATCACGGAGACATGGCTCCAGGGTGACCAAGGCTGGGAGCTGAACATCCAGGGATATTCAATATTCGGGAGGGATAGACAGAAAGGAAAAGGAGGTGGGGTATTTTTGCTGGTTAGAGAGAGATTAATGCAACAGAAAGGAAAGACATTAGCTTGGAGGTGGAATCGATATGGGTAGAGCTGCGAAACACTAAGGGGCAGAAAATGCTAGTGGGTGTTGTCTACAGGCCACCTAACAGTAGTAGTGGAGTTGAGGATGGCATCAAACAGGAAATTAGAAATGCGTGCAACAAAGGTAAAACAGTTATAATGGGTCACTTCAATATACATATAGATTGGGTGAATCAAATTGGCAGGGGTGCTGAGGAAGAGGATTTCTTGGAATGTATGCGGGATAGTTTTCAAAACCAACATATAGAGGAACCAGCGCGAGAGCAGGCTATTCTGGACTGGGAATTGAGCAATGAGGAAGGGTTAGTTAGCAATCTTGATGTGCGTGGTTCCTTGGGCAAGAGTGGCCATAATATGGTGGAGTTCTTCATTAGGATGGAGAGTGACATTGTTAATTCAGAAACACGGGTCCTTAAAGAAAGGTAACTTTGAGGGTATGAGACGTGAATTGGCCAAGATAGACTGGCAATTGATTTTTAAAGGGTTGACAGTGGATATGCAATGGAAGGCATTTAAAGACTGCATGGATGAACTACTACAATTGTTCATCCCAGTTTCGCAAAAGAATAAAACAGGGAAGGTAGTGCATCCGTGGATAACAAGGGAAATCAGGTATAGTATCAAAACAAAAGATGATGCGTACAAATTAGCCAGAAAAAGCAGCCTACCAGAGGACTGGGAGAAATTCAGAATCCAGCGGAGGAGGTCAAAGGGCTTAATTAGGAAAGGGAAAATAGATTATGAAAGAAAACTGGCAGGGAACATAAAAACTGACTGCAAAAGTTTTTATAGATATGTGAAGAGAAGAAGATTAGTTAAAACAAATGTAGGTCCCTCGCAGTCAGAAACGGGTGAATTGATCATGGGGAACAAGGACATGGCAGACCAATTGAATAACAACTTTGGTTCTGTCTTCACTAAGGAAGACATAAATAATCTGCCGGAAATAGCAGGGGACCACGGGTCAAATGAGATGGAGGAGCTGAGTGAAATTCAAGTTAGCCGAGAAGTGGTGTTAGGTAAATTGAATGGATTAAAGGCCGATAAATCCTCAGGGCCAGATAGGCTGCACCCCGGAGTACTTAATGAAGTAGCCCCAGAAATAGTGGATGCCTTAGTGATAATTTTTCAAAATTCTTTAGATTCTGGAGTAGTTCCTGAGGATTGCAGGGTAGCTAATGTAACCCCACTTTTTAAAAAGGGAGGGAGAGAGAAAACGGGGAATTACAGACCAGTTAATCTAACATCGGTAGTGGAGAAACTGCTAGTCAGTTATTAAAGATGGGATAGCAGCACATTTGGAAAGTGATTAAATCATTGGACAATGTCGGCGTGGATTTACGAAAGGTAAATCACGTCTGATGAATCTTATAGAATTTTTCGAGGATGTAACTAGTAGAGTGGATAAGGGCGAACCGGTGGATGTGTTATATCTGGACTTTCAGAAGGCTTTCGACAAGGTCCCACATAAGAGATTAGTATACAAACATAAAGCACACGGTATTGGGGGTTCAGTATTGATGTGGATAGAGAACTGGCTGGCAAACAGGAAGCAAAGGGTAGGAGTAAACGTGTCCTTTTCCGAATGGTAGGCAGTGACTAGTGGGGGTACCGCAAGGCTCAGTGCTGGGACCCCAACTATTTACAATATATATTAATGATTTGAACGAGGGAATTGAATGCAACATCTCCAAATTTGCGGATGACACAAAGCTGGCGGGCAGTGTTAGATGTGAGGAGGATGCTAGGCTCCAGGTGACTTGGATAGGCTGGGTGAGTGGGCAAATGCATGGCAGATGCAGCATAATGTGGATAAATGTGAGGTTATCCACTTTGGTGGCAAAAACAGGAAAGTAGACTGTTATCTGAATGGAGGCCTATTAGGAAAAGGGGAGATGCATTGAGACCTGGGTGTCATGGTACACCAGTCATTGTAAGTGGGCATGCAGGTGCAGCAGGCAGTGAAGAAAGCGAATGGTATGTCAGCATTCATAGCAAAAGGATTTGAGTATAGCAGGGAGGTTCTACTGCAGTTGTACAAGGTCTTGGTGGGACCACACCTGGAGTATTGCGTACAGTTTTGGTCTCCAAATCTGAGGAAAGACATTCTTGCCATAGAGGGAGTACAGAGAAGGTTCACCAGACTGATTCCTGGGATGTCAGGACTTTCATATGAAGAAAGACAGGATAGACTCGGCTTGTACTCGCTAGAATTTAGAAGATTGAGGGGGGATCTTACAGAAACTTACAAAATTCTTAAGAGGTTGGACAGGCTAGATGCAGGAAGATTGTTCCCGATGTTGGGGAAGTCCAGGACAAGGGGGCACAGTTTAAGGATAAGGGGGAAATCTTTTAGGACCGAGATGAGAAAAACATTTTTCACACAGAGAGTGGTGAGTCTCTGGAATTCTCTGCCACAGAAGGTAGTTGAGGCCAGTTCATTGGCTATATTTAAGAGGGAGTTAAATGTGGCCCTTGTGGCTAAAGGGATCGGGAGGTATGGAGAGAAGGCAGGTACGGGATACTGAGTTGGATGATCAGCTATGATCATATTGAATGGTGGTGCAGGCTCAAAGGGCCGAATGGCCTACTCCTGCACCTATTTTCTATGTTTCTATGATATAGATTGGCCAGTTAAGGTCCAACTTGATTGCTGTATTTGAAATTTGGTGAGAATGTAAGGAGGGAATTTGTGAGTGCTACTTGTTGGAAGATCAAACCGTGTCCCACTGAGCCTTTCAAAGGATGCGAAAGAAATTGCAGAAAGAAAGTCTTACCCAAGAGTTTCTTTCCTAAAATGGTGTCTAGAATAGAATGTTCTAAATGTGCTTCTGCTGAGCTTTTGTGTGCAAAGTACAAAGAAGGGAAAGAATGAATGGAGGGCTTGATTAAAGGGGAGAGTAGTTTAGGGTGTATAAAGAGAACTGCCAGCTTGTGTTATTTGGTCAAGTCTCTGGGGGAGAGTTTAGACTTTTAGAATTTAGATATAGCGCGGAAACAGACCCTTTGGCGCGTCAACCAGATATAACCCCCACACTTTCTTACACACTATAGATAATTTACAAATTTACTGAAACCAATTAACCTGTGAAATTGCACGTCTTTGGAGTGTGCAAGGAAACGAGGACCCGGAGAAACCCTACACGGTCACATTGAGAATGTACAAACTCCGTACAGACAGAATATGTAGTCAGGATAGAACCTGGTCTCTGGCACTGTCAGGCTGAAAATCTACCATTGTGTCACCCTAATGTTGATATCTGTATATTCAGTAGGTGCTTGCCTGGGCTGAATTTCATATCTCATTATTTTTTCTGGCTTTTAGAAATCACCTTTCTGATTATGTATTCGCATGTCGAATAAGTGAACTAAAATGTCAAGCAATATTAGCAATCAGAGGAAATTGAATGTTAGAAATAAGTTACAAATTAGCAGAAGTCAGTTGTACATCATCAAATCAATGAAATAAAATTACAAGTACTTAACAATGAACAAAATAGGATTTTTGACATGAATGTATTTGATAAATAATGAAAAAGTAATCATCTTTGAAGATGGTTGTATTATAATTGTCCTCTGGTTTACAAATTACTGCAATATACAGTGAGCACAATAAAACGACCTAATTAACCAACCTTAAACTTAAAAATGAGAATATCTTTATGATCTGTTAATCATTTGGCAGGGAGCAAAATGTATTAATTTAGAGATACAGCACGGAAACAGGCCCTTCGACCCACCGGGTCTGCGCCGACCAGCTATCCCCGCACATTAACACTATCCTACACCCACTAGGGACAATTTTTACATTTACCAAGCCATTTAACCTACAAACCTGTACGTCTTTGGAGTGTGGGCGGAAAACGAAGATCTCAGAGAAAATCCACGCAGATCACGGGGAGTACGTACAAACTAGCCTTTATTCTTAAACTGTGGCTTCTGGTTCTGGACTCCCCAACAACGGGAATATGTTTCCTGCGTCTAACATGTCCAATCCCTTAATAATTTTAAATGTTTCTATAAGATCCCCTCATCCTTCCAAATTCCAATGAATACAAGCCCAGTCGTTCCATTCTTTCATCATATGACAGTCCCGCCATTAACCTCGTGAACCTATACTGCATTCCCACAATAGCAAGAATGCCCTTCCTCAAATTAGGAGACCAAAACTACACACAATACTCCAGGTGTGGTCTCACCAGGGCCCTGTACAACTGCAGAAGGACCTCTTTGCTCCTATACTCAAATCCTCTTGTTATGAAGGCCAACGTGCCTTTAGCTTTCTTCACTGCCTGCTGTACCTACATGCTTACTTTCAGTGACTGATGTACAAGGACACCCAGGTCCCGTTGCACTTCCCTTTTCCTAATCTGGCCCCATTCAGATAATAATCTGCCTTCTTGTTCTTGCCACCAAAACAGGAAATATTTTAACACCGCTTCTCATCCCACATTTCCAGCATTTTCTGTTTGTATTTTAAAAAGTACCCTACTACCATATTGAGTAACCACAATTGTCATTGTATTTGAGAAAATGCTGGCCTATTATTACTCAAACTGGCCTTTAGTTTATTTTCTTTCTTTCCGTCCTTTCTTATCAACTGTGTTTCATTCATAGTTTTCCAACCTGCTGAACTTACGAAATGGTAGCAGGAATGCCACTTGACATCTACAGCCTGCTCTTCCCGTTCAGTAAGATAATGCTGATCTAGTCTTGGCACTGCTTTCCCAATCTTGCTGCTTGTCTATTTAATTTTCTCAATTTCTGCCTTGAACATAATGACTGCCTCCACAGCGAGAGGATTACAAAGATTGATGAGCATCTGAAAGAAGAAATGCCTCACATCTCCATCTGAAATGCTCAACCCTCATTTGTAAAACATCCTACTAATCCTGTCTACCCACATAAAGAGAAAAAAAAACCTGAACCTGCCATTCTCTGCACTTAGTATATCATTAACATATCAAAATGTAAACCCAATTATTTTCTATTAATTTTGTTTCTGGTCTCTTTATTACCTAGTTTTTTCTGTGCTGTCAACAGATTGGGCTTTGCACGCACCTGCCAATACTGGAAATGTATTGCAGTAATAAGCCTCTAATTGATATCCGCATATGCCTACTTGGATAACTGCAGGGAGCATCCTAAAAGAGAGGCCCATAATTCAATTAAGTATGATTTTATTCTAGACTCTAAACAACCTGGCTAGGTTTCAAACTACAGATCTGAGAACAGCATCATGGAGATCAGGATTAGATTACTCAGAACTGCCTGGCAAGGTTGAAAATAAGTATTATCAGTAAATATTACATTTAATCAAGTTTGCTTTTTATTTAGAAACAAATGTAAAGATATTTGTGCACTTTGCTCCTTGTGACAAAATAGTAAATTCATTAAACATATTTTGCTTGTGCACACAAAATATCATTTATATATTTCCATTGCATAGTGGGAGTCTTGCATAAGTTGATATCCTCTGCTTTGTATATGGAATTTACCCAAGCTATTATTTTATCTCTCCTCTGTCTCTGCTTTGATATGTGGATGCATAGACAATAGGTGCAGGAGTGGGCCATTCAGCCCTTTGAGCCAGCACTGCCATTCAATGTGATCGCGGCTGATCACCCACAATCAGTACCCCATGCCTGCCTTCTCCCCATACCCTTTGATTCCGCTAACCCTAAGAGCTCTATCTAATTCTCTTTTGAATGCATCCAGTGAATCGGCCTCCACTGCCTTCTGAGGCATGAATTCCACAAATTCACAACTCTCTATGTGAAAAGGTTTTTCCTCATCTCAGTTCTAAATGGTCTGCCCCTTATTGTGGCATCTAGTTCTGCATACCCCCGACATCGGGAACATGTTTCCTGCCTCGAGTGTGTCCCATCCCTTAATAATCTTATATGCTTCAATAAGATCCCCTCCCATCCTTCTAAATTCCAGTGAATACAAGCCCAGTCGTTCCATTCTTTCATTATATGACAGTCCTGCCATCCCGGGAATTAACCTCACAAACCTACACTGCACTCCCTCAATAGCAAGAATGTCCTTTCGCAAATTAGGAGACCAAAACTGCATACAATCCTCCAGGTGTGGTCTCACCAGGGCCCTGTACAACTGCAGAAGGACCTCGTTGGTCCTATACTCAACTCCTCTCGTTATGAAGGCCAACATGCCATTAGCTTTTTCAATGCCTGCTGTACCTGCATGCTTACTTTCAGTGACTGATATACTAGGACACCCAGTCTCATTGTACTTCCCCTTTTCCTAACCTGATGCCATTCAGATAATAATCTGCCTTCTCGTTCTTGCCACCAAAGTGGATAACCTCACATTTTTCCACATTGAAAATTGAACTGCATCTGCCATGCATTTGTCCACTCACCCAACCTGTCCAAGTCGCTCTGCATCCTCATAGCATCCCCTTCACATTTCACACTGCCACCCAGCTTTGTGTCATCTGCAAATTTGCTAATGTTACTTTTAATTCCTTCATCTAAATTATTAATCTATATTGGAGGCAACTCTGTGCCTGTTTAAGAAAGAACCGCATATGCTGGAAAAATCGAAGATAGTCAAAAGTGCTGGAAAAACTCAGCGGATGAGGCAGCATCTATGGAACGATGGAATAGGTGACATTTCGGGTCGAGACCCTTCTTCAGACTGATGTGGGGGTCGGGGGGGGGGGGGGATGAAGAGAGAAGGGGGAGACAGGAGCGTGGGGGTCACTCTCCCACACAAGCCATAGGTGACTGGGCAATCTAAACCCAAGCACCAAGTTGTAAGCGGCCGAAGGGCATCCCTTGGGACAGCACCCACTCTCCCACGGCCACCTGCTGCGGGTCGGGTGGAGCGGAGGTGCGGGACAGTGTTCATCCCTCCACAATGATGTGATGGACGTGGGGGTCTGGACATCGCTGACAAGTCCCGCCCCCCAACAACGTCATGTCCGTTATTGGACTTTTCTGTTGAGCGGCAGTTGGTTCGTTGCCTTGTAGGCGACGCCATTCGGTGAGTTTGCCTTGTAGGCGACGCAGATTTTCGGTTAGTTGGCTTTTAGGTGTCCCGCCCTTTCGGCTAGTTTGCATTTAGGCGACCCATCCTTTTGGTTAGTTGGCGTTTCGTCTTCGTACTCTTTCGGTTTTTTGACGTTTCGGCCTCGTTTCCATTTGGTTCTTTGGCTTTGACTTCTTTGTTTCGGCTTCTCGTCCGTTGGCGCCACATCCGCACACGGTATCGAACAAACTGCCAGAGGGGCTAGTTGAGGCAGGGACTATCCCAATATTTAAAAAAAAGTTAGACAGGTACATGGATGCATATGACAGGTTTGGATGGATATGGACCAAACGCGGGCAGGTGGAACCAGTGTAGCAGGAATGTGTTGGGCCGAAGGGCCTGTTTCCACACTCTATCACTCTACGACTCTATGAATGATCATTTTGGAAGGTGATAGCTAAGCAGAATTTGTTTTAGTGAATATGTACAATGTCTCCAAGTTAGTAAACATGTTACCTACTGTAAACTTCACTCGACTTCATTCAGTATGGATGCCAAACCCACTCCCAACATGTCCACAAATTTTAAATGTTTTCAGAAAGGAAACCTTTAATAATTCCTTTAGCATGTCTGGCATTTAATATTTTTGGATGTATCAGTTATGATTATAGTTGTATCATTTTTTCAGTATGTCGACATTTGAGAATAAAAAACAACGAAAAGTTGAAGTATAACTAGATATTTTAAACATTAGTTTCTTTATTTCTGCACTCTTTACAACCGTGCCAAATTAAGATCTAGAGCACCATTGATGCTTTCTCTTTTGCATGACTGCATCATGACTTTTGCAGCCATAATAAAGGCTTTGCAGAAATTAGAGACATTGTCAGTTGCCTAGGAGTAGTTGCTTGGTGTCCATCTAATTTTCATCCATGCGTAGAACATAGTACAGTACTGCACAAGAATAGGCCCACAATGTCTGTGCCAACCATAATGATAAGAACAATTATTATCTTCCTGCACGTAATCCATATGCCTCCATTCCCTACATATTCATGTGCCTATCGAACATGCTCTTGAATGCCACTATTGAATCTACCTCCAACACCAACGCCCATGGCATTGTATTCCAGGCACTTGCCACTCTGTCTGGGGTGGGAAATTGCAACCTTCACGTTGTCCACCCTGTTTCGACGTCAACACATCTACTTTAAACTATGGCCCTCTCGCCTTAAAGTTATGCCCTCTAGTATTTGATATTTTCATCCTGGATGAAAAGCTTTGACTGTCTACCCTATCTACGCATCTCATAATTTTAATATACTTCTATCAGGCCTCTCTTCAACCTCTGGCATTCCAGATAAAACAATTGAAATCTGTCCTACCTCTACTTGTAGTTAATCCCCCTAATCCAGTATCATTGTGGTGAACCACCTCTACACTCTTTCAAAAGCCTCTACATATTTCCTGTATTGGGTGACCAGAACTGCATGCAGTACTCCAAATGCGGCAGAACCAAATTCGTATAATGTTGCGTCATGACTTCCTGACTCTTCTACTCAATATCCTGACCAAAGAAAGCAAACATACCATTTGCCATCTTCACCACATCTTCACTTTAATTTCTGTCCTCTCTGTTTTTGCAGTGATCTTGAACCAGAATGGTTGGATGATGTGCAGAAGAATGGAGAGCTGTTCTACCTGGAGTTGAGTGAGGATGAAGAGGATGTACTTGTCCAAGCTAATTCAGTGGCAGCACCTTTCATCAATCATGTCAGGTTCAGTGATAAAGAAGCAGAGATCATTACTAACCACAAATCAAAGAAGGTTTGCGTAAGTGAGCACAAACTTAAAAAGTTTACTAATGTTTTAAAAAAGAAAGGCTTAATACATGGACATTCTTGCAGCAAAGCAAATGAACAGAGAAGTAATCAGCCACAGGGACCTGTTTCAATATTGAAACACCAACCAAACCCTAAGACTGGGGTATTGGTACAGCTGTCTTACAAGGATGTATATGTTTATGTTAATCCAAATAAAATGATCAATAAATCGCTTGTTGAAGGAACTAAACTGTTGGAGGCTTATGTGGGAATTGTTCATCAGCCTTCAAAGAAACATCGAGCCGAAGGAAAGCATGTGGACAAATTCACCAATGCCAAAACAGCGGCTGAAGAGAGACTTGTTGTACACGGTTTGGTTCATGGCAGTACAGCAATGAAATGTGGTCAGATATTTATAGGTAAGAATAAAAATATTATACAAGTAAAATTAATTTTCCTTATGGGAATATAGGATGTACAAATATATGAATAACAATGTTACAGTTATAGAAAAATCCTTAATACTATAATAATGTTATACAATTTGCATAGCCTTTAAATACCTGTGGCTGTTGCTGTAGTACTAGGGGAATTAAAAAGGTTTGAGGTCGCTTCTCATGGTTTCTACTCACCCACATCTGATCAAGGCACTCCTCCACTATTCTATCCTATAGAGATAAGGCCTTGGCAAGGTGCTTCTGAGGCTCAAACCTTCAATTGTCTGAAAACCTTGGACAAGATACAAAGCTGAGAACAGAACCTTGAGTTACTTCAAAGCTGTTAAGGCTTTATTCTAGTTTGTAAAATTAATTATAAAAAAATATTGTGTTTTTAAATTTTTTAATTCTTGCTCATCTCATGCTGATCAATGCATTTCACAACATTATACTACTACCATCAGCAGTTGTATCATTAATGGATATAAGTGAGTCTGTACCTTCAGCAGCCATATATGCCCAGGCCATAACACCCCCACCACTGTGTTTCACAGATGAGGTGGTATTCTTTGGATCTTGGGCAGTTCCTTCTCTCCTCGATACTTTTCTCTTGCCATCACTCGGTGACCTGGCCATTCTATTTTTGCACCTAACCAGTGGTTTGCATCTTGTAGTTTAGCCTCTGTATTTCTTTTCATGAAGTCTTCTGCAGACAGTAGTCATTGACAAATCCATACCTGACTCCTGAAGAGTGTTTCTGATCTGTCGGACAGGTGTTTGGGGATTTTTCTTTATTGTAGAGAGAATTCTTCTGTCATCAGCTGTGGAGGTCTTCCTTGGCCTGTAAGTTCCTTTGCAATGAGTAAGCTCACCAGTGCTCTCTTTCTTCTTAATGATGTTCAAAACAGTTGATTTTGGTAAGCCTAAGGTTTGGCTGATGTCTCTAAGAGTTTTATTCTTGTTTCTCGGTCGCATAATGGCTTCTTTGACTTTCATTGACACAACTTTGGTCCTCGTGTTGATAAACAGCAATAAAAGTTTCCAAAAGTGATGGAAAGACTGGAGGAAACACTAGATGCTGAGAGCACTTATACCTGCATTTAGTTGGCAATTAAACACGCCTGAGCAATTACAAATGCCTGTGAAGCCATGTGCAGAGCTGCCAAGTAGTACGGATTTTCTGTATTTTGGATGGAAATGCGATTAGAATACGGATGTGTGGTTTTCTGTTATATATGGATTTTAAATACGGAGTTCAGTTCAGTCTGAAGAAGGGTATCGACCAGAAACATCACCCATTCCTTCCCTCCAGGCTGCCTGTCCCGCTCCAGGTTTAAACAGAGCGCTGTCAGTTTAACTCGTGGGAATTTAAACGCAGAGCTGTCGGCTACAGCGCTATGGGTTCTAAAAATAGCGCTACCAGCTGGAGTCCTATGGGGTTTAAACACAGCACTATGGGCTTTACACATAGCGCTATTGGCACAGCTCTATGGGTCACAGACTGTTCTGGAAAATTCTCGTATAACAGTGAGTCTTTGGAATTATCTTTCTCAGTGCTAGTTGAGCCTTTGATTATTTTTCAGGCAGTGGTAGAATTCTGGATAAGCCTAGTGATGAAAGGTTACCAGTGGGATTACAGTTACATTGGGATTGGCCCTGATTTTACAGAGCGGTGGGTGGGCTCAAGGGGGAGAGAGAGGGAGGGGTGGGGAGATGGAGGTTGAGGGGGAGAAGGAGAGGGAGGGAGAAAAAAAGGAGGGGGGAGGGAGAGGAGGGCTTCCAAAATGGCTTCTACATCAACATCTGGTGCTAAAAGCAGGAAGCAGCCATTCAAACAGCAGTATACAAAGAGATGGCAATGAATGCACTGTCAAGTATGGTGCGTAAAAGACGTCAATTGGTAGCAAAGTAATGCAGTCTTGTACTCTTACAGGTGTATGAACACATAAAAACAACTTTTCTTTTTCAGCAAAATGGCATAGTGTGAAAATACTGATTTCCTCTCCAAAATACTGATTTTCTAGAATACTGAAATTAACTGACAAAACTTGGCAGCTCTGTTTTATGGTTCCCTGAAATGGGGGGATTATGTGTAAACACAGCTGTAATTTCTACATGGTGAAACCAAAATGTATAAATTAAAATCTTTATTTAAATATCTTTAATAAAATCTGACAATGTGCACTTTAACCACATGTGATTTTTTATGTTTATAATGTAAAAAAAAACCTTATTCCTGATGCACCAATTTTTAGATGGCAGTGATGGTATTAATTACAAAAGCTACAATAATCCAAATACATTGAGACAGAAAAAATACTTCTGACATGACAATTTTAAACTAGGGAATGTTTAAGCTGAAGGTTAGCAGGAATGTCATTCCAATGCAGAAAGCCCACAATGTCATGGTTACCAAACAACTGGAGGTTTATTTCTGTTTTTAAAAAAAATCAGTCTGATCTACAGGAACCGTCTGGTTTTTGAAGCAATTCTGATAGATTTTCTGCTAACCATGCAATCTTAAGAAATTGTCATTATGGTCCAGTCTTGTGTAAATATACTAAATACAGACAAGAGACCTAAGCTAAATGAAGTGTGTTTGACAGTGAAACTGATCTGACCAACTCCACATTGAACAAAAATAATGGTCAGAATGACTTCAATCTGTGTTTGGATCCTATTGGATAATAATATTTCATAATCTGCAGTCATCTCTGGAGCAGATTTTGGTTCAAGTTTATGGTGCAGGTCTTTTGTTTCCACTTCATTTGTTAACACAGCCAGTCGCAGACTTCCAAAATCTATTTTAACTTCCTAAACAATTATTACAGATGCTAGTTGTCTGAAATAAAATCAAACAATGTTGCAGGGGGAGAAATGGGTTCAAGTTGCTAGCTTGAAATTGAGAAAAGTTAGAAATGTATATTAAGTTGCACAGAGTGAGAGAAGGGTTGAAAGGATTTGTGGTAGATGAAGACAATAGGAGACCTAATGTTGAAAGTGCTAATAGTGCAGTTGAATGAAGCTTGCAAACCTGTATCTGGAAAAGACGCAATGTGGAGGGAAGCATGGTATCTGAAGACAGGGGGAAGAAAAAAACAAAAGCTGGAAATTAGATGTACTTGACCACAATAATTGATTATCTGAATGTGTTAAATTCAGTGCCATGTTTGGATGGTTATATCATCCGTGTGCACGCTGACCTGTCTTTGGGCTCCTATAGTGTTCCGATAGATCTTAACGTAAGTTCAAGCAGGAGCTTGAACATGTTAAGTTTCATCAGAACACTGTAGGAGGCCGAAGACCGGTGAGTCAGCAAAAAACTGCAGATGCTGGAAATATTTTAATTGAATAAGGCAATGTAGAAAATCTCAGCAAGTTGCAACCATCTGTTGACGGAGTGTTCAAGAAAGAACCGCATCTGTTGAGGGAGAATCTGTTAAAAGTTAGGTTGGTGGCATTTCATCAAAAGTCCGATGAATAGTCTTTATCCTGAAGCATTAATTATTTTTCACTTTCCACAGACTTTGCCTGATCTGTTAGATATTTTGGGAATTCATTTTTATTTTTAGATTTACAGTATCAGTAGTTCTTTGATTTTGCAGGAACATTTTTCTCCCTGAATGATGGGAAGGGACAAAGTAAATGCCTCTCCTGCAGTTGCAAGGAAGGTGCCAAGAAAGCAGAGATGAGTATTGGTGGAGGTGGAAGAGTGGATTAGGGAGGTGTGAGGGGATTGGTTCTTCAGGATGTTTAAAGATAAGAAGATGTGTGAGATGATGGCACAACATTGATATCCTGTGTGAAAGTATTACCCAAATTAATCTGAAACACAGTTGTAGAAACAAGAAATGGCAGAAGCTAATTTACAAAAGAAGACACGGAGTGCTGGAACAGCTCAATGGGACAGGCTGCATCTCAGAACATGGATAGGCAATGTTTCAGGTTGGGACCCTCTTCAGACCAATCAGTTTAAAGAAAGGTCCTGACCTGAAACGTTGCCTATCTATGTCCTCCTGAGATGCTGCCTGACCCACCGAGCTACTCCAGCACTCTGTGTTTTCTTCTGAAAGATAGTCATTCCATTCAGTACTTTATTGTATCCTGTTTTAAAAAAATAAATAAAAATACAGACCAAAACAATATAATGTTTGCAAATGAAGCTAAAGCATTTTCCCAAAGCTTTAAAGTAGAATATTTATTTGGAAATATTCCTTCAAATGCACCGTTTCATTGATGCCTTATTCTGTTTTCTGTTTTTACTTGAATGCAGTTGTATTTTACTGCTTTATACGGGTTGGTGTGATCTTTGAGATTTGATAAGTGATCTAGTTTTTGGAATAGATAATTTTGTATGCTTAGTAAAATTCTGATACTCTAATGACCCATTGTTCCAAAATCCTGGTGGTTTGGGAACATGGTATCCAGCACTCCTTTACCACAACCACTTTAAACTAACTGGAGCTTTGTTCCCACAGTCATTGTGAACTTGGGCAACCCTGGCTTCACATTCACACTAGACACACAAGGGTCTCTGTTTCCACACTTATTTTAAACACACTGGATTCCTTTCCTGTGCTCCCCTTAAACTCATCTAGGTCCATGGAAAAAGTTGTCATGTTACTGTGTAACATCTTTGAAAGAAAAGGTGAATTAAAAATATTTTGTTGTTAATATCCAATTATTTGGAAGTCTGCCAATCAGCACCACCAAAGTCTGAAGGTGCTGGATTATTAGTTTTTCTCCAATGAATCAAATTGATCTCGGCATGGACATTTTATCTTGCTCCTCTCCGAATAATTGCCTTTACCTTGAGTCAAGCTGTCACCCATAGCAGTTTATACATCACTTTTTGACTAAGGTGATCATCTTATCTAATCCTGTGTTTCTGCTAATGATGAGCTTGATCCAACCAATTGAAAGCATCTGGAAATGTTATGTTATTTGGGGAAAATAATCCAAAATTAAATGAACTTTTGATTGTTTGACCTGAAAGAGCACAAATTTATGTTAATGTGATACAAGTAATAGCATGATCTTCTCTCCATCAGGTGATGTTCTAATTGCTGTGAATGATGTGGAAGTTAACACTGAGAACATTGAACGTGTTTTATCTTGTACTCCAGGTCCAACTCAGGTATATTTTTGAACCAAGAATGTGAGATTAAAATGTTGCTTTGTTATGCATACTATTTATACTTTATTCCTAGATGTCAATAATGAAATGGACAAAATATTTGTCTACATGGCCTTAGCAGTAATCCTTAAGTACAGTGCCTCCATAATGTTTGAGACAAAGACCCATCATTTATTTACTTGCCTCTGTACTCCACAATTTGAGATTTGTAATAGAAAAAAATCACATGTGGTTAACATTCACATTGTCAGATTTTATTAAAGGCCATTTTTATACATTTTGGTTCAACCATGTAAAAACCATCAGGGCACCATAATGTTTGGGACTCATGGCTTCACAGGTGTTTGTAATTGTTGAGGTATGATTACTTGCCACCTTGATGCAAGTATAAGAGAGCTCTCAGCACCTAGTCTTTCCATCACCTTTGGAAAGTTTTATTCCTATTTATCAACATGAGGGGCAAAGTTGTGTCAATGAAAGACAAAGAAACCTTAATGAGACTGAGAAACAAGAATAAAACTCTAAGATACATCAGCCATATCTTAGGCTTACTAAAATCAACTGTTTGGAACATTATTAAGAAGAAAGAGAACACTGGTGAGCTTACTAATTGCAAAGGAACCGACAGGCCAAGGAAGACCTCCACTGCTGATGACAGAAGAATTATCTCTATAATAAAGAAAGGAAGTACTTAAAAGAGCAACCACTGTTCTGGAAAAAGATCTTGTGGACAGATGAAACAAAGATTAACATATCAGAGTGATGGCAAGAGCAAAGTATGAAGGAGAACTGCCCAAGATCCAAAGCATACCACCTCATCCGTGAAACACGGTGGTGGGGGTGTTATGGCCTGGGTATGTATGGCTGCTGAAGGTACTGGCTCACTTATCTCCATTGATGATATAACTGTTGATGGTAGTAGTATAATGAATCCTGAAGTGCATAGACACATACTATCTGCTCAAGTTCAAACAAATGCCTCAAAACGCATTGGCCGGCAGTTCATTCTACAGCAAAACAATGATCCCAAACATACAGCTAAAGCAACAAAGGAGTTTTTCAAAGCTAAAAAATTGTCAATTCGTGAGTGGCCAAGTCAATCACCCGAACCGAACCCAATTGAGCATGCCTTTTATACGTTGAAGAGAAAACTGAAGGGGACTAGCCCCCAAAACAAGCATAAACTAAAGATGGCTGCGATATAGGCCTGGCAGAGCATCGCCAGAGAAGACACCCAGCAACTGGTGATGTCCATGAATCGCAGACTTTAAGCAGTCATTGCATGCAAAAGATATGCAACAAAATACTAAGCATGACTGCTTTCATTCACATGACATTGCTGTATCCCAAACATTATGGTTCCCTGAAATGGGGGGATTATGTATAAACACTGCTGTAATTTCTACCTGGTGAAACCAAAATGTATTAAAATGACTATTATTAACATTTAACAATGTGCACTTTAACCATGTGTGATTTTTTTTTTTCCCATTACAATTCTCAAATTATGGAGTACGGAGGCAAAAAAAGAAATGATGGGCCTTTGTCCCAAACATTATGGAAGGCACTGTAGATTGGCTGTGCATTAGTTATAGCACATGTCAGGTTTTCATTCCATTGATATTGCTATAATAAAGATAAATTAGTTGGGGAAGTCCAAAACCAGGGGCCACAGTTTAACAATAAGGGTTAAGCCATTTAGAACGGAGACGAGGAAACACTTTTTCTCACAGAGAGTGGTAAGTCTGTGGAATTCTCTGCCTCAGAAGACGGTCTAGGCAGGTTCTCTGCATACTTTCAAGAGAGAGCTAGATAGGGCTCGTAAAGATAGCGGAGTCAGGGGATATGGGGAGTAGGCAGGAACGGGGTACTGATTGGAGATAATCAACCATGATCACATTGAATGGCGGTGCTGGCTCGAGGAGCCGAATGGCCAACTCCTGCACTTGTCTATTGTCTAGAGCACAATTCATTCAATTGGATTCCAGCCTTATAGTCAAGACAGAAATCTACCCCAGTAAGTTTATCATTTTGAAATAACACAAGTTGAAAACTGTTTTAATACAGTGTCGTTTTTCTGTGTGTGCCATCCCTTGTATTGTTGTGCTGGACCAAGGGCACCCGTTGGGCCCCGTCCCCCAATGCGGGGGTGGGGGGGAGGTCGCGGTGTCACAACGGAGGGCTGGTCCCCGGACGCGGCGCTGGCGCTCACCCCGGAGACAGGCGCCCCCCCCCCCGAGCCAATTACCCCCCCAGAGCCAATTACCCCCCCCGAGCCAATTACCCCCCCTGAGCCAATTACCCCATCACCCGCTCCTCCAACGTAACCCGTTCTCCCAACGCAATATTCCACCACTCGCCCATAGCCCCCAACTGCTCAGGCGTGGGTTATTTCCCCTCATCCCCCAACACTCCCTCCCCCTCCTCTTCACCCTCCCTCTTCTCTCCTTTCCCCTACCCTCAGTTATTCCCTACCCTCAGTCACTTGCTCCCACCCTCCATAACCCTTCTCTCCTCCCTACCCCGCTAACCAGTTGGGCCCCGTTTCCCCAATGCAATATTCCACCACTCACCCGTTTCCCCCAATGCAACCCGTTTCCCCAACGCAATCAATCCTTCCCTTGTGACGGGGCGGAGGAGTCGGCGATTCCCAGAGCTGATGAATGGACTCGGCTTTTCGAAGAAACTTGGGCACTTGGCAAATATGTGACATTTGCAGACAGCGCCAGGTGAGGCAGCAGCACTACTAGCCACCCCACTGTGCCATCCTAAGCCTGTGGGTTAGCAGATTTCCGTGGATATTATTGCTTGCATTTAAACTCTAGCATCTTTTTATTTTGGACAATTTACTTTAGTCAGTCATGATGGTAGAATCATTTTTGTTAAACAAATCCTGAACAAAAAATACATTATTACTTGCTGTCATTGGAAAGTTAACTGCAAATTAAGTATTTGCGAAATTACATCTCAGAATTAAAGGTTGTAACCAGAGATCATTTATGTCATCATTAAATTAGGAAGTTTATTTCATTTGATTTTGTTATTCTTTGTTGTCCTTTTCATTTAAGGATTACAAAGGATTACAAAATTATTATTGGAATATTTGTGCAAACTATAAAGGGAGTTATACTGTTTACCTGCATTCTGGATGCAGAACATGTTATAGATGATGCTTTTTGTTGAGTTTTACAAGTGATTATATGAAACTAATACCAGCACTGCTATTTACTAGTTCCTTTCAATAAGCCAGTTAATACTGTCATTAATGCTTCTGTTAACATTTAAAAACCATTAATTATGTTGAGTTAAATATCAAATTTAATTCTCCTCTTTGAAACCTGGCAGTGGAATCAATCCTTTGAAGTATCTCAAACTGTGCAGACATTTGTTACAGCTGCAGCTGTATTTTTGTATATTTCTTCGTGTTATTTTTGAAGAATTTCACACAGACTGATGCCATAATCATTTTTAAAGACTTCTGCCTTGTCAACACACCCAATTTCCCCATCCTTGTTGATGCTCCGTCAACATTCAGGAAAAGGCACAATTGATTTTGTGAATGTCATATGGTTACAATGACCTGCTCTGTCTGGTTAGAAGAATCTTTTGGGAGAGAGATAGACATTTGAACAGAATGCTGCATATTTCAGTAGTGTGCAAACAGAGTCATAGTTGTATCAAAGAGGATTACAGAGATTTAAATGAAAGGATCATAAAAGATCACATCTGTTGGCATTCTTAACAATAAGCAAAGACAAAAAATAATGATGAAGGATGAAGGAGATGAAAATCGCAAGTCAAACATATATGCAACAGAAGATTATTTTCAATTAGTCTACAAGTGAAGTTACAGGAATTCAACTCATTAAATTTTAAATTTGCTTTAGTATTTTCAACCTGCCTCCGCAATGAAAGCTACTCTTTAATAGAACAAGGATTAATTATTAATTCATTAACGATAAATGAATACATTGGCTCCGAGTCAAATTGTACAGAACAGCTCTTGATTTATTCATTAATGGTTTAAAGAACTTTGAAAATTCAACCCTTTCATGGATAAATTAATTGTCATATGTGGATTATTGTTTATCAGTAATACCATCATAGAAATTGAATGATTGGATAACGAAAGCGGGACATATTATGGATGTAATTAATACTCTAAGGCCTAGATTATTTTACGTTCCTGCTAAAGCATTACTATCAACCTTGATTTAAATTTGATGTTTTTTCTAGTTGGCAGATTACATTTCAATTTGTTTAATGCTTATGAGGTTAGGGCTTGTTTCTTCAATGACCTGACAATCTTTACAAATATTTTGACGCATTAATTGCTCTACCAATTTGGAAAACATATAAGAATATCTAATATGATCCTAAAATATGCATTTATATTTAACAACATTTAACAAGCTTTTATTCTGTTGGACAATAAATCAAGGCTAATTTCGGTATGTTGCAAGCTCTCACCCCCCCCCCCCCCCCCCCCCCCCACCCCTTTTTACTTGAAGATAACTGTCAACCATTTGTAAAATTGAACAGTCATTCACATTTATGAAGTTATATTGCCGCTTTCATGGTTTAAATGAAAGATTTTGATGTATATGAAATTTAAATATTTTACTTGTAAGTGTGTAATTCTTTAACTGCTGAACCCAACCCCTCTAAGATGAAGTGACATTACAATGCAGCAGACATCATAATAGAATAACGTCACCATTTTATAAATATTTTTTTCTAGATTGTAGCTGAGGTATAGATTCACTAAAAATTGGATGTGGGAGGAGGGCGTCCCCCACCCATTGGTACGGAGCTTTTGCATTTTTCAGCTTGAAATTGTTCAATATGGTGCATACAACAGCGAGTCTTTTAACTTACACTTGAATGCAATATATATGCTTTAAACTGGATTAGCTATGAATAAGGTTAGACTAAATTACATTCCTAATTCCATTGCACAGTAGAGCCAGACTCTGATCAACACGTGCAGCACATGAATGATCTGCGGACCGAGCGGAGGTGGTGGGCGTTTTGAAATAGTCAGTGAGGTAACCAAATATAATAGTTGAGTGGCAAATGACAATAGTGCTACCTTCACAATATTTAACTGAAGGAAATAATGGGTTAAGGGGCTGTGTTGTGACAGACAGCCTGACACCTTGCATGTCATTTTAATATTACACTTATCCCATCCCCCTGGATATTCTGGATGAATAAATTAAGGTTTTGTCAACTAATTACAAATCAGGCTAATTACAAATCAATAACGTTAGCCAACTTCGAAACATGAAGTGCTAAGCATTGGGATCCAGACATCACGGACAACTAGCCTCAGTTCCACGCTCACATCTGGCAGTGTTCTTCGTCTGAACCAGGGGCCGCGGAGCGTTTTTGAAAGTGGGGAGGCTGAGCCCAGTGAGGGAGTGGAGCAACCGAGTGGGTAAAGGGTGTGGAAGTGGGATGTCCCCCCCTCCCAGGGTAGGGCCTTTTTGAAATTTGATGTATTAAAATCATGTTTTAGTGCATTGTAGAAGTATGATTTCAATGTTTTTTGTATGAAGTATTTTTAAGAGGTAACTTTTTAAGGAGTATTTTTTTCCACACAAAGGGTGGTGGGTGTATGGAACAAGCTGCCAGAGGAGGTAGTTGAGGCAGGGACCATCCCAACATTTAAGAAACAGTTAGACTGATGCATGGATCGGACAGGTTTAGAGGTTTGGACCAAAAGCAGGTAGCATTGCTGGGACATGTTGGTGAGTGTGGGCAAGTTTTCACACTGTGGCACTCTATGACTACATTATCTCTCCACCATGCGTGAATGCTTCAAAATCAAGTGACGAGTTTTATTGCCATATACTCAAGCATAGAAACATAGAAAACAGTTGCAGGAATAGGCCATTCAGCCCTTCGAGCCAGCACTACCATTCAATGTGAGCATGGCTATTCATCTAAAATCAGTCCCTCTTTCCTGTTTTTTTTTTTCTCCCCATTATTCTTTGATTTCGTTAGCCCCAAAAACTAAGTGTAACTCTCTCTTGAAAACATCCAGTGAATTGGCCTGCACTGCCTTCTGTGGCAGAGAATTCCACAGATTCACAACTCTCTGTGTGAAGAAAGTTTGTCATCTCAGTCCTAACTGGCCTACCCTTTATTCTTAAACTGTGACCCCTGGTTCTGAACTCTACCAACATCAGGATTTTTCCTGCAGTTACAGTAAGTGAAAATCTAGCAGGCAAGCAGGATGCTTTCTCCAACCACCCCCATTTGAAGTCCACTATCTTCCACCGTTTTCTACCCAATGCTTGGTACTTACTTCCAGCAACCACTGGTTGTTCTCCAGGATGCACCGAGCCGCAGCCTGATCCATGCCGGTCACCTGGACAAATTTGACACAGAGACTCTCACGGCAGCGGTGCAATGCCTCCGACGGCCCGGGACTCTTGCACCGAGGCTGCTCCATGGCCAGAGCTGCAGCGAGCGACTCTCCAGCCCAGCAAACACTCACCAGCTCCGCTTCCCGTCCGCATCTGTCCCCGCCGCTGCTTCTGCTTCCAACACCCATGGCCCATGCAGTTGATATGAATTTTGAAATTTTCGTTGATCACAGAATATCTCACGACTGTCTCTCCCCTCTCTCTCACCCTCTCTGTCTCTCCCCTCTCTCTCACCCCTTCGCTCTCTCCCTTCTGTCTCCTTCTCCTCTCTCCCCCTCCCTTTGATAGTCTCTGTCCCTTCGGCACATAGACTCTCATGGCAGCGACGCCTCCGACGGCCCGGGACCCCTGCACTGAAGTTGCTCCATGGCCGGAGCTGCAGCGAGCGACTCGCCAGCCCCGTAAACACTAGCCAGCCCGGCAAACAATCGCCAGCCCCGGCTCCCCGCATCTGTCCCCGTCGCTCCATCCCTCCCTCAGCCCCGGCTCTCCAACACCTGCGGCCCATGCAGTTTATATGAGTTTTTAAATTTTCGTTGATCACAGAATTTCTCATGACAGAGCCTGAGAAATTTGTGATCAGCGTGATGGCGTGAGAATTTGTCGAAATGTGTTATTCTCACGCTCGAAGCGTGAGAGTTGGCAGCCCTGCATCACCTCCTGCCACTCCTCCTCCTGGGTGGGCAACACCTGCATGGCAGGTTTATTTGAGGGTTGTGCCCTCCCCCTGCACTGCTGCCTTTTTGGTGCCATCTCTAAAACACCTGTCCAAAAAAACTCTCCAGCTATGAGTGAACATGACTTGGAGTGAAAGAGGTGACATTCTGCTGTTTAAATTACCTTTTTTCTCTACTGACCCTTTTTTCACCCTGGAGCTATTACCTTCGACTACCTACGACTAGCATCACAACCTACCACGACCGGCTTCCACTAGACCTACAACTAGAAAAATATAGATTTTTCCCACGGCGACCTAGTCGAGGTGAATTTTTAACATTTTGAAAAATACACCGCGACCTAGCTGAAGGCTCGATTACGCGGAGACCACTCTCGACCATGAAGGAGAGTGACTACAACCTCGTGACAACCTTGCCGCGACTATGGGTCGTGGGCAAACTCGCCAGAGGGCGCGGTGGAGGTTGCCCATGTGCTTAATGCATCATAAAACTCAATGTTTGTTTATAAATGCTACATGTATATATTGCTATATTTTTAATTAAGGCAGTTCATGGCAACAAATTAATTATTACTCAATCCTCAGCAAAGGGAAAATCAAAATTTGTGCCAAATAACCTTTGCTCTTACATTTTGTAATGTCCACAATTGGAAATACAGTTGGTGACGGTTCAAAAAAAGGAAAGAATAAGATAGGTTATCTTTTTATCAACATCAATTTCACTTTAAATGTCCTTTGCTATGAACAATTTTAACCTTTCTTTAATATAACTCAACAGGTAAAACTCACATTTGAAACATTGAGCCATGATCAAGGACAAACGGATATGTCTTTTGAACATGATAGACCAGTTTCCAGTGGTACCAATCTGGTGAAACCTTTATGGGGTCAAGACAGACCGGATTTCCAAATGGACATCGGCAACATTTCTCATATTGCAATGTATTTAACGTTAAAGATGGAATCTGAAAACTCTAAGGAAGAGGTATGTCAATGATTCTTATATTAGTGTCTTTCAAAAAAGAATGGAATAGTGTTTTATGGGATTATTCCAGTGTATATGAACGACGGATTTATTGATAAATATATCGACGATCTTCTTCTTAAGCCCTTTGCTTCTCTCGGGAGCATTGGCCATTGACAAATGTCCTCCGCCTCACTCGGTTGTTGGCAGTTCTTTCGAGATCTCCCCAGTTGAGCCCACTCTCAGACATTTCTGTTTGGACACCTCTTCCCTAGCTGTTCCTGGGGCAACCGCTTTTCCTTTTTGCTTGGGGGATTCCATTTCAGGGCTTGCCAGGTGATGTTTGTGGCAGGTTTCCTGAGGGCGAGTCCAATCCATTTTTTCCTTTGATTTTTTAAGTCAATGGGCTCCTGGCTTGTTCTTTTCCATAGGTCCACATTGCTTACTTTGTCTCTCCACCAGATGTTAAGTATTCTCCTAAGGCAGGTGTTAGTGAATGTTTGCAGCCTGTTTGTAGTGTGCTTTGTTTTTTCAATGTCTCTCTGATCCACTGTCAGCATCACCGGTTTCACATTTGAGTAAAGATGCGTATTTTGGTGTTGATTGAAATGTGTTTGAGCTCCAGATCTTCCCGAGCATGTTAAACACCACCCTGGCCTTATTGATTCTATATCGATGATGTTGGCTCGTACTAAACAATATATTTTGATATTTCCCAGCACAAAATTAGCAATAATGTAGCTATGTGCAAAAAAGAATGCTTAATTATTGGTGCAAAATTAATGCTCAAATATATTGATAATATTTTATTAGCAAACAGTTTTTAGAGCCATGGTAATGAAGTCATAAAATTGTCTCGCATCTCCTGTCCTGTCCCCATTGATACACTTTCTTACCTCTTCAAAGAATTCAAACAGATCTGTGTGATCAGTCCTTAACAGATCCAAGATGGCTGTATCTGATTAGTCCCAGTCTTTCTCAGTATCATAATTTTCTTTATCAGAATTTTTTTTTCTAATATATTTCCCTCAATCACAGGTCTATAGACCATGATTTGCTGCTGCAAGTACGAATTTCATTGTTCTATCTGGGACATATATGACAATAAAACACTCTTGACTCGTAACAATAGTAATCAGGCCTTTCCCTGCTGGTTTTCTTGAAAACTGGAACCACATTTGGTGTACTCTAGTCATCTGGTACCTCATTTGTGTCCACCAAAGGTTTAAATATCTTAGCCAGAGCCCCAGCAATATTTTTCCTTGACTTCTTCAGAATCTGGGATAAATCCCATCTGGTCTTGGGGATATATCTACTATTTAAACTTGTGAATACCTGAATACTACCTCTTTATTTATAGAGACCTGCCGTCCACACGTTTATTAAATTATCCAACTACCAAGTCTGGTTGTTTTTTGAACATTGATGAATAATAATCATGTAGGACCTCAGTTATACTTCGGGCTCCATGTTCCGGTTATGCATTGGATTTTCTTTCCCGGTTTCTTTCCCACTTATTGTAAAATATCTTTTTAGGATTTACCTTAATTCTGTCTGCCCGTGGTTATTCTTTGACGTCTCTTAACTATCCTAATGTCCCTTTGAAATGCCTCCTTACAATTTTTACATTTTGCCATACCTCGCCCATTGTATGATCCTTTTACAATTTTACTCTTCACCCAATGCTTACTTTCTCTTGACATCTAGACTTCCCTCTGTTACCCTGGATTTTACCCTGAGAGGAACATGTTGGATTGATTTTTTGCTCTTTTACATTTGAAAGTTTCCTATCGTGCAGATGTAGATTTGCCTGCTAGTAGATGCCCCCTGTCTGTCTGCCAAGTGCTCCCTTATGTTAATGACATTGGCTTTCCTCCAATTTAAGACCTTTATTACTAGTCTGTAGAGGCACCAAATGTGGTGAACAAATGGGTTACTTTATTCAAGCATAAAAGGTTTGTTATGCATGCACGTTGGTCCTCTAACATAAAGTTGTTGTTGCTGCTGCGAGGCTGTTGCTACGTATGTATATATACACGTACACATATATACGTACACACACATATACATATGTATGTGCATATATATACATACATATACACATACGTACATACATACCGGTCCCGTGACCGACTGAGTGTTCGTGTAGCGAGTGGCCCAACCACCGGGTGCCGCCACAAGTCCATCATTATCTCAAATCTAATCGCTGTATACACTCTGTCCACTTGACTAGCCACATTCCTCAAGATAAGGTTCAGTAATGCTCCATCCCTCGTTGGACAATCTACACTCTGCATCACATTGTTCAGAAAAATGAAGCTCTTATTTGCTGGATCTTTACAGGCATGTTAAATGCCACAAGTATAATACAATAAACAGTAATAAAATAAATTATCAGTTATAATAGGTTACCAGACTATTATAGTGCAAGCCAAAGTAGGTAGTGCAACCTTTTACAAAGTCCATATTAAGTTCAGTGTGGGGTTAAGGTTGTGCAGGGTGGATAAAAGAGCCAGAGGTTGACGGGAGGATGCTTTTCTTGAACTTGGAGATAACAGTTCTTGAGTTCCTGTGCCACCTTCCCAATGGTAGCAGCCAGATGACAGTGTGGCCAGCGTGGTGTGGGTCTTTTGATATTGGTGGCCATCTTGAGGCAGCAGAGCCAGGACAATAGACAGGTGCAGGAGTAGACCATTCGGTCCCTCGAGCCAGCACCACCATTCAATGTGATCATGGCTGATCATTCCCAATCAGTACCCCTTGACTCCGCTATCTTTAAGAGCTCTGTCTAGCTCTCTCTTGAAAGCATCCAGAGAAGCAGTCCCCACCGCCCTCTGAGAGAGAGAATTCCAGACTCGCAACTCTCTGTGTGAAAAAATGTTTCCTCGTCTCCGTTCTAAATGGCTTACCCCTTATTGTTAAACTGGCTCCTGGTTTTGGGTTCCCCCAACATCGGGAACATGTTTCCTGCCTCGAGCCTGTCCAAATCCTTAATAATCTATGTTTCAAACATGATGCAACTATTCAGTCTGCTCTCCACCGTACATCTGTGGAAGTTTGATAGAGTATTGGGCGACATGCCAATTCTCAAGCTTTTAAGAAAGTAAAGACATTAATGCAATCACAATAAAAAGCTCATCAATGTGCTGGGCCCAGGTAGTTCATCAGAGATGTGCATGCCCAAGAACATAAAGCTGTTGACTCTCTGCTGCAACACACCAATGAAGAGAGAATCACAGACCCTGGCTTTTCCTTCCCATAGTCAACAATCATCTCTTTATCTTGTGAATATTGAGAGCAAGATTATTGACATAGCACCACTAAATCAAATTATTTATCTCTTTCCTGAACCATGACTTATCATTACCTATTATTTGTCCAACAATGGTTGTATTGTCAGCAAATTTAAATTTGGCGTGGAGCTAAGTCTGGCTTTGTAGTCATGGGTATAGAGAGAATCGCTCACAAAAAGCTCTCCAAGAGAGGCAAAAAAATTCTAATCCCTCTAATCAGTGAATAAAAGTTTTTCTTTTAATCACTGAATAAATGAAGTATTTCACGGGCATAATTCTGTCTGTTGAAGTTGTATGGAAAATAAAAGAGAAAGATGAACTGTACTGTACAGTGTACATACTTGGTGTCTCAAAATTCCCCTTTATTTTCAGAACATTTTTAGAAATTCTTCATGAAAGAGTGTCGTGTGTTTCTTTCTTATTTACAAACTGTACCCCACAAGCTTTTTTGGCCACATTACAAGTGTAAACTAAGGCTAAATAAATGCTGTCATTCAGCTGCTGGATGGTGAAAAGAACAAAAAAGGATGAACTTTGACACCTCATCTCCAGTTCCTCTGGGAAAATAGTAAATAGAAAATAGTTCTATTCTTAAATAGAACCACCATTTCACCCCTTCCAGTCCTGCCCTTGCAGCAACAGATTGAGGATGTTTTTCCTACATTTAAAACATTTGTAGGAATGATTGACGTTGTGAAGTTCTGTGAGGAAAGCTGTGTATACTAATTCAAGTAGTATTTCTTTTCCCCAAATATTCTAATTTGTTTATCGAAACTTGCTTGTTCTTTGATTTTTGTTTTCCTTCATAATGATCTGGAAAGCTGCTATGATTTCCCACTTCGGACCTGGAATTGAGAATTTGGTGAAAACATTTTGGATGATTTTCTTTAAATTTAATTGAAAAATAAAGTGTTGACATTAAAGAATCCTCCGACATTTTTGCCACCTCCAATGGGATCCCAGCAAGAGCCACATCTTCCCATGTCCTCTGCTTTCCGCAGAGAGCGTTCCCTCCGCAACTCCCTGGTCAACTTGTCCTTTCCCACCCAAACCACCTCCTCCCCAAGTTCTTTCCCCAGCAACTGCAGGAGATGCAACACCTTTCTCTATACCTCCTCCCTCGACTCCTGTCAAGGACCCCCAACAGTCTTTTCAGGTGAGGCAGAGGTTCACTTGCACCTCCTCTAACGTCATCCACTGTATCCGCTGCTCCAGGTGTGGACTCCTGTATATCGGCGAGACCAAGCGCAGGCTCGGCAATCGTTTTGCTGAACACCTCCGCTCAGTCTGCCTAAATCTACCTGATCTCCCGGTTGCCAAACTTTGACTTCCTTTCTGGCCTGGGCCTCCTCCATTGTCAGAGTGAGGCCCAGTGCAAGTTGGAGGAACAACACCTCATATTTCGCTTGGGCAGCTTACACCCCAGCGGTATGAACATTGACTTCTCTAACTTCAAGTAAACCTTGGTTTCCCTCTCTCTCCATCCCTTCCCAGTTCTCTGACCAGTGTTACTGTTGCCGACTACATTTTATATCTCTTTGCTTTGTTGTTACCTTCTCCCAACTAACAATGATCTATTCTACATTTTCATTGATCTCCATTCCCTTTCCTGTTTTCTCATCTAACGTTTCCTTATCTGTGTACCTCCCACTCCCCTGACATCATTCTGAAGAAGGGTCTCGACACGAAACTACCCATTCATTCTCTCCAGAGATGCTACCTGTCCCACTGAGTTACTCCAGCATTTTGTGTCTTTTAAAGAAGCACAGTATGGCGTAAAATTCTACATTGAACTTTTCTGTCTAATGAAAGCATGATGAAAAGCCATTCTAAGATTATGTATGCAGAGTGTGTCGTTTTCATAAGATGCTTAGATATGCAATGCTGTAGAATGCAATGTCCCACTGCGGCGACCTAATTGGCGAGTTTGGAAGAGTTTAGGAGAGTTTGAAAAAGTGTCATGTTGAAGACCTCCTTCGACTATGTTGAAGACTAGCTTCGAGAAAATTGGACACCAAATAGTGAAGACGACCTCCCTTCGACTATGTTGAAGACTATCAACGACTACCCTCGATTACCTACGAATAACATGCCGACCTACTGCTACCTACATCGACTAAACCTACGAGTAAAAAATATAACGATTTTTTTTTTTTTTTTTCCCATGGCGAACTTTTTATACTCCCGGGCCTTTTTCAGCATGTTGAAAAATATGCCGCGACCTAGCTGAGGCCTCGAGTACGCGGGGACTAGTCTCGAGCATGAAGGAGAGTTACAAAGACCTCCTTAGACCTCGTGTTGACCATGCTGCGAGTATGAGACGAGGGCAAACTCTTCTGAACTCGTGGATTAGATCACCGCAGTGGGACAGCCCCATTACTCCTATATATTAACAGAGCTGAGTAAATAATGTATTATAATAATGCTCTTGATTAATAAAAATAAACACTACATTTCTGTGAATATGTTCATATTACATTAGATTTATCCCTGAATATTTAGTGCTTTAAGTGCAGTCCATGTAATGCCCGATTGGAATCGGAATAATATGGGTCATCATAACATATAATTGAGACATTGGTTATCTCCGTGCTGAGACATAGTGCAAATTCCTGCCTTTTGCCAGGACCTGAGTGCACACGTGCTCTCCCCACTGTTGTATCGGGATCCTTGAACAAATTTAGCAATGGACTGTCCATATATTAATGTGAAGTAACTGCTGTGAGGATTATTTGTTTGGTACACATCTCTCCCCAGCCCAGAGATTACTCAGCAGTACCAAGAGTGAGAGAATGCAATTGTCAACACATCCAGGGGGAAGTGATGAGACTGACCTTCATATCCAGGTAGTTGTAGCACATGGAGTAGTCAGTACTAATGGCCTGCAATCACCATTGTCAGCCAGAGGGCACAGAAGGCAATCGTGAAGCAGCTTTTAAGATTCCAGATTTAAGCAAGAGATAACTTCCATTCAAGGAGATAGATTATCTGTGGAAAATTGGGCAAATGTATTTTGCAAGAGAGTGGACTAATTGGGTTTAGTCAGCACGGTTTTGCATGCAGCAAGTCATGTCTTACTAACGATTATGTTTTTTGAGGAGGAGATTGAAGAAATGAGGGCGGTGTGCATGGATTTTAGCAAGGCTTTTGATGAATTCCCTCGTGAAAGACTGATCCAGAAGATTAAGATTCACAGTGACTTGGTCATACGGATTTAGAACTGACTTATTCATAGCATTCGGAAGGTTGTGGTGAAAGGTAGATTTTCTGGTTGAAGATCTGACTAGTAGAGTTCCGCAGGGATCTGTGCTGGGACCTCTGCTGCTTGTGATATATGTAAATTCATAAAAGTAGATGGGTTGGTGAGTATGTTTGCTGACAACACCAAATTTGAAAATGTTGCAGGCAGTGAGGAAGACATCAAAGATACAACAGGATACAGATCAGCTGTGAAATGGGCAGATAAATGGCAGTTGAAGTTTAATAGGAGCAAGTGTGAGGTTTGCACTTGCAAAGTTGTATGTATATAGTTAATGGCAAGACTTTTAACAGCATTGTTGTGCAGAGGGATCTGGGAGTCCAAATTCATATCTCACTGAAGGTGGCAGCGCAAGTGGATAGAGTAGTAAATAAGGCATTTGGTATAGTTGCCTTCATTGCTTGGGGAATTGAGTAAAAGAGTCAGGAAGTCATGGTGCAGCTCTATAAGACTTTGGTTTGGCTGCATGTGGAGCTGCTACCGACAACCGGCGACCCATTAGGACGTCCACCTACGACCACATAGACGACAACCTACGACAACCAAAGTCAACCTACGTCCATCCGCGACAAGCTAATACAAACAACGACCCTGTCGGCGACAACTGAGTACAGTTCAGTCGTCGGTACCTGTCGCCGGTTGACCAGTGTTTCCACTTTGAAGGAAATTACCTGAAATTTGGGAAATTCTGGTTGTCTTCTGGTAATTTTAGGGAAATTAAATAATTTAGGCGACTTGGGGAGACTACTCACGACCATACAGGCATCACCCCGCGATCATGTGGCGACAGCCTAGTCGCCTGTTGTCGCCAAACAATTGCCTAAGTGGAACGGGCTTTAGGGTTTTAAAAGAAATATGTGAGAGTATTGCAAATGCCATCATGTAAATTTCCAAGGTTCTCAAAATTCAAGTTCAAGTTACATCTATTGTCACATGCACCAATTGATGAAGTGAGATTTGAGTTACCATACAGCCATATGAATAAAAAGAACACAATACACAATCTATTCCATAAGATTGGAAAGTTATGCATTGTCCAGTACTATTTAGAAACGTGAAACACATTTATGGATCAGTCAGTTGAACTGCTATTACCCAGAAATTACTAACATCTATAATTACAGATAAAATTACAAGTACCTTGATATTTGAGCTGATTATAAAGAGCCAGCATTTAAAGAGCCAGGTAGGTACAGAAAATACTCAAAGTTAATTGTGTTTTTCTTTCTCTGGGAGTAGAAGTTATACAACAGGTTTATAAAACCTGATGATTGATTTGAAGGTGGTTTCAGTCCCAAAATTCACCCATCAGCCCAGAACAGAAATAAGGAAAGAGGAGATCTTAATCAGTTCAGAAAGACAACAGCAAAATACTAATCTATATAGGCTGCCTGAGTGGGAAAGAGATGTACTGCCAATACTGCAGATGAGCTGTCATGTCACAACTAAATTAATAAACTATTTATTATGCCTCCTCTCTGGATATTCTGTGCTCTTTTTCAATTAAGTTAAAATTTTGCATATCCCACTAGAATTATAAGCACAAAAGATAAGGTTAATGCTCCAGTCCATTACTGAAGGAGTACCGCATAGTAGGTGGTATTGTCGTTAGGCCAAAGTCTGGTCTCCTTGCACAGATCAATATAAAATATATTAGGACACTATTCAGTGAATACCCAGAATTCTTTTTGGTGTTTTGTCCAGTATTTATCCATTAACTTATATATCTGATCAATTTTCTGGTTAATGACATTGTGCTATTTGTGGCGTCTTTCTTTGTAACTGATCTTGCTTATTTGGTTAATAAAAAGCAACTGCAGATGCTGGTTTATGCTATAGCTGCAGCTGCTTTGACCATCTGAGTAACTCCAGCATTTTGACTCTTTGCCTATTTGGTTGTTCATGGATGTTTGTGCAATTGTAAGATTTCTATAACAAAAATTGAATCATATTGGAAAGTTGCTTGGAATGCTTTGATTTAACTATAATGATTTTTTTCTTATTTTATCATAGCAAGAAATATTTTACTATTATCCAATATCTGATGCATCACAAAAGTTGAAAAATGTTCGAGGAATATTTCTAACACTCTGCGATATGCTGGAGAATATAACTGGGGGACAAATTATCAGGTGACCAAAACATTTTAGTTTGTTTATAGAATGTGAGAACTATAATATCACTGATCTTCTGATCAAAAATGACACAATTCTGTTTGCTATGTAGTAAAAAAATGATTTGTACTAGGTGGCCTAGTTTTAGTTTAGTTTTATTGTCGTGTATACTGAGGTACAATGAAAAGGTTTTTTGGTGTGTGCTATCCAGTCAGCAGAAAGACTAAGGATTGCAATCAAGCCGTCCATAGTGAACAGATACAGGCTAAAGAGAATACGTTTAATTAAGGTAAAGTCCAATTAAAGATAGTCCAAGGGTTTCCGATGAGGTAGATGGTAGGTCAAGACCCCTCTAGCAGTTAATTTGGCTGAGTTGAAGTGCAAATGTGTTCCTCTGTAAATCTTTCGCATCGTAAAGCCTGTATATATTTTTTTAAACACAAAGTAATATTAAGCAGTTATTTCAACTGCAATATTAACTTATTTCAACTGCTCATCTACTTGTAACCAATGAATATATTAGACAGTGCATGCTGTTGGCTTACTTGTTTTATATGAACCAATAATGAACTATCAAAATAGTTACAAGGGGCTTATTTTAACTTGTGCATTTCTCAATTCCTTCCAAGAGTTTATTTTACTCAGCAGAGTTTTTCAGTTGTTACATAAAAGATAGTTTGCATGACATGGGGTAAAACAGTTCAGTACCTTTAGCAAAAATAACAAATGAGTATCTTTCAACATTTGCTTGAAGGCCTGATAAGATAGTAACGTCAAAGAGAGCTGATAGAAAACATCAAGCAGTTTTTACTGCAGGGAACCTGCAGTAAAGTCAGAAGTCCTTTGATGTTATGTATTTGACTTGCAGAAATAGTATTAACTTCATAACCCGACTGATTAGTCTTTTGCTGCCCACCATTTGGGCATGTCCTTGTTGTTCATGTATATTGTGGATGAAAATCAACACACAGAAAGCCACAAATAAATGAGATGTTTGTTTTAATAATTTATTTGCACTTCTCTTGGGCAGTACCACATTGTTGCTGAATGGAAAACTCATTAATATAGGATATTGGAAGGAAGGTAGCAACCTACTGCTCATAGGACTACCAGCTGAAAGGTAAAATGAAACAATTTTGATATTAATATAATATAAACATTCTTGGAAGAGATCAGTCAGGAACATAGTCATTTAAAAATAAACTATTTTCTATTTCAAAGGGTTCCTCTTCCACAGCTAAGAAGTATGATCAAGAATCTTGTGAGAACCTTACAGTACATGTACAACTCACTGGATAGGTAAGTACTAAAGATTAGTCTTTACAAACAATGAATTAAGAGTAAATGGTTACATTTTTATCCACTAACTGATAACTTCAGTACTCTCTTGATGTGAGAGATGCTTTCTTATCAATGTGTAAAAGATCATCAACTTGATAGGAGATATTTAGCCTGTCTATTCAAAGCCTTTGCGCATTGAGTCTCCTAGATGTGGGAAAATAATGTGTGCTTAAATACTTATGCTAATTGTTTCAGTAAAATTGAAACCAGCTGAATTTGGATTTGAGGACCAGGCAATATGTAAAGTGTCTGTCTTAATCTATATTATACATCAGTGTTATCATTAATGCTGTTATATAAATAATATTTACCAATATAAATATATATTTATGCTATGGAAAAGCTAAGTTAGACCATTTTTGGCTACAGTGGCTATCATAAGTGTTATTCTTGGTTTTGTGATAACACTGTCATTTCCAAGTCAGGATGCTGTGGGTTCAAGTTCCATGCCAGAGACCTAAACCCATCATCCACGCAGCACTGAGAATACTAGATCATTGGTGGTGCCACAGAAACACTGTCTGTGTGCTCTGATGGTATTTGAAAATCCAATGAGATGTTTTGAAGAAGAGATGGGGATTTCTCCCCATGTCCTGTCCAATAATTAACCCCAGCCAATGTCACTAAATCAACTTGATGTGTGTGCAGCCTTGCTATAAAGAACTTTTTCTGCAAAACCTACATCTCAACAGCAGTTACACTTCATAAGGATCTTCATTGCTGCAATGCATTTTAGGAGATCCCTGGTTTGTAAATTATGCTATAAAAGTGCAAGTTTGCTTGTTTTTACACAGATGCCCAATGAGGAATATGATTGCTCCAAAGCAAACTTTTGTGATTTCTGGATCTGAACGTATCTGAAAATGTTGCATTTTATAGTGCTCTGAAATTCAAAAAATACTCGAGGCATCAATAAAAAATGAATGCCAATTCACCAAAGTTAAAATTTAAGTGGAATAACAAAAACTCCTCATAATTATTATCTTGCTTAAAGAATGTTTAAGGTAGATCATGAAACAGAAGTGTAACAAAGGTTAGAGGGAATTTCAAAGCACAAGACCTACAAACAACCAATGATGGGGCAAAACAAGGGAACTTATTAAGTGATTCACATTGGAGTTTTGTTTGGGGTTGAAGAGCTAAAAAATTAGAGGTGTGAACAAAAGGATTAAAATGACCTAATGATAAAACTATAGAATTTAAACTTTGTATTATACGTATCAAGAGCTGGTGTAGATCAGTGAAGTTGGGGGTTGATTAATAAATGGACCTGGTCAAGAAAAGGTCTTGGAAAGCTGGTTTTAAGCCAATGCCTGCTAACAATAAAGGGATTCTATGAGGCTGAGAGGCGACATAGGCATCCGTAATAGCATGAGCGATGCATACAGTAATGTAACATCTAAGATGGTCAGTATTATAGAGGGGATGTTTTTTTTAATGAAAATGACACAGATCATCAACTTAATTTGACGTTTAGCAGGATGCATGTAGCCTGGTTGAACCTGTGACAATGGCGTAAAAAAGGATAGTGTGCTTTTGGAAATTCCATGGTCATCAAAACCCTGTTGACATAAAGAATAGAAGAATTGGGAAACCATATTGAGGGAAGAAAATTAATTAAATGTACAAGGACATCCGTCATAATGATTGACCTCTGGCCACACTTAAACTTCATAAATTCTCTCCTTTATTGTTCAATTTTCTCTTTGATGATTGCATCAATAATTGTCAGACTAACAAAATTACAGAAGTACCTGGAAAAATAAATTGATGTTGAATTCATAATTGTAAAGACTTAGTAAAGACACAGTTGCTGCCTTTCAGCGCCAGAGTCATGGGATTGATCATGGCTATGGGTGCTGTCTGTACGGAGTTTGTAAGTTTTCACTGTGATCGTATGGGTTTTCTATGGGTGCTCAGGTTTCCTCACACATTTGAAACACGTGCAGGTTTGTAGGTTAATTGTGTTTTGTAAATTGCTCCTACTGTGTAGGATAGAACTAATGCTGGTCAGCGCAGTATCACTAAACATACATGTGCTTTTGATATTATAATTACTCGGCGCTCCAGCCAAATTAACAAATGGCATGAATATTTCCTGTAATTACATTAAACTGAAATTGAAAATGATGTCTAAGCAACTTCTGATACTTAATATTGTACATAACTAAGCTAGATTATGGGGCGTTTTGTTTTAAAATTTTAAATAGTTATGAAAATAATATCCAATTTCTTTAATTCGAATGATCTTGTCCTCTTCCAGTGCCTTTTGCAAGATGGAGAATGGTCCTCGATTAGACCGCTTTTTCAATCTGTACTTCCAGCGAGCTATTCAACCGGCAAAGTTAAACTGTAGTACCAGTCCTACTTCCCAGTTTTACGGTTGTTCAACAGCTTTGTTTTTAGACAGTCTGCCTGGAGTTTGCTGGCTTACATTACCCCAGGATATTAAGGTATATTGAACATGTTCATAGACAATTAATTGTATCCTATGCAGTAAAACTTCAATAGCTTTCTTATTGTACATCTTATCTTCCCCTTCAAATGCATATTCTCATAAAATTCTGTTTCCTATCCTGAAAGTGAACTATAATTGTTTATATTATACAACTTATTGTGAGGTAAGAAGTTCTTTGGGGTTTTGAATAACAAATTCACAATTAATTTATGAAAATTTTATTGGTTGCATTTTTTAAAATAAAACAAGAATGCAAGAAGAAAGTACACAGTGGCGCAGTGGTAGAGTTGCTGCCTTACAGCACCAGAGTTCAATCCTGGGTTCAATCCTGACTATGGGTGCTGTCTGTATGGAGTTTGTACATTTTCCCTGTGACCGCGTAGGTTTTCTTTGGGTGCTCCGGTTTCTTCCCACACTTCAAATACATAAAGGTTTGTAGGTTAATTGGCTTCAGTAAAAATTGTAAATTGTCCCTGGTATGTAAGATGGTGTTAGTGTACAGGGTCGGCGCGGACTCGTTGGTCCAAAGGGCCTGTTTCTACGCTGTATCTCTAAAGTCCAAAGTCTACTGTTATAATTTTTGTTAAATCAATTTTGTTTTCTGAAGACCTTTTGTAAATCACTATTAGGAAATATGAATTGAACATTTAATTACAAAAGTATAACATAACCTGCTGTTCTTTTCTGCATCAACAATGAAGTAGGAATTTAGTGATAGCTGAGAAAACCTTGCATTGGAAATATGTTTCTCCGTCTGAGATTGGTTAAGGCATAATCATCTCATGAAAACTGCCTTAAGTACATTTCATCTCAGGTAATATTAAGATTAGGAAGGATAGAATCTTCAAGACATTTTTAGTATGGGTTTTACCGAATGGACAATAGCTCAGACTTTAATTCCTAATAAGAACATGGGTTAGAATACAGTGAAAAACGACTATTTGTATTTCATCCCTTTAGAATCATAGTGTCACTGAAAGAGACCATTCAGTTCATCTATCCGAGAGTGCTCTTTTGAAGAGCAATCCAATTAATTTCACGCTTCAACTGTTTCCACAAAACACTAAAGTTTGCAAATATTAAGGTTGGTTTCAGTTCTGGTTTGAGGTTTATTCAATATAAAGTGAACAGATAGTGCTTGACAAATGTCCAGAATTTCAAGATCAAATCTAATGAGTAGTAACAATTTGCATAAAGTAATAATTTACTGGTCTTCAAGAAATGAAATGGAATAGGCCAATAATGCAGTTCCATCACCCTATCCTAAGAATTATGTCATGAAATATCTAATTGCAGGGACATTCCTCAAAGCTACATCAAGCTTACCCATACCTTGTAATTTAAAGAATACCACAAAAAATAAGTTTAAACATTTACTTGACTGACCAAAACCCAGAAAATTGCCTTCTCATGGTTTCTTTTGGCAGGCATTAGCAACAGGCCAGAAGGTTTAATGGGACAGAGTAGTGCCCGTAGGCAGGACTATTAGCATAGGTTGAAAAGATGTGACTGTGGAGAATTCGCTTCTTGGAATGCTAACAATATGTATAGCTACTGCTGTAGCCTTTTGGAGATGTATTCCCTCAGTTTGGATCCTCAAATGGTTGAATATTGACTGGGAAGTCAAGAGCATAGATAAAAGGACACACCTGATGTTCAGAAACAGAATTTCTAGAAATTATGCCATTTGTCAATGTGGGCAAAATGTTTAAATTATCTTTGAATAACATACTTTTTTAGGCTAAATTACTGATCATAAACTTTATCGGGGACTGTGTGGAAACATAAAAAAATACAGGTGCAGGAGTAGTCCGTTCGGCCCTTTGAGCCAGCACCGCCATTCAATATGACATTGGCTGATCATCTAAAACCAGTAAGTACACAAAATGCTGGAGAAACTAAGCGGGTGCAGCAGCATCTATGGAGCGAAGGAGATAGGCAACGTTTCAGACCGAAACCCTTCTTCAGACTCCGTGGTCGGAGAGTAGAAGGGAAGGGGGAATCACAGAGGGGGTGCAGTTAGAGAGGAGGTTATGAAACTGTCTCCGGCGGGAGGAGGAGAACTTCTTCAAAGTAGGCATACCTTGAGGAGATTTCGCAGTGGAGTAGACAAAGTGTTAAAGACGGAACTCTACGGAGTCTGAAGAAGGGTTTCAGTCTGAAACGTTGCCTATCTCCTTCACTCCATAGATGCTGCTGCACCCGCTGAGTTTCTCCAGCATTTTGTGTACCCTCGATTTTCCAGCATTTGCAGTTCCTTCTTTAACATCTAAAATCAGTATCCCGTTCCTGCTGTTTCCCCATATCCCTTGGTTCCTTTAGCCCTAAGAGCTAAATCTAACTCACTACCAGCCCAGTCAACCCTTTTTTTCATCATATGTCAGTCCCGCCATCCTGGGAATTAACCTGGTGAGCTCTACACTGCACTCCCTCAATAGTAATAATGTCCTTCCTCAAATTAGACTAAAATATCACCAGGACCCTGTTACCACTGCAGTAGGCCTCCTTGCTCCTAACTCAAATCCTCTTGCAATGAAGGCCAACATACCACTCGCTTTCTTCACTGCCTGTGCACCTGCATGCTTACTTTCAGTGACTGATGTACAAGCACACCCAGGTCTCGTTGCAACTCCCCTTTTCCTAATATGACACCATTCAGATAATAATGTCTTCCTGTTCTTGTCACCAAAGTGGATAACCTCACATTTATGCACATTATACTGTATCTGCCATGCATCTGCCCACTCACCATACCTATCTAAGTCACCCTGGAGCTTCACAGCATCCTCCTCGCAGCTCACATTGCCACCCAACTTTGTGTCATATGCAAACTTGGATGTGTTACATTTAATTCCCTCGTCTAAATCATTAATATATGTTTTAAATACTGTGGTCCCAGCACCAAGCCTTGTGGTACCCCACTAGTCACTGCTTGCCATTCTGAAAAGGACCCATTAATTCTTACTGTTTGCTTCCTGTCTGCCACCAGTTCGCTATCCATGTCAATACCTTACCCCAAATTCTATGTGCTCTAATTTTGCACACTAATCTCTTGTGTGGGACCTTGTCAAAGACTTTTTGAAAGTCCAGATACACCACATCCACTGGCTCTCCCTTATCCATTCTACTTATTACATCCTCAAAAAAAATTCCAGATTAGTCGAGCATGATTTCCCCTTCATATATCCCTACTGAATTTGACCGATCCTGTCACTGTTTTCCAAATGCGCTGCTATTACATCTTTAATAATTAACTCGAGCATCTTTCCCACTACTGATGCAAGACTAACTGGTCTATAATTCCCCGTTTTCTTTCTCCCTCCTTAAAAAGTGGAGTTATATTATCTAATTATCAGTCATGCTTTTTGTCCAATATTAATGCTCTTGACATTTCTGAGAATTAATGCTTTGATAAAAATTGAAGATTATATCAAGGGTTCATAGGCCAACCTAATGCTGGACTATTTTAAGAATAAGGGGTATGCCATTTAGTACTGAGATGAGGAAAAACTTTTTCACCAAGAAAGATGTGAATCTGTGGCATTCTCTGCCACAGAAGGCAGAGGAGGCCAATTCACTTAATGTTTTCACGAGAGTTAGATTTAGCTCTTGGAGCTAACAGAATCAAGGTATATGGGGGAAAAAACAGGAACGGGGTACTGATTTTGGATGATCACCCATGATCATATTGAATGGCGGTGCTGGCTCGAAGGGCAGAATGGCTTACTCCTGCACCTATTTTCCACGTTTCTCTGTTTATTTTCTACTTTATTCCAGTCACTTTATTTCAACCTTTTTCTTTTCCACGTTGTTTTTTGAAGCAACCTATGGATGTATACCCCTAACTAGCTGGGATAGTCTTCCACTTAATAATTTAGAACAGCAACCCATAATGTCTCACTCAATTTTTCTTTTTGCAAAGTTTGCTCAACAGCAGCTAGTAATCTGACCTGCTTCATTCTGCATTTTATTACTTTTTTTCTTGAGAAACTGCACTTGCCTATGTATTAGGATTTCAATGAGATAAGTAACTGATTACAGTGATCTGTTAAATATGAATCTGGCGCTAGATGTTTGATATGGGGTTGTATTTGTCAATGCAGAATAATCATCTGCAGCGAAACTTTTTTTAAAAAACCCACCAATATCTCTTTAGCCATTTCAAATATTGTTTTTTTTCCTATAAATTTACGTTAAACAATCATTAGATGCCTATTATGTAATTAATTGAATGTAACTGACTTTTTAAAATATAGTTAAAGTTGGCATTTTGTTTTCTTATTCTATTTTAATTTCAGACGGACATTGATACCACACTGAGTGATCTCGAATCAGCAGACTTTGGAGAATTGGTAAGAACACTAGAAAAGTTCACAGCATTAGATCATCATCACATGCAAGCCTGCCCTGGATTGTATTTGAAATAAAACTAATTGATGATATTTACATTCATAATTTAGTAAAAAGGGGTCATGGGCTATTTGATGGAAGATTAGTGTGATGTGTTAGTGGTTAGAAAATTACCATTTATTTTACTTTTGTATTAATATCATTAAAAAATCATATATTTAGTGTATGTAGGAAAGCGAATACCATATTTACATAGCATTCAGAACTTTAGGGCTCAGGTAAACATAAGTAACTACAATAAAATAAAACAAAACCGGCCCTGTTGCTCAGAAGGGTAAGGAAAAGAAGAGGAGGGCAGTAGTAATAGGGGACTCTATAGTCGGGGTCAGATAGGCGATTTTGTGGACGCAGTCAGGAGACCTGGATAGTAGTTTGCCTCCCTGGTGCCAGGATGTGGGATGTGTCCAAGATATCCTGAAATGGAAGGGAGAGGAGCTGGAGGTCGTGGTACATATAGGTACCAATGACATAGGTAGAAAAAGAGAAGAGGTCCTGAAAGGAGAATTTAGGGAGTTAGGAGGTGAGTTAAGGAGAAGGACCGCAAAGGTAACAATCTCAGGATTACTGCCTGTGCCACGCGACAGTGAGAGTAGGAATGGAGCGAAGTGGAGGATAAATGCATGGCTGAAGGACTGGTGCAGAGGGCAGGGATTCAAGTTTCTGAATCATTGGGACCTCTTTTGGGGAAGGTGTGACCTGTACAAAAAGGACAGGTTGCACTTGAACCCGAGGGGGACCAGTATCCTGGCGGGGAGATTTGCAAAGGCTACTGGGAAGACTTTAAACTAGAACGGTTGGGGGGAGGGACTCAAATAGAGAAAGCTTGTAAACAGTGTGTGAGACAGGAGACAGAGAAAGGAAGCACTCAGACCCAACATGTAGGGGGGAAAGAAGAAAAAAATAATAAACAGAGAATAAGAGGTGGTGGGTTTCTTAAATGTGTGAGCAGAGAGACAGAGGGGTGTAAAATGAGGGTGGAAGCAATAGGTAGCAAGGGGAAAAGTAAAAGTGGCAGGCAGACAAATCCAGGGCAAATATCGAAAATGGCCACTTTTCAACCTAATTGTATAAGGGGGTAAGAGGGTTGTAAAAACAAGCCTGAAAGCTTTGTGTCACAATGCAAGGAGCATTCGTAATAAGGTGGGTGAGTTGAATGTGCAGATAGCTATTAATGATTATGATATAGTTGGGATCACGGAGACATGGCTCCAGGGTGACCAAAGCTGGGAGCTGAACGTCCAGGGATATTTAATATTCAGGAGCGATAGACAGAAAGGAAAAGGAGGTGGGGTAGCGTTGCTGGTTAGAGAGAGATTAAAGTAATAGAAAGGAAGGACATTAGCTTGGTAGATGTGGAATCGATATGGGTAGAGCTGCGAAACACTAAGGGGCAGAAAACACTGGTAGGTGTTGTGTACAGGCCACCTAACAGTAGTAGTGGAGTTGGGGATGGCATCAAACAGGAAATTAGAAATGCGTGCAACAAAGGTAAAACAGTTATAATGGGTGACTTCAATCTACATATAGATTGGGTGAATCAAATTGGCAGGGGGTGCTGAGGAAGAGGATTTCTTGGAATGTATGCGGGATAGTTTTCAAAATCAACATATAGAGGAACCAGCGCGAGAGCAGGCTATTTTGGACTGGGAATTGAGTAATGAGGAAGGGATAGTTAGCAGTCTTGATGTGCGTGGCCCCTTGGGCAAAAGTGACCATAATAGAAAAATAGGTGCAGGAGTAGGCCATTCGGCCCTTCGAGCCTGCACCGCCATTCAATGTGATCATGGCTGATCATCCAACTCAGTATCCCGTACCTGCCTTCTCTCCATACCCCCTGATCCCTTTAGCCACAAGTGCCACATCTAACGTCCTCTTAAATATAGCCAATGAACTGGCCTCAACTACCTTCTGTGGCAGAGAATTCCAGAGACTCGCCACTCTCTGTGTAAAGAATGTTTTCCTCATCTCAGTCCTAAAGGAATTCCCCCTTATCCTTAGACTGTGACCCCTTGTTCTGGACTCCCCCAACATCGGGAACAATCTTCCAGCATCTAGCTTGTCCAACCCCTTAAGAATATGGTGGAGTTCTTCATTAGGAAGGAGAGTGACATTGTTAATTCAGAAACACGGGTCCTTAACTTAAAGAAAGGTGACTTTGAGGGTATGAGACGTGAATTGGCCAAGATAGACTGGCAATTGATTCTTAAAGGGTTGACGGTGGATATGCAATGGAAGGCATTTAAAGACTGCATGGATGAACTACAACAATTGTTCATCCCAGTTTGGCAAAAGAATAAATCAGGGAAGGTAGTGCATCCGTGGATAACAAGGGAAATCAGGGATAGTATCAAAACAAAAGATGATGCGTACAAATTAGCCAGAAAAAAAGCAGTCTACCAGAGGTCTGGCAGAGGAGGACATAGGGCTTAATTAGGAAAGGGAAAATAGATTATGAAAGTAAACTGGCAGGGAACATAAAAACTGAGTGCAAAAGTGTTTATAGATATGTGAAGAGAAAAAGATTAGTTAAAACAAATGTAGGTCCCTTGCAGTCAGAAACGGGTGAATTGATCATGGGGATCAAGGATATGGCAGACCAATTGAATAACTACTTTGGTTCTGTCTTCACTAAGGAAGACATAAATAATCTGTCGGAAATAGCAGGGGACCGGGGGTCAAATGAGATGGAGGAACTGAGTGAAATCCAGGTTAGCCGGGAAGTGGTGTTAGGTAAATTGAATGGATTAAAGGCCGATAAATCCCCAGGGCCAGATTGGCTGCATCCCAGAGTACTTAACGAAGTAGCCCCAGAAATAGTGGATGCATTAGTGATAATTTTTCAGAACGCTTTAGATTCTGGAGTAGTTCTTGAGGATTGGAGGGTAGCTTATGTACTTTTTAAAAGGGAGGGAGAGAAAAAACTGGGAATTACAGACCAGTTAGTCTAACATCGATAGTGGGAAAACTGCTACAGTCATTTATTAAAGATGGGATAGCAGCACATTTGTAAAGTGGTGAAATCATTGGACAAAGTCAGCATGGATTTACAAAAGGTAAATCATGTCTGCTGAATCTTGTAGAATTTTCGAGGATGTAACTAGTAGAGTGGAGAAGGGAGAAGCAGTGGATGTGTTATATATGGACTTTCAGAAGGCTTTCGACAAGGTCCCATATAAGAGATTAGTATACAAACGTAAAGCACATGGTATTGGGGGTTCAGTATTGATGTGGATGGAGAACTGGTTGGCAGACAGGAAGCAAAGAGTAGGAGGAAACGGGTCCTTTTCAGAATGGTAGGCAGTGACTAGTGGGGTACCGCAAGGCACAGTGCTGGGACCCCAGCTATTTACAATATAAATGATTTGGACGAGGGAACTGAATGCAACATCTCCAAGTTTGCGGATGACACGAAGCTGTGTTTGCTGTGAGGAGGAAGCTAGGAGGCTGCAAGGTGACTTGGATAGGCTGGGTGGGTGGACAAATGCATGGCAGTGCAGAATAATGTGGATAAATGTGAGGTTATCCACTTTGGTGGCAAAAATAGGAAAGTAGATGTTATCTGAATGGTGGCCGATTAGGAAAAGGGGAGATGTAACGAGACCTGGGTGTCATGGTACACCAGTCTTTGAAAGTAGGTATGCAGGTGCAGCAGGCAGTGAAGAAAGCGAATGGTATGTTAGCTTTCATAGCGAAAGGATTTTAGTGTAGGAGCAGGGAGGTTCTACTGCAGTTGGACAGGCTCTTGGTGAGACCACACCTGGAGTATTGCATACAGTTTTGGTCTCCAAATCTAAGGAAAGACATTCTTGCCATAGAGGGAGTGCAGAGAAGGTTCACCAGACTGATTATTTGGATGTCAGGACTTTCATATGAAGAAAGACTGGATAGACTCGGCTTGTACTCGCTAGAATTTAGAAGATTGAGGGGGGATCTTATAGAAACGTACAAATTTCTTAAGGGGTTGGACAGGCTAGATGCAGGAAGATTGTTCCCGATGTTGGGGAAGTCCAGAACAAGGGGTCACAGTTTAAGAGTAAGGAGGAAATCCTTTAGGACCGAGATGAGAAAAATATTTTTCACACAGAGAGTGGTGAGTCTCTGGAATTCTCTGCCACAGAAGGTAGTTGAGCCTAGCTCAGTGGCTATATTTAAGGGAGTTAGATGTGGCCCTTGTGGCTAGAGGGATCAATGGGTATGGAGAGAAGGCAGGTATGGGATACTGAGTTGGATTATCAGCCATGATCATATTGAATGGCTCGAAGGGCTGAATGGCCTACTCCTGCACCTATTTTCCATGTCTATGTTTTGAAAAACTGAACTTGCTGGAAATCTAAAATAAAACAGCAACTGTTGGAACTACTCAGCAGGTGAAGCAGCATTTGTGGGAAGAGAAATAGAATGAACACTATCAGGGCGATGACCCATGTCAGAATTGGTCTGACGAAGGTCTTCAACCTGTTTGTCTTCTCACAGATCTGCCCTGACCTGAGTATTTACAGCAATTTCTGTTTTTATTAAAGTTAAAAAACAGAAATGTGTTTATTGCGCCATCTATCCATTAAGTAGTAGCCCTGCCCTGTGGCTGGAAGAATGCTGCATATATTAACATAGAAAATAGGTGCAGGAGGAGGTTATTTGGCCTATGAAACCAGCACCGCCATTCATTGTGATTATGACTGATCAATCACAATCAGTAACCCGTGCCTGCCATCTCCCCATATCCCTTGATTCCGCTAGCCCCTAGAGCTCCATCTAATTCTTTTAAATTCAACCAGTGAATTGGCTTGTACTGCGTTCTGTGGCAGAGAATTCCACAAATTCACAATTCTCTGGGTGAAAAAGTTTTTTCTCACCTCAGTTTTAAATGGCCTCCCCTTTATTCTTAGACTGTGGCCCCTGGTTCTGGACTCTCCCAGCATTGGGAACATTTTTCCTGCATCTAGCTTGTCCAATCCTTTTATAATTATATATGTTTCTATAAGATCCCCTCTCATCCTTCCAAATTCCAGTGAATACAAGCCCAGTCTTTCCAATCTTTCCTCATATGACAGTCTCGCCACCCCGGGGATTAACCGCGTGAATCTACACTGCACTGCCTCAATAGCAAGGATGTCCATCAAATTAGGAGACCAAAATTGCACACAATACTTCAGAAGTGGTCTCACCAAAGCCCTGTACTACTGCAGAAGGACCTCTTTACGCCTATACTCAAATCCTCTCGTTATGAAGGCCAACACACCATTAGCTTTCTTCACTGCCTACTGTAGCTGCATGTTTACTTTCAGTGACTGGTGTACAAGGACACCCAGGTCTCGTTGCACTTCCCTTTTTCATAATCTGACACCATTGAGATAATAATCTGCCTCCTTGTTCTTGCCGCCAAAGTGGATAACCTCACATTTATCTACATTATACTGCATCTGGCCAATCACTCAACCTGTCCAAGTCACCCTGCAACCTTCGAGCATCCTCTTCGCAGTTCGCACTGCCACCCAGCTTTGTGTCATCTTGTAAATTTGCTAATGTTAATTTAAATTCCATCATCTAAATCATTAATATATATTGTTAATAGTTACGGCCCCAGCACCGAGCCTTGCTGCACTCAACTCGCCACTGCCTTCCATTCTGACAGCGACCCGTTTATTCCTACTCTTTGTTTCCCGTCTGCCAACCAATTCTCTATCCATGTAAATATCCTACCCCAACACCATGTGCTCTAATTTGCCCACTAATCTCTTGTGTGGGACCTTATCAAAGGTTTTCTGAAAATCCAGATACACTACATCCACTGGCTCTCCTTCATCCATTTTACTTGTCACATCCTCAAAAAATTCCAGAAGATTAATCAAGCAGGATTTCCCCTTCATAAATCCATGCTGACTTGGACCAATCCTTTTACTGCTATCCAAATGTGCCATTATTACTTCTTTAATAATTGACTCCAGCATCTTCCCCACTATCCAAGTCAGGCTAACTGGTCTATAATTCCCCATTTTCTCTCTCGCTCCTTTCTTGAAAAGTGGGATAACATTAGCTACCCTTCAATCCACAGGAACTGATGCTGAATCTATGAAACAGTGGAAAATGATCACCAATGCGCCCACGATTTCTAGAACCACCTCCTTGAGTACCCTGGGATGCAGACCATCAGGCCCTGGGGATTTATCAGCCTTCAGTCCCATCAGTCTACCCGATACTATTTCTTGCCTAATGCAAATTTATTTCAGTTTCTCTGTGTCCCTAGATCTTCTGTCCTCTAGTACATTTGGGAGATTGTTTGTGAAGACCGAACCAAAGTACCTGTTCAAGTCTTCTGCCATTTCCTTGTTCCCCATAATAATTTAACCCGTTTTTTCCTTCAAGGGATCCACATTTGTCTTTACTAATCATTTTCTCTTAACATACCTTAAGAAGCTTTTACTATCCGTCTTTATATTCTTGGCCAGTTTGCCCTCGTACTTCATCTTTTCACCCCATATTGCCCTTTTTGTTACCTTCTGTTGTTCTTTGAAAGTTTCCCAATCCTCTGGCCGCCCGCTACTCTTTGCTAAGTTATACACCTTTTGTTTTAGTTTATTCCATCCCTAAAGGGCCTGTCCCACTTGGGCAACCTAATCTGCGAGTTCTGGTGAGTTTGCCCTCGACATACTCGCAGCATGGACGACACGAGGTCGTAGGAGGTCTTCGTAACTGTCCTTCATGCTCGAGAGTAGTCTCCGCGTTCCTCCTGGAGTTCCCCCTGGACTTGTTTTTTGCTCCGGATTCCAGCATCTGCAGTCTCTTGTTTCCCTGTGACCATGTGGGTTCCATCCAGGTGATCCTTTCCCCCCACATTTCAGTGACATGCAGATTAATGGGTTATTTGATTGCGTTAAATTACCTTTGTGTATGCAGGTGAGTGGTGGAACCTGGGGAGATAATATCTGGGAAGACCTGTCGGCCAAAGAACCTGTTTCCATATTGCATATTCCTATGACTTTGAAATACATTGAAAAGAGTAATTTTCTAAACCTTACCGTTTATCTGCTGCTCCGAAATGAGTTATTTATGATGCTAATCTTCAAAATAAAACGAAATCATGCAAATGTATTCTATTTATTCTGTTACTGACTGCTGTTTGTTATCGAATCAGTGGTAACCAACAACCTAATTAATCTTGTTGTTCTAATTTCAGTCTGAAGATTATTATGATATGCAACGATTATATGTGATACTGGGCTCCTGTTTGTTCTTCAAGGTGAGGCTAGTTATTGATCTTAAAAGACAAGACTTGAGGAAAAGTATCAAACTGTGTCTAAGCCTGCACAACAATATTACGTTTAGTTTAGTTTGAGGTACAGCATGGAAACAGGCCCTTTGGCCCACCGTGTCCATGCCAAGCATCAATCACCCATTCACACTAGTTCTATGTCCTACACATAACGTGCGACTAACAGAGGCCAATTACTCTACAAACCCGCACATTTTTGGGATGTGGGGGGAAGCCAGAGCAGCTGGAGGAAATCCACACGGTCATAGGGAGAACGTGCATACTCTGCACAGACAGCACCCGAGATCGGGATCGAACCCAGGTTTCTGGAGCTGACACTGCGCTGCCCCATTATTGACTAATTCATGAATTTAGCAAATAGGGGAGATTATGTGACATTAAACTGGTTGTCACAGACAATGGCAAGTGTAAGGGAAGGAGGGAACAAGGAAGGACACTATCCCTGCCAAATAACCATCCTTTCAAATCAAAAAGTTATATTATGGATGCTTGTACATGTATTTCTCCCCCCACCCCCCCTTAAAATTTGGATGTTCACAAATGTCACCTCCCATGCACATTCCTAGAAGGGGGAGGTTGACCAGAATGGGAAAAAAAAGAGTGGAACAAAACTATTTTTAAAATATAAGTACAAAGCTAAACTCTTATTTTAAGCTCAAGTTAAAATATTGAAATCCTTGTTCATTAAATATTTAGTAAACAATGGAATAAAATTTACTGCATAATAATGGTATGAACAGTATTTCAATATTGAAATCCCTGTTCATTAAGCATTTGATATACAATGGAACAAAATTTGCTGCATAATAGTGTTATGAACAGTATTTGAATATTTCAATTTCTTTCCATCAAGGTGATTGTATAAATATAATATTTAATTTTCAACCTGCAATCTTTTATTTTCCAATCATTGTAGTACAAAAGTCAGTATTGCTAATTATCAACTAGGTTCCACAATCCATTATTTGTATTTTTCTACACTCCTGATTGCTGATCTTAAATCACTGAATACATCATGTTACATCTTTTGCATATTACTAATTCCACTGCAAATTTCATCCATTTCTATAGTTACGGATAACTTTAAATATTTAGGTATTAATGTATCTAAATCCTATAACTCATTAATTAAATCTAATTATCCCCTATTATTAGATAAACTTAGAAAAAATATTTTATACTGGAAAACACTTCCTATATCTATGATTGGTAGGATAAATGATATAAACATGATCTTTTTACCACAACTGTTATATTTGTTTCAAGCTATTCCTTTCTATCTCCCAAAGAGTTTTTTTTTTAAAAAAGATAACATTGTTAATTGTTTTATTTGGGATTATAAAAATCATAGAGTAAGTAAAAAACATTTATGTAAATCAAAAATAAATGGAGGATTAGCACTTCCAAATTTTTTGTACTATTTTTGGGCAGTCCAGATTAAGAATATGAATTTTTGGTGGGTAAATTTGGATTACGAACCAACGTGGTTAAAGATGGAAAAGGAAGATTGTTTACCTTTTAATGTAGGTTCAATTCTTTTTGCGCCAAGAGAAATACAAAATAAAATTTATAGGAACAACCCTATAATTCATAGCAATAGACGTATTTGGAAACAAATAGTCAAGACTTTATGTTTGGATAATTTGTCATTTAACCTGCCAATTATGAATAACCCTTTATTTAAACCCTCTATATTAGATAGGGGGTTTAGACATTGGGATGATTTAGGAATTAATAGGATTGAACATCTGTATAGAAAGGGAAAATTTCTTTCATTTCAGGAGTTACAAGAAATTTATGGATTACCATCACATAATTTGTTTAGGTATTTACAAATTAGAGATTATATTAAGTCTAACACACAAGATTATAAAAATAAAGAACCAGGATTATTAGATGAAGTATTTAATAAACATCCAAATGCAGAAAAATTAATAGCTTATATATATAATATTATTTTGGATAGGGAGAATCCAACAACAGAAATATACTGTCAAGCATGGGAAAATGAAATTGGTTTATCTATAACGAAAGAATCTTGGGAAGAAAGTTTACAACGCATACATCGTTGTTCATTAAACGCTAGGCATACATTGATACAATTTAAAGTTTTATATAGGTTACATTATTCAAAAACCAAATTAAATAGAATTTTTCCTAATGTCTCTCCTATTTGTTATAAATGTCAGAATTTAGAGGCTAATTTAATACATAGTTTTGTAACGTGTTCAAAACTTAGTTATTATTGGACAGAAATCTTTAGTGTTATATCTGAAGTTCTTAGAGTTAAACTGGATCCAGAACCAAAGTTAATAATATTAGGAATTCTGGATTCAAAATTGGTATTAACAGTAAATCAAAGAATTTTCTTAGATTACTGTTTGATAATAGGGAAAAAAATAATATTGAAAGTTTGGAAGGGAACATTAACCCCCATAATTAAAATGTGGACAGCAGAGATGTTGGAGACTTTGTATTTGGAAAGAATCAGATTTGTCCTAATGGACAAATGTGAAATCTTTGAACAAATATGGTCTCCATATATACAATATTTGAAGGGCTAGCTGTTCTTGGCATTACTACTCAATGGGTACTCGACAGGATTTGACGAAAAAAAAATGTATTTTCTAACTGGGATTTGTATACACGTCTCCGCAATATGATGTTATATTTACAATACATTTTGTTGTTTCTATCTTAAATATTCATATTATACCATATATTGTTCTTAAAGGGGAATTATATATATATACTGAATAGAGATATACTAAGTAGTGTTTGTTTTCTTTTTCTTTTTTTCTTTGACTTTTTATCTTTTTTTATTATTCAAACACAATTACTTTTCTTTCTTTTTCTTTTGATTTAAAGTCTATTCTTTTTTCTTTTTTTTCTTTACTTCTAAAAAACAGAAGATAATAATAGTGAATGTGATAGTTGTACATTTACTGAATTAAGTTGGTATTTGTAAATTTGTTTTATTATCTGGAAATTACTACATCTAATAAAAATATTATTTAAAAAAAAAATTTCATCCATTTCTCTCACTATTTGGTTGCCTTTCAAAAAAACAGTAACATAAGCATTTTTTGGTCCTCAAGTGCTATATGATTTAACGGAATATATATAAAACCAAGAATGTTGCTGTACCTAGGTCCATGTGACAATAAAGTATCATTGAACTCTAACCAAATGAATGCCTGACGTCTGGCCGCCATCGTGCTGGAAAGGCTCAGTAGGTTATGCAAATGCTGTCTGATCTGCTGAGTGTTTTCAACATCCCCAGTTGTTCGGGAATGATGTTGAGGTGTCTGTTGAATGGTAGTTTGTAGGAGTCAGAATAGGTAAGATCAGAATGTATAATGAAAACATTGTATGGGGTAAAGAGGTGGAATAGAGGAACATGGAGGGGGGGAAAGGATCCAAGCATGTGTTTTAATGGACAGCTTATCAAAGATGGTCCTGTTGAAAATGCTTCAATGAAATTTAAAGTTAAGTAGGTGTCTCGCGTGATGTACACCTTACACTTTTACGATAATTATATTTAAGTTTTGACAGACGTCTAACTCCAGAATTGAGCTTCAGAAATGTTGGTTAGTCAAAGTTATGCAAGTTTAAGATGGAAGTGTTTGCAGTTAAAGTAAAGATGCAACTTATATAGTGTACAATTTGTACAAAATTGTGAATTGCTTTCTAATAATATTGTTAGATTTAAAATGAATGACCTTTGATTTTTATGGCAATTCTTTCTTATCCATATTCTGATGATCTCCATTTTGTTTTTAAGGGTTATTTGATTGGCAATCATTTGCCCAAAGATGACCTCCTTGACATTGCACTTTATTGCCAACATTATTGCTTGCTACCCCTAGCAGCAGAGAAACGGATTGGTCAGCTGATCATATGGCGTGAAGTATTTCCATATAAATACCTTGTATCAAGTAACGAACCAATCGTTGTGGGTTACCAGGAACCAAAAGGAAGATACTTTTTGCTGATTGTTGGCCTGGTATGCAATAATTTATGTTTATGAATATTTGATGCAGTTCAGTTCCAGTACTAGCATACTAGTAAGTTCATGTTGATATATGTTTGGGCCAAATACTTTCACGTGATGTTTCAAGTTCTTAAGTTGTATTTTAAGATGTATGGCTTCTAATCATTATCTAAATGGTGGCGATTAGGAAAAAGGGAGATGCAGCGAGACCTGGGTGTCATGGTACACGAGTCATTGGAAGTAGGCATGCAGGTGCAGCAGGCAGTGAAGAAAGCAAATGGTATGTTAGCTTTCATAGCAAAAGGATTTGAGGATAGGAGCAGGGAGGTTCTACTTCAGTTGTACAGGGTCTTGGTGAGACCACACCTGGAGTATTGCATACCGTTTTGGTCTCCAAATCTGAGGAAGGACATTATTGCCATCGAGGGAGTGGAGCGAAGGTTCACCAGACTGATTCCTGGGATGTCAGGACAGTCTTATGAAGAAAGACTGAATAGACTTGGTTTATACTCTCTAGAATTTAGAAGATTGAGGGGGGATCTTATAGAAACGTACAAATTTCTTAAGGGGTTGGACAGGCTAGATGCAGGAAGATTGTTCCCGATGTTGGGGAAGTCCAGAACAAGGGGTCACAGTTTAAGAGTAAGGAGGAAATCCTTTAGGACCGAGATGAGAAAAATATTTTTCACACAGAGAGTGGTGAGTCTCTGGAATTCTCTGCCACAGAAGGTAGTTGAGCCTAGCTCATTGGCTATATTTAAGGGAGTTAGATGTGGCCCTTGGGGCTAGAGGGATCAGTGGGTATGGAGAGAAGGCAGGTATGGGATACTGAGTTGGATTATCAGCCATGATCATATTGAATGGCTCGAAGGGCTGAATGGCCTACTCCTGCACCTATTTTCCATGTCTATGTTTTGAAAAACTGAACTTGCTGGAAATCTAAAATAAAACAGCAACTGTTGGAACTACTCAGCAGGTGAAGCAGCATTTGTGGGAAGAGAAATAGAATGAACACTATCAGGGCGATGACCCATGTCAGAATTGGTCTGACGAAGGTCTCCAAATCTGAGGAAGGACATTATTGCCATCGAGGGAGTGGAGCGAAGGTTCACCAGACTGATTCCTGGGATGTCAGGACAGTCTTATGAAGAAAGACTGAATAGACTTGGTTTATACTCTCTAGAATTTAGGAGATTGAGAGGGGATCTTATAGAAACTTACAAAATTCTTAAGGGGTTGGACAGGCTAGATGCAGGAAGATTGTTCCCGATGTTGGGGAAGTCCAGGACAAGGGGTCACAGCTTAAGGATAAGGGGGAAATCCTTTAAGACCGAGATGAGAAAGACTTTTTTCACACAGAGAGTGGTGAGTCTCTGGAACTCTCTGCCACAGAGGGTAGTTGAGGCCAGTTCATTGGCTATATTTAAGAGGGAGTTAAATGTGGCCCTTGTGGCTAAGGGGATCAGAGGGTATGGAGAGAAGGCAGGTACAGGATACTGAGTTGGATGATCAGCCATGATCATATTGAATGGCGGTGCAGGCTCAGTGGGCCGAATGGCCTACTCCTGCACCTAATTTCTATGTTCTATGTTTCTAATTAGTCGTTTAAAATAATAGTAGTAATTCTGTATAGTAACAAATGAAGCCCAACTCTGTGCATCATTACCAGCTGCCAAACATAAACGCAAGCTCTCTTTTTGGGGAAAAAATAAATAAAATTAAATACCAAGAGTTTAACTTGCATTTTATGTTGTGGGATATTAAATAAAAGGCACATGAAGTTTTCAATCATGAAAACCAAAATGTCAATCTAGTCTACCATCGTCAATAACACTGATAGGATTTTAAATTCTCTTGAGAAAACCTTAAACTGAAGTCACCTCCATAAGTGCAAAGCTCCTCAGCGTTATGTAGCCTGCTTAGATATTGTGATATCATCCCTGGAGTTGTGCATTAATCCAGAACCTTCTAATGCAAATACAAGAAAAGAACTGAACACGGGGCCAAAACAGACACCATTAATTGTCCTATGTGGGAGGATTTTACAATGAACATAATATTAGCCACATAGCCCCAAGTGCACTACGCTTTGCCAAGCATTCTTGAACTTACTTTTGTTGTTATTTTTATGTTTTAATAATTTTTTTGCAGAAATGTCTGTAAATGTTTGAAATGTTAACGTTAATTGAGGCTTCTATTTCTGCAGAGGCACTTTATGCTGTGTGTGGTGCTGGAAGCGGGAGGCTGTGCATCCAAAGCAATTGGAAATCCAGGGCCGGACAGTATTTATGTTGACCAAGTTAAAGCAACGTTATTTCAACTCGAGGGACTAGAAGCAAGTATACAAGATAGGCTGGCCAGTCCTTCCACCCCACACCTATCATGTGCTGATTGGTTCCTCCCTCCACGTGACAAGTTTGAAAGTATCAGCAGTTCACCTATCATTAGCAAGTTGCAAGGTGCATCTAAATCCACACAATCTCCAACAAGCCGAAGGACATTATTTCGAGACTCCAACCTCAGGATGCAGAAATCTAGCCCTCCAAAGACCAATAGTACATCAGATAATGCTGGTGAAAGGCTTGCAGATGCTGGTATGGACTTCAATTCATATTTTACATCAAATAAGATCAGGAAGCATCTGCATAGAGAAACTCTTGGTTCTGATGGATCTGAGGTCAGTGTAAGTATATTTAAATGTAGGCAAAGGTTTGAAGAGATTAAATAATCATGATATTTATGGATGGAATGTACATTTCAAATCTTGTAATGTTTTGTGTAATATTCGTCTAAAAATTTATAGCATCTGCTGATGTAGACTGGATGAATAGGGAGGTATTCTGGGTGGAACCTGCTCCTTTAATTTACTGGAGAAATAAAAACTTAAAGATGGGTCCCGGCTTGAATGACACCTAACAATATTCTCCAAAGATGGTGCTTAACCCGCTGAGTTACTCCAGCATTTTATTTTACCGCCTGTGAAATCTCAGCAGAATGCCCCATGTCCAAAGAGGAAGTGAGATTCTTCCATTTCCACCTTATTTTAAAGTCAGTTTATAGTCATCTGTACCAATTAAGGTACAGTGAAATTCGATTTACCATACAGCCGTACTAAAAAAAACAAGACACACAACGACATAAAAGTTAAGATAAACATCCCCACATTCCTCACTGAGATGGAAGGCAATAAAGTACAATCTTTTCCTCATTATTCGCCCGCGGTCAGGACTGTCGAACCATCCCCAGTCAGGGTGGTTGAAGTCTCCATGTCAAGGGGCGGTCTAAGCTCACCCGGGGGGGGGGGGGGGGGTCAAAGCTCCTGCGGCTTGGGGCTCCACGTCAGTCTCTAACCAGGGACCGCGAGCAACACGATGTTAAAGTCCGCAGGTTCCCGCCGAAAAGTACCGGAAAGTGAGGAACATTGAAAAGCAATGCTAATGAAAGGACTTTTACACTATGGATATAGAATTTGCTGCTAAATTAAAGCTACTTAATGTTTATTTTTCAAATTTATTTTAACAATTTAGTTAAAAATCTAATATAATTCCAGCAGAAGAAGAAACAAAGTTTTCCAAATCCATTTTATCTTGGAAGTATGAAGAAAAGCCTTCTTGAGACAGAGAATGAAGAACTGTATAATATAAAAAAGTAAGATTCAAAATCATTTACTAGATTTTTCTGCTATCTTTATAATTATAACACTCTGATCTCGGATGTGTGTGTGTATTTGTAGCAAGGTTACAAAATTTTGAGATTTTAAAAATCAAGTCTGCAATTTATCCCATCAGATAAAGCATAAAAAGAAGTTTAATTTGACACCCAATTCACTTTCATATCTTCAGTATTAAGAAAGTTATGGCCATTTTCATACTCGGAAATTAGCATCTTGTTCCCCATTGCCTTTCAATTGACTTAACTCAAAAGCTGTGATCTGGAACAGTTAAAAGCCCATAACTTTCTTAAAAATTAAGAGAACTCGATGAAATTTTCAGATATTATAGATTGAAGCATTCTGAAACAAATATGAAACAATCTTACTTGGATGACCTGAAATTAAAGCATATAATTAGTTAGTTATCTATGTAGCTAATTACAAAATTCAATGAGTAGATCTAAACATCTATCCATTTCTTAAGAAATGATAAACTTTTTTAAAATTGCCTAAGTGTCCAAATAACATTCACACAATAATCCACAATATAACATAATTTTTAAATCTCATTTTCATGAATTTCTGGGCCAAATGGAAGGAATTTAGTGTTTGATTCCTGTAAATTAATGGCCATTTAAATCAACTAGCGAGTGGGTTTTAGTAGAATGCGGTGGATTGGAACGTTGCGGTTAGCCGTGAAGTCGGGAGGAAAAATACTGTTTGTTCATACATTTTTTTGGACCCCATTTCGCAACATGAAAATATTATTAAAGCCTCCCGAAAAACCAACTTTTAATATAAAAATAAACTATTTACCTTTTTTTCTCCCCTACGCAAAATCCTTCCATTTGTCGGCGCTTACGGTTTTTGAAGGTGATTTTTAAATTACTCTAGTTAATAAATAATTTAGAGTAATTTAAAAATCATTCATGAAATGTCGGAGCGATTTTTCTTCCGCAACGAAATCGCCCGACATTGATCGATTTTCCCTGCCTGTGGAAAAACGGCACTTTAAGCCCGCCCCCCTCTGAAAGGCGCCAAAGTCGCGCACACGGGGAGCGGCAGAACTGCAGCGCTGCTCAAGGTAAGTTTTGTAACATACCTAGTATTTGTTTATGTGTGATCACATCTACTCGAATAAACGATGCGCAAACGGGAAAATGTTTACATATTCCGGTAGAGATTTGCCCACTGGAGTCAAAAATAAGCTTACCTGAAAATGTCCTGCTTTATTTCTTGAATAATTAATTAAAATGTTCACAAATCCAATCCAACTTTCAATTTAAAACTTTCAGTTTTTTTTGCTGATGTGACAATGGACCTGCTGTCTGCCTGACGTCACCTCCAAACCCTCCCTCCTCCCCCTGTTGTTCAAAAGTCGCCATCGAACTCCGGAGAGCTTTTGTCGAAGAACGTTTGCGCCTCGGCTCGGGTTTCCCGAGAGCAACCGAGAGCTGCCGAGTGCTTTGGTCGAAGCACACTCGCGCCTCGGCTTGAGTTTGCCGAGAGCTTTGGTCGAAGCACGCTTGCGCCTCGGCTTGGGTTTCCCAAGAGCACCTGAGAGCTGCCGAGAGCTTTGGTCGAAGTACGCCCGCAACCCGCCCAGACTGCTTCGGCCCAACCTGTGCTCCTTTGGTCAACACTCGCTTGCATGCTCGCGCCTCGGCTTGTGTCTCTCTCCCTCTCTCCCCATTCTGGAAAAAATAACAAATACAATTCTAAGTTTTGTTAAAATTAATTTATTATTTTTTTATTTTTTTTTTGCCCTTGACAAATTTCATAGCTGCTTTAGCCGATTATAATTAATCTAAATTTTTCATGGACTAGCCTTACTTAACTTGCCCCTATATCTGCACTAATCCCCCATCCCTGGTCAAATGCAATGCCATTACATTCCACATTAGCAATATGTAGATTAACAACGTATAAATTTAGTGTAGTAAAAGTAAAGAAACAAAAAGCTGTGGACGTGGAATTTAGAATGTTAATAGCATCAGATGTAGAGATTTTAGATTATTTTCTTCAAGACCAGAGAGGAATGTGCTCTCTTTTGGAGTTAACATGGATAATTTTACAAGTGACGGCTACAGTTGAAGTTACGCAGTTTTGAAGTCAGGAGAGCCTATTATAGAATCATTTGGTGGCATATGCCCAAATTTCAGTCCAGTAGTGCCTGTAGTCAAAGACCCCACCCAAGACTGAACTTGTAAAGTTGCCCTGGTATTTGTGTCAATTATGTAAGGAATGCTGACAAACTTGGGAAATAAAATTGTTTGGTCTCAAAGCCATATAAATTATATTGACTTATAAATTAAGTATTTTCCCAAATGAAAATATATTACTGTTCATTTGGTAAGAGTACTTTAAGAAAATTGGTATCAATACTTGTTGATAGCCTGTTCCCTCATGTTTTTCAGATTGACATCAGGTTCAGAAAATACTCTTTTTCACTATATTTCATCAGAAACCATGCAGGGAATATTCATTATGCCAACACATACAGAAGTTGCACATCTCAATAGTTCTCTTCACTCACAACTAATCAAAAACTTCCATCGTTGTTGCTTATCAATACGGTCAGTTTTTCAACACACCTGGGAAAAGCGGGTAAGGTTATTTAAAAGTATATAATCGTCATTTTAAGATGCAGTATTTGTTGCATTTCTACTGAATGGACCTGGGTAAAGTAATCTAAAGGTTAAATAACTGAGTAATGCAGTGAAACATGTTACCACATAGTTCTTTCATCTGTTTTAGTTTGAGTACAAATGAACATATGATTACTTTCTTATCTATATTGGCTCCATACAAAATAAATCAGCTTAGCTTGTGTTGAATGTTGGTCTGTGACACAGAACCATCATAATAAAACAAATGGCAGACTTATTCAATGAGACCACTAATTCCATCAATTGAATTATCAATTTTGATTATAATACTTCCAGTTTCAATAGGCTTTATTCGGTTTACATTCCTGTTAAAGAATAAGGAATTATCTATCAAATGTCCTGTCAAAGAGTTAGTAAGGGTTACACAAAAAGCTGGAGAAACTCAGCAGGTGCAGCAGCATCTAAGGAGCGAAGGAGATAGGCGACGTTTCGGGTCGAGACCCTTCTTCAGACTGGTCAGGGATCAGGGAAACGAGAGATATAAACAGTGATGTGGAGAGATAAAGAACAACGAACACAATGACGGAACTCTACGGAGTCTGAAGAAGGGTTTCGGTCTGAAATGTCGCCTATCTCCTTCGCTCCTTAGATGCTGCTGCACCCGCTGAGTTTCTCCAGCTTTTTGTGTACCACTCGATTCTCCAGCATCTGCAGTTCCTTCTTTAACAAAGAGTTAGTAAGCTTGCCTTGTAGTGAGTCTAGAGTTTGAATCATAGCCAGTACTGATGTTTTAATCAGGTGTGTTTGCATTAAGCTGTTTACATAATCTTGGCAAAGACCTATTTTGTTACTGATTTTATTTTCATGAATCTGCCCAGAAGACATCAGTATGAATGCTAAGCTAAAGCATCTGTATATCCTTTGAGTTATAGTCATACAGCATGGTAATGGGCCCTCTAGCCCAACTTGCCCACGCCACCCAACCCAACATGCCCCATCTACACTAGTCCCACCTTCCTGCATTTGGCTTTTATATCCCCCTAAACCTATCCTATCCATGCACCTGTACACTTTTTTTAACTGTTGTGCCTTAACTATCTCCTCTGGCAGCTCATTCCATATACCCAACACCCTTTGTTTATTTTTTAAAAAAATTGTCCCTCAGAGTCCTATTGAATATTTCCCCCTCACCTTAAACTTATGTCCTCTGGTTCTTCATTCCTCTATTCTGGTTAAAATATTGCACTTACCCATCTATTTCTCTCATGATCTTACATACCTCCATAAAATCACCCATCCTCCTGCGCACCAAGAAATAAAGTCCCAGCCTGCTCAACCTCTCTCTATAGCTTAGGCCCTCGACATCCTCGTCCTGGCAACATCCTCATAAATCTTCTCTGCACCCTTTTCAGATTGACAACATCTTTCCTCCAACATGGTGACCAAAACTGAACATAATACTCTAAATGTGGCCTCACCAAAGTCTTGTATAAATGCAACATGACCTTCCAACTTCTATACTCAATACTCTAACTATTGAAGGCCAATGTGCCCAAAGCCTTCTTGACTAACCTATCTACCTGGGACGCCATGTAACTGCAGGCCTAGATCCCTCTGCTCTACAACTCACTAGAGCCTTGGCATTCCCTGTGTAGGCCCTGTGTGGTTAGACTTCCCAAAATGCAACACCTCGTACTTCCATGTATTAAACTCCATCAACCATTCCTCGGCTCACCTGCCCAGCCGATCAAGATGCTATTGCAATTTTTGACAACTATCGTCAATATCTACAATACCGCCCACTTTAGTGTCATCTGCAAAATTACTAATCATGTATTTTACATTTTCATCCAAATCATTGATGTAGATGACAAATAGCAATGGGCCCAGAACCAAACCCTGAGGCACGCCACTAATTACAGGCCTGCAGTCTGAAAAATAACCTACCACCATCACCCTCTGCTTCCTTCCATGAAACCACTTTTCTATTAAGTTGGCTGGCTCTCCTTGGATCCCAAGCAATTTAACCTTCTCAGAATCTCCTTGTCATTCTTAGAATTGAGCCCCAACAATATATTAATAATAATTCAGGAATCTGAAGATGTGAATAGTGATTTGATATATATATATATATATATATAATCTGTAGTATAGATGATGGCTTTTTATTTCAATGTGTTTCAACAGGAAAGGAGATGTCCAGATGTCATACACAATTCAATTCAAATAAATCTCAGGAAAAATAGCACAGGACTTGGTCCAGTGAAGGAACATGGCATCTTATTCCAATGTAGTCCTGAAAACTGGCCTGACCAGAAGAAGCCACCACCAAAAATGTACTACTGGGTAATTGGGTAAGTCCATACGATTAAAAGCTGGGATGTTTGAAGCTCCAATTTCTCAGTTCATTATTTTTCTATATCTCTAATTAGAATTATATTATTGCTTCCCAAATAATCTTCTATTGCCATTGTTGGCATCCGTATTAACTAACCAAACTTTAGTTTCCTGAGCACTCTTTCTATATTACATACCATATTCTGTGCATATTTTGTTTAGTTCAACCGATCTATGTTGGATGTATCTGGAAAGTGTTTTTATCAGAATAAATGTGATGGAGTTGGAGGAACTGGAATAACGAATTCCTAACATGAGGCAGGAAGGGTGAAAGGTAAAGTGAAGTTAGCTGTGGAAGTCTGTGGGCTTATGATTGTTTATGGCTACCTTTTGAGATAGAGACCCAGAAGGGTGAGGGAAATGTCAGAGATGGACCATGTGAAAGTGAGAGCAGGATGATAATTGGTAGCAAAAGTAATGACATTTTTTAGTTCTGTAGGAACCAAATGTTTTGGTTCTGCAGGAAACTGCGCCGGTGTAGTTGTCGATGCACCTGGAAAAATAGCTAAAAGCAGGGGTGCAGTGCTGCCGGAGCTCACCGGAGTGCCACTCCGGCACCTCTGTTAAAAAAAAAAAAAGCCAAAATAAACAGCGGGAAATGTTAACTAACTCGTGGAGGTTGTGGGCTTGGTGCTCAGCTGGCACTCTGGTGAGGTGACGGCTCTGGCCCGCTGGTGGCCGATGGAGGGACGAGGGTCTGTGGAGTCCCGTGGGGAGCTGGAGTAGAGATATGGGTTGGCGGCAGCAGCGTCGGCGGCCCCGGGGTGACAGTGAAGGTCGGCAAAAGCAGCGGTGGCCCTGGGAAAACGGTGAGAGTCGGCAACCGAGGCAGTTTCGGTGGTCCAGGCCTGGGTTTGGCCAGGAAGGCGGTGAGGGTCGGAGAGGCGGTGGATGTTGTTGCTGCTCCTCATGGTGGCCATGGTGGTGGTCGCGCAGGCAGAGCCGCGGTGGAGCTCCAGGCGGTCGAGTCAAGGAGTGTCAGTGGAGAGACCGATCTGGAGGCGGGCAAACTTGTCATCCTTGGTAGAGTCCAGATAGGAGAGGAAGCATTTGTAGGGGGTGTGGATCTGGCGTCGAATTAAGTGCAGTTGTGGTCCATTACAGGTGTGAGTGGGTGGGCGGCTGGGTGGGCGGCCAGGTGTGTGTGTGTGTGTGCGCAGAGCTGTGGGAGCTCTGTAAAAATACATGATTACCGTCTTTTTCTTTACTTGCTTGATAATTATATTTCATGTTAATTAGTGAGTGCAAACGTGCAATATTTTGTCATATTATTAAATTAAGCATTAGATGTTTTATTGTACTAGTTATACACTGGGATGTAGTGATAGACTATAATCTTGTTTGACCCTCTTGGGAGATTAGATTGACCCCCCCCAAAGCAAAACCTGAAATGACGCCTCTGGTTGACCGCGCCGGTACGTAAAAAAAATTGCGCTGCAACACTGGCTAAAAGGGTGAGAACACTGCTTACACCACCCCTGCTCCTGGCAGGACAAAGACAGAATTATTTTGGTCCTCACCAGCTTCTGCATTCAACATGTCATCCTTCATAATTTTTACCAGCACCAACAAAATTCTACCACTGGACACAATCCCACTTCCCTCCTGTTCAACAATAGAAGAGATTGCTCTGGTTCTTTTTTCCGTCTTCGGTCCCTACCAACCACTCCTTGTCTTATGCCATGCAACTAGAGGGACTAAACACTGTTCTTTCACCTATTTCCATCCCACCAATGAGGGACTCAAACAGTCTTTCCAAGTGAAACACCAATTCCAGTCTTACAAGTTATTTCATAATGTGTTCGGCTCTACTATGAATAAACCAAACTGGGTGATCATTTGAATGAATGAATGAATGAATACGTTTATTGGCCAAGTATTCACATACCAGGAATTTGCCTTGGTGTTCCGCCCGCAAGTGACAACATGACCTACAGTGACAGTTAGGAATGACACATAAAACATTTCTATAGCACCTCCATTGTGGAGTGATCCTGTGCTTCCGCTTGTCTGTCACTTGAATTGTCCATCAACTTCCACTCTCTTTAGCCTTTTGCATTGTTCCAATGAAGCTCGAGGAATAACCGTTCATTTTGTCTGTTGAATAAATATTGAATTCTCCAACTTTAAATAACTCACTCTTTCTTTCTGTTTGTATGATTGTCCTTTTTTGTTTGTCATTTTTGTTTTGTTTTCCTTTCATTTGTATATGGTGAGCTGGGCACATCGTAGTGGGGCAGACTGAACAATATCAGCCAAACTTGACATTAATGCAGACAAAGGAATATAACTGCTCATTTAATGGCTGCATTACTTCACCTTACATAGTTCCTTTATTCTGCCCGCTGCCCTTCCCCACCATCCCTGCTGCCAGGACTACCTTTATCAATTCTCATGAAAGGTCCTTGACATGAAACCTTGCCACAAATGCTGCCTGACCTGTTGTATTTTCTGTTTTTATCTTGAGAATCCCCGATGGACCCCTGCAGTTTTGTCTGCCCTGCTGTTATTGCCAGATGAATACTGCTTTTTAAAATTATGCATTATTTCACTTGTGGCCATAAAATCTGATTTAGTTAATATTAATTTTTGCCCAATAAGATACTATAACATATATCCAAATTTCCTATTTAGCCGTAGGCGTGGTGATAGGTAGCAGACTTCGCTGACAGACATGTAGACACTGGTCTACCACCAGGGTAAGGCTTGAGGGAGTGGAACTGGATTAATGAAAACTTAAGGACATTACATAATGAATATTACACTGAATTAGCCTTGTTTGTATATTTACCAAATTAGCATTTACCTCAGTGCCCAGCATAACAACAGTTATACACGTACATTATGATGCAATCTATATCTTCATGACTTTGTAATTTTTCAGCCATGAGTTTGTAAATAAAGATGTTTTTAGACAAGGGGATACATCTGTGCTTAATTCGTCATGCTAAATGGGTATGAGAGCATCAGACACTAGTTGTTCTTGCTACTGTGAATTGATTCAATTGTTGGAACAAAATGTCTTTAGACTGAGTACATCTGAAGTGAATCTTCTTGCACCCACATTGCTTTTCGGACCAAAAACAAAGTTCTCCTTTGTGCCTTAAAGGGCTGAGGGCATGTAAAAATACATAAATATTAATGCACAGGACCAAAACTTTTCCATGACATTGATCACAGTCATAATAATGTTTCTCTTTTTACCATTGCAGAAGACTTTTTGTTGATCCTCATCCTCAAGAGTTTTACGTTTGTTTCCATGATTCTGTGACGGAGGTTGCTGTAGAGCTTGCTTTCAAACTTTCTTTTGGATTGATTGCATAATGTGAATATGATTTTACAAGAACCTTTTCTAAGTGCATTTCATTCCAATATCCCAAAATACATCCATAATTCTGTTCAGGACATTGCATTAACTTGATTCTGCATTAAAAATACTACAAGTATTTTTGGCGAAACAGTTCTTTAAAGTACGTAACTATTGAGAACACTTAAGAATGACACAAAATGCTGGAGTAACTCACTGAGACAGGCAGCATCTCTGGAGAGAAGAAATGGGTGACATTTCGGGCCGAGACCCTTCTTCAGACTGAACACTTGGTTGCCCTTGCCTCAGTAATTACAAACATACAATGCACTTATTTTTATTAAAGGCAATAATGAAAATGTTGTGATCTATTCAAATCTTTGGCTGGACATAATTTAAATGTTTTTACAATCTAAATGGAAGAATTTATGTTTGTAATGTTTACATTTCTTACTGGTGTTTGTTTGAACTGACCATAGGTAAATGTAGAATTGACCTATTATTTGAAATGTGCCTTTGAAGATAATTATATTTCCCTTTTGCATAAGTAACATTCCTTAAATTAGTGCAACATACCTTAATGCTTTGGGATATGTAATAAATGTAGCAACTAAAACATTGTCAAGATTGTCTTTTGATTTCACAAGTGATTATAAAGAAACAAATACCACATCATTCCACAGTGTCAACAAGATGTGGAAGCTCAGCAGTATCAGAAGAATGAAAGAAACTAGCTTGTATGAAATACTTTTACAAATTAATGTTTTTATGGCATGCAATGCAGCATAAATAATGTCACTGCTAAATTCTGGGAGACTATCTTGCAAGAAAGATGTTTTAATCTTGAGGTGCAAAATCAAATAACCTTATTAAATGCAGAAACAAGACCATTTATTGATTTTGTGAGAATGTCATGGCAGTAATTTGAGTAGGGCCGAGAAATAAAAAGATAATCAAAGTGTTGAAAGTGTACTATAGGTTCCCAAATCAGCAATGGGAATTAGAAGAGCAAACATGCTGAGACATTGCAAAACTAATAGGGTTGTCACAGCTGGAGGATTTTAACTTTCCCAATATTGACTGGGGCTGCCATTGTACCACGGGCTTAGTCAGAGCGGAATTTGTCAGATGTGTTCAGGAAACATTTGTTAGGAAATATGCAGATGGTCCTGCAAGGGAGAGGGCAAATCCTGACCTTCTCCAAGGAGATTGGAATAGGCAAGTGATTGAAATGTCGGTGTGCGAGCCATTGCGACCATTGACCACAGTTTTATTAGCTTTAAAATAGTTAGAATCCGAATCAGATTTTATTCGCCAAGTATGTTTTGCAACATACGAGGAATTTCACTGGCCAGGTCAGTCATACAATTAAAAGCAACAAACTCAAAAACATATTTTAACATGAACATCCACCACAGTGACTCTACACATTCCTCACTGTGATGGAAGGAGAAATAAAGTTCAAGTCCTTCCCTTATATTCTTCCTTGGTCGGGGGCCTCGAGCCCCCGTTAACGGGATGATCTTGACTCCCGTAGCCGGTGGCATTCGGGCCCTCCGCGTTGAGACGTTCAGCTCCTCGCGCCGGGCGATCAAACCTCGCGGCGGTGCTGGTCAAACCTTCTGCGGCGTTGAAGCTCCTGACTAGCCTCTCCCGAGACTGCAAGCACCTTGATGGTAAGTCCGCAGCCGCGTTGGGAGCGATCCCAGGCAAGGGATCCACTCCGATGTTAAGTCCGCGCCCCGCGGTGGGCTTCACGACAGTCCGAGGCAGCTTCCAGCTCCATCGATGGTAGGCTGCCCAAAAAAGGGGATTATTTAAAAGAGTGAGCGTTCAAGGCATGCATGTTCCTGTTAGAATCACAAGATAAATTGAGGCTCTGATCAGGAGAAAGAAGGAGGCATGGACCAGGAATGGACCGCTGGGATCAAGTGTATCCATGGAGGAGATCAGGGAGAGAGGAATATGTTCAAAAAGAAAACCTGCAGGGCAAAAAGGGGTTCCAAAAGAGATACGTACATTACAGGGAAAAGGGTATCCAGTGAGAGAATAGGGCCCTTGGCAGCCAAAGCAGACATCTATGTGTGTAGCCGTTCATAGCCATGAGATGATTAAGATCTTAATGAGTATAAGGGAGTAACGGAGGGAACGGTCTCAGCGGAAAGCAGAAAGGGGAGGAGATGGGAAGATGTGGCCAGTGGTGGAGGTGGCTTGGAACACCTCATCCTGGGTGCAGATGCATCATAGATGGAGGAATTGGGAGTAGGGGATAGTGTCCTTTCAGGAAGCAGGGTGGGAAGAAGTGTAGTCCAGATAGCCATGTGAGTCAGTGGGTTTGTAGTATTTGTAAATCAGTAGTCTGTTACCTGCGATGGAGATGGTGAGACCTAGAAACGGTAGGGAAATGTCGGAAATAGTCCAGGTGAATTTGAGTGCCGGACCATTACCAGCCGTCGCATACAACACATAATCCTCCGACATTTTCGCCACCTCCAACGGGATCCCACCACTGGGCACATCTACCCATCTCCTCCCCTTTCTGCTTTCCGCAGAGACCATTCCCTCCGTAACTCCCTGGTCAATTTGTCCCTTCCCACACCACCCCCTCCCTGGTACTTTCCCTTGCAACCGCAGGAAATGCTACACTTGTCGCTTTACCTCCCCCCTCGACTCCATCTAAGGACTCAAGCAGTAATTCCAGGTGAGGCAGAGGTTCATCTGCACCACCTCCAACCACATCTATTGCATCCGCTGTCCCAGATGTCAACTGCTCGACATCGGTGAGACCAAGCGCAGGCTTGGGGATAGCTTTGTCCAACACCTCTGCTCAGTTCGCAATAACCAACCTGATCTCCCGGTGGCTCAGCACTTCAACTCCCCCCTCCCATTCCGAATCCGACTTTTCTGTCCTGGGCCTCCTCCACAGCAAATTGGAGGAACAGCACCTCATATTTTACTTGGGTAGTTTAAACCCTAACGGTATGAACATCGACCTCCAATTTCAGGTTGTCCTTGCTTTCTTTCTCCTTCCCCTCCCCTCCCCAGCTCTCCCACAGCCTACTGCCATTTCCTTTCTTCTCTCCCCCCCCCCCCCATCAGTCTGAAGAAGGGTCTTGACCTGAAACGTCGTCTATTCCTTCACTCCATAGACACTACCTCATCCGCTGAGTTTCTCCAGCTTTTTTTGTCTACCTTTGTAGTATGGTACAAACCTTTTCCCATGTGACTATTGAGAATCAATGAATGTAAGAAAGGTTTGCTGTCCAGACAGAATTCTTATAGGGGCTGTCATCCACAGAGGCAGACAGCTTCCAGTAAAACCACACTGAACAATGTTGCAACACAAAGAGCGGAGGAAATTAATTAAGATTTATTGGGACTCTGGGAAAACTGAAACTTGAAGCTTCTGATCCCAAACAACATCTTAGGGTAGACATGGAAGAGCTACCAAAACAAGTGTAGATGTAAGGAAAAGGAACTACAGATGCTTGTTTATACCAAAGATAGACACAAATGTTGGAGTAACTCAGCAAGTCTGCCCAGGAGAAAATGGTTAGGTGACATTTTGCATTGGGACCCTTCTTCAGATTGATTGTCGTGTGACGAGGGGGGAATTGGCAGTGAGGGGGAAAAAATCAGGACAAGTAGGGGCTGGCAACAGATTACTTCAGGCAAGGAGGTTCGCTGATAGGTCGATAGTTGCTTGCAGGCGGTGTGAGACCAAGAGGAATACATTGTTGTGAACTGGTTAACAGACTTTGAGTGGGGGGGGGGGGGGGGGGGTGTAGAAGTTACCTAAAATTAGAAAATTCAATGTTCAGTCTGTTGTGCTGTAAGCTACCCAAGCAAAATATGAGCTTCCCACTCGCCTTCCCCTCCCCCCCCTTCCCCTCCCCCTCCCTCTCCCCTCTCCACTAAAGGTCCATTAACCAGTTTCAACCTTGTATCCCTCACACCATCTCTTGCCACCCATTGACCTATCATGTAACCTCCTTTGCCTGAGATAATCTGCTGCCAGCCCCTATTTGTCTAATTTTACTTCTCGCTTCCATTCCACTTCAACTACAATCACTCTGAAGAAGGATACCGACCCGAAACAACACCTATCCATTTTGTCTCGAGATGATGCTTGGCCTGCTGAGTTACTCCAGGCATTTTGTGTCGATAAGTGTTGATGTTAGCTGAGAGGATGATGAAGGCTTTTCTCATGAAGGATGATCTGTACAAAATATAAATGGGTGATGAATCACTCTCCTCTACCTAGCTGATATGGTTCCTACATCGAACCTTCTTCAACTTCACTCTCTTTTACCAAGTCAAAGGTGCAGCTTTGCGAAGCTATGTGCAGTATGGGTTTCCTCCGGGTGCTCTGGTTTCCTCCCAATAAGAATAAGGGGTAAGCCATTTAGAACAGAGATGAGGAAACACTTTCACACAGAGTTGTGAGTCTGTGGAATTCTCTGCCTCGGAGGGCGGTGGAGGCCGGTTCTCTGGATACTTTCAACAGAGAGCTAGATAGGACTCTTAAAGATAGCGGAGTCAGGGCATATGGGGAGAAGGCAGGAACGGGGTACTGATTGGGGATGATCAGCCATGATCAGATTGAATGGCGGTGCTGGCTCAAAGGACCGAATGACCTACTCATGCACCTATTGTCTATCCCCAGGACGTGCGGGTTTGCAGGTCAATTGACTTCTGTAAATTGCCCCTGGTGTATGGGAAGTGGATTCGACAGTGGGATAACGTAGAACTAGTGTGAACAAGTGATTGATGTTTGATATGGTATGCCAAAGGTCCTGTTTCCATATTGTATATTTCAATTAATCAATCCCAGCCAACATAACGATAGGATTTCCCTTTCCTCATCTTCCACCTGGATTATCATCAATATTTTCCTCTATCTCCATCTGGATGCTGTCATTAGCCTCAAACTGGCCTCCACTTTCAATATTTTGACAGACCTGTTCATTTTGCAACCCCTTGTCTACTCTTCCATCTTCACCAACTCGCCTCCTCTCTACACTTTGCCTTTAGAAACATAGAAATTAGGTGCAGGAGTAGGCCATTCGAGCCTGCACCGCCATTCAATATGATCATGGCTGATCATCCAACTCAGTATCCCGTACCTGCCTTCTCTCCATACCCTCTGATCCCCTTAGCCACAAGGGTCACATCTAACTCCCTCTTAAATATAGCCAATGAACTGGCCTCAACTACCCTCTGTGGCAGAGAGTTCCAGAGACTCACCACTCTCTGTGTGAAAAAAGTCCTTCTCATCTCGATCCTAAAGGATTTCCCCCTTATCCTTAAGCTGTGACCCCTTGTCCTGGACCTCCCCAACATCGGGAACAATCTTCCTGCATCTAGCCTGTCCAACCCCTTAAGAATTTTGTGAGTTTCTATAAGACCCCCTCTCAATCTCCTAAATTCTAGAGAGTATAAACTGAGTCTATCCAATCTTTCTTCATAAGACTGTCCTGACATCCCAGGAATCAGTCTGGTGAAATTTCTCTGCACTCCCTCTATGGCAATAATGTCCTTCCTCTGATTTGGAGACCAGAACTGTACGCAATACTCCAGGTGTGGTCTCACCAAGACCCTATACAACTGAAGTAGAATCTCCCTGCTCCTATACTCAAATCCTTTTGCTATGAAAGCTAACATTCCATTCGCTTTCTTCACTGCCTGCTGCACCTGCATGCTTACTTTCAATGACTGGTGTACCATGACACCCAGGTCTGCATCTCCCCTTTTCCTAATCGGCCACCATTTAGATAATAGTCTGCTTTCCTATTTTTGCCACCAAAGTGGATAACCTCACATTTATCCACATTATACTGCATCTGCCAAACATTTGCCCACTCACCCAGCCTATCCAAGTCACCTTGCAGTCTCCTAGCATCCTCCTCACAGCTAACACTGCCTCCCAGCTTAGTGTCATCTGCAAACTTGGAGATATTGCCTTCAATTCCCTCATCCAGATCATTAATGTATATTGTAAATAGCTGGGGTCCCAGCACTGAGCCTTGCGGTACCCCACTAGTCACTGCCTGCCATTGTGAAAAGGACCCGTTTACTCCTACTCTTTGCTTCCTGTTTGCCAGCCAGTTCTCTATCCACATCAATACTGAAGCCCCAATGCCTTAAGTTTGTATACTAATCTCTTATGTGGAACCTTGTCGAAAGCCTTCTGGAAGTCCAGATACACCACATCCACTGGTTCTCCCCTATCCACGCTACTCATTACATCCTCGAAAAATTCCACAAGATTCGTCAGACATGATTTACCTTTCGTAAATCCATGCTGACTTTGTCCAATGATTTCACCACTTTCCAAATGTGCTGCTATCCCATCTTTAATAAGTGACTCTAGCAGTTTCCCCACTACCGATGTTAGACTAACTGGTCTGTAATTCCCCGTTTTCTCTCTCCCTCCCTTCTTAAAAAGAGGGGTTACGTTTGCTACCCGCCAATCCTCAGGAACTACTCCAGAATTTAAAGAGTTTTGAAAGATTATCACTAATGCATCCACTATTTCCGGAGCTACTTCCTTAAGTACTCTGGGATGCAGCCTATCTGGCCCTGGGGATTTATCGGCCTTTAATCCATTCAATTTACCCAACACCACTTCCCGACTAACCTGGATTTCACTTAATTCCTCCGTGACCCGCGGTCCCGTTATTTCCGGCAGATTATTTATGTCTTCCTTAGTGAAGACGGAACCAAAGTAGTTATTCAATTCGTCCGCCATATCCTTGTTCCCCATGATCAACTCACCTGTTTCTGACTGCAAGGGACCTACATTTGTTTTAACTAATATCTTTCTCTTCACATACCTATAAAACCTTTTGCACTCAGTTTTTATGTTCCCTGCCAGTTTTCTTTCATAATCTATTTTTCCTTTCCTAATCAAGCCCGTCGTCCTCCTCTGCTGGTCTCTGAATTTCTCCCAGTCCTCTGGTATGCTGCTTTTTCTGGCTACTTTGTACGCATCATCCTTTGCTTTGATACTATCCCTGATTTCCCTTGTTATCCACGGATGCACTACCTTCCCTGATTTATTCTTTTGCCAAACTGGGATGAACAATTTTTGTAGTTCATCCATGCAGTCCTTAAATGTCTTCCATTGCATATGCACCGTCAACCCTTTCAGAATTGATTGCCAGTCAATCTTGGCCAATTCACGTCTCATACCCTCAAAGTTAAGGGCCTGTCACACTAGCGCGCGATTAGACGCGACAAGCGCGACAAATTCGGACGCGGGGATCGCGTGGGGTCGCGTGTGGGTCGGGCGATCCCGGTGCGAGTTTCGTGCGAAGTCCGCGTGAAGGTTGCGCGTGACGTCATTTTGCATCATATACACGTGGGCTGCAGGCTGCTTGTCTGTGATCACCATGGAACACACACAGAAACAGCTGCAGCTGGCATTGCTGCAACAGCAAGAGAGACTTCTGTTAGCAGCAGCAGTCATGGTGACAGGTCAGCTGGGCAGGAGTGCAACAAGGAGACCAGCAAGGAGTCCAGCAAAGAGTTCAAGAAGGAAGGCCATGGAGAAACCCAGGAAGAGGTCTGTGTGGGTGAGGTCTTTGTTTCTGATGAGACCCACTTTGGGCCAGTATGAGAGCATGATGGTGGATCTTCAGCAGAAAGATGAGGCTGCCTTTAGAAATTTCACCAGGATTCCCCCTGACCTGTTTCAGGAGCTGAGGGCACGAGTTGGACCTCTTCTGCAGAAAAGAGACACCCACATGCGGAAGGCACTGGAACCAGACCTGCGTCTAGCCATCACCCTCCGCTACCTTGCGTCAGGGGATTCATACAAGAGCCTCTCGTACAATTTCCGTGTGGCTCACAACACAATCGGCAAGTTGGTCCAAGAAACCTGTGATGCCATCATTACTGCATATAAAGAAATGATTAACTGCCCTAGTACACCTGATGAGTGGAGGACAGTGGCACATGGCTTTCAAACCAGATGGAACTTCCTGCACACATGTGGGGCAGTTGACGGGAAGCATGTGGCCATCCGGTGTCCACCCAGGGGAGGCTCTACGTACTTCAACTACAAGAAGTTCCACTCCATCGTGCTGTTGGCTGTGGTTGATGCAAATTACAACTTCCTGTTTGTGAATGTGGGCACACCTGGTAGTGCCGCAGATGGAGGGATCTGGAGAGAGACCTCCCTTGGGCAATCCCTGGAAGAAGGGAGAGCAGGTCTTCCCGATCCAGAACCTCTACCGGGGGAAGACAATCCTGACATTCCCTACGCATTGGTTGGTGATGATGCTTTCGCACTCAGACCATGGATGATGAAGCCATACCCTCACAGGCAGATGTCTAGGGAGCAAAGGATCTTTAATTACAGGCTGTCCAGGGCAAGAAGGGTCGTGGAGAATGCTTTTGGTATTCTTGCTAGCAGATTCAGAATCCTGCTGACTACAATGGAGCAGGAGCCCGAGAATGTGCAGACCATTGTCTATGCGGCATGTGTCCTCCACAACCTGATCCGCTCCAGAGGTGCAGCAGCAGCCATGGTGGAGGGTGACACGATGGACAAACAGACAGGAGAAGTCACACCAGGTTCTTGGAGAGCTGCAGGACAGGCTGCACCGATGGTGCCACTAGGCGCACTGCTCAAAAACACCAGCAACAAAAGAGCAAAGGAGCAGCGGGACCATCTCTGCGCTTACTACAACTCCGAGCGAGGCAGTGTACCCTGGCAGAACAATATGTGGTGATGATCAACAGTTGATGTACAGTTCCACAAATGGAAGGTTTTTGTTTGTGTTATGAGTTATGAGTTATTATGAGTTATGTACTGTGATAATAATACCTTGCACATTGCACAATTTACTTTCTTTGGATTGTCATGATTAAAGCATTAAATGCATTCTTCTGCTTTACCTGACGTCTTAAATCACACTTTGCAATTCAATGCCTGTGTTTCATTTATCTAAAAGAGCGCTGATTTTATAATCCTGAGATGCATTCCAGTATTAGGTGTGGTTTCCATATGAGAGATCAACTCCATGAATCAGAACCACTTCACGAAAAGGTTACTGACGTTCAACAATCAAGTTGTGGGTGAGGTAGTCTCCAATAACGACCCGTGACTTTATAACAATAATTAAAATCATTTATTGCAAACAAACAAACAATCAAACAGTGAAATTAAGTTAAATTTGCAACACTGAAGCAAACAGAACAGTGAATGTTGCAGAGAGCATCACTCATTTTGGCCCATTTGCACTGGGCAATCATCCATTAGATAGTCGGACAGATTGATGGTGGAGGTGGAACTTTGGGCGGGATCCTCCAATCGTGCCTGGAATTCCGTTGCTCCAGGCCTAAACATGCCAGGTGATGCGTGGCGCAGTGTTGAACTGATATAGGGGGTTGGACCTGCCATCCACGTGTGTGCCACAGGTCCGGATCCCATCAGTGCCTGTGGGCGAAACACATAAGCGTGTCAGTATGTATGTATGTGGAGTCAAACAATCATACAAAGCAAATCACAACCTTTCACAAGCTGTGTGTCAGAGACAATCTTGAGTCAGACAGAAGACCCACAAATGTTTCGCAGTGTACCTGGGGAGCATGTTGTGGTGCCGTCATCCCCGTTTGTGGTTGCGGCGTGTATGTCATGGGCCTCATCGGACTCTGCAACACCAAGAAATTCGTAGTCAGTAATTCATTGAAAGCATTAAAGTAAATCGAATGAACTTAGATTGAAAGATTTACCGGTAGAAGAAGTCTGTGCGCCCTTGCCAAGACCAAGTTCTCCAAGCAGAAGTTGTGCCATCGTGAGTCAGGGATTAGCACCATCTCCTCCCTCAGTAGGGCTGAGAAGGCATCAGCTCATCTTTCCTCCAACGTCCTTGGCTGCGACAATCCGCTTATTGTCTCGGAGGTGGTCTTAGCCTGTTGCATGATCTGCAACAAAGAGAGTGCAATCCTGGTGAGTATTTTCTGGGAGGCGATGGCGAAACATGCACGTAGGGCAGAGTTAAGAGATTTGCTGACCCGAAAGCACTTACATCCGCGTACATCTTCCGCTGAAGTTGTTCAATAGGCGTTTCGCTATCTGGCGCAGTTGTGCAGGCCAGTCTCCGCCTTGCATGCTGCTGCTTGCTCGCAGTGCCTGACCCAGTGGGCTCCTCTGGAGGTTCCTCTGGCGCATCTGTCTCACCCTCCTTTGGGTTGGCGGACGATGAGACCCCCGCAGGGAGCTGGAAGAAAGTAAAGTGTGTATCATGAATGTGCAAGGCCATCAGGACGTACCAAGGAACGTGACCACAAAGTAATCATTTGACTATCTCAATCGCACACAAATTTCAATTGCCCCATAATTTCCTTACCTTCCAGCCGCTCTCTCTGGCCTGCACTCGGACTATGTGGTTCCGCACGAACCCCCATTTCTCCACTATCCACTGCTCTCTGTCGGTCAGTGGCTTACTGGCAGAGCCAGACTTGGCAAGACCGCTGGACAGTTTCCCAAACCGTGTCCTCTGGCTTTTTAACCACTGGCACAGTTGGTCATCTGTGTAAACGTACAATAAATGAGCGAATTGTAATCTTAATTGGAACTACAAATACAACCACAGAAATGTAGATAAACTACAAAGTATGTACTTACAAGAGCAGTCAGGGAACTCCTTCGCCTTGTCTTCGTGCATCGCGGTGCGGAGATCAGAATTTCGGAAATCACGATGGCTCTTATCGTACAGTTCACGGTGGGCCTGGTACCACTCTACCAGGTCCCCCTCTTGTTCCAAGGTGAAATTATAAGGCCTCGTGACCAGCCTCTTCCTCTTCTTCCCCGCTGGCACAGCTGAGGCATCAGTCTCCTGAGCCAGATCAGAGTCCCATTCTGGAGCTGCAGCTGGGGCTGGAGTTGAAGCTGGAGCTGGGGCAGGGGCAGGAGCTGAGGAAGGAGCTGAGGAAGGAGGTGAGTAGGAAGGATCTGTAGATGGGGAAGGAATTGGTGAGGGTGCTGAGGTGTAAGATAGGGCAGGAGATGGGACAGGAGCTGAAGCAGGGCCAGGAACAGCAGCATGGCTGGAAGCAGTGACTGGACCCTCCTGGGTCTGTATGTTGTGTCCAGATAACTGCTTCACCTTACCCTGCATGGCTTTTTTCCTGGTGATCCTGTGACTCCTTGTTCCCCTCATGGCCTCCGAGGATCGATGGCTGCAGCTCCGTTGGAAGAACACGTGGTATCTTCAAAACGCGCGCGTTTTTTCTGTTGCGGTCATGTGCGTCGCACGACGTCGGGCAGTGACGTCATCACGCACCGCCACGCTGATGACGCACGACGTCAAAACGTCACGACGTTATCCACGTTCTCCATGCGAATCCGGCCGACAGGATTTTGCCGCGCGAAATTTTTAAGCAGTGTCGGTTTTTGCTGGCTCGACGCGATGTCGAGACCAGCTCCACACGAGTCCGCGCAACTCCACGAGACTCCGGCGATCGAAGTGGGACAGGGTCACGCGAGGCCGGACGACTAAAGCGACCACGGTAGGTCGCGCTTGTCGCGTCTAATCGCGCGCTAGTGTGACAGGCCCTTTACCTTTCTTTAAGTTCAGAACCATTGTTTCTGAATTAACAATGTCACTCTCCATCCTAATGAAGAACTCAACCATATTATGGTCACTCTTGCCCAAGTGGGCACGCACAACAAGACTGCTAACTAACCCTTCCTCATTACTCAATACCCAGTCTAAAATAGCCTGCTCTCTCGTTGGTTCCTCTACATGTTGATTTAGATAACTATCCCGCATACATTCCAAAAAATCCTCTTCCTCAGCGCCCCAGCCAATTTGATTCACCCAATCTATATGTCGATTGAAGTCACCCATTATAAGTGTTTTGCCTTTGTCGCACGCATTTCTAATTTCCTGTTTGATACCATCCCCAACTTCACTACTACTGTTAGGTATCCTGTACACAACACCCACCAGTTTTCTGCCCCTTAGTGTTTCGCAACTCTACCCATACCGATTCCACATGCCCCAAGCTAATGTCCTTCCTTTCCATTGCGTTAATCTCCTCTCTAACCAGCAAACCTACCCCGCCTCCTTTTCCTTTCTCTCTATCCCTCCTGAATATTGAATATCCCTGGATGGTCAGCTCCCAGCCTTGGTCACCCTGGAGCCATGTCTCCTTGATCCCAACTATATCATAATCATTAATAGCTATCTGCACGTTCAACTCATGCACCTTATTATGAATACTCCTTGCATTGAGACACAAAGCCTTCAGGCTTGTTTTTACAACGCTCTTACCCCTTATACAATTATGTTGAGAAGTGGCCCTTCTTGATTTTTGCCCTGGTTTTGTCTGCCTGCCACTTTTACTTTTCACCTTGCTCCCTATTGCTTCTACCCTCGTTTTACACCCACCTGCCTCTCTGCTATTGTACCCATCCCCCTGCTACATTAGTTTAAATCCTCCCCGACAGCATTGGGGACTTTATCCAGGCATAACAGAAATCTTCATGTTGCTGACTTTCAACGGGACATTTCTACTTTAGTATATAAACCATATGCACACCCGTGTAGTTTCAGCACCTCATTGAAACCATCGCAGCATTAGATCATGCTAGCTCTGGGCACACCGTCTCATTGTCTGTGTGCTTGAGGTTGTGCCGGAGGAGCTGCCATCCGGGGTCGCTGGCAGGTGACATCTGCTCTGGTCTTCGACGAGCGAGTGCTACCCCTGAAGGCTGGATTGGAAGATGCTTCACTTTGGGCTTCGTCACCATTCATACGCTTGTATGTGTGGGAAGGAACTGCAGATGTAAATTGAAGATAGACACAAAATGCAGGAGTAACTCAGCGGGACCGGCAGCATCTCTGGAGAGAAGGAATGGATGATGTTTCAGACTGAAGAAGGATCTCGACCCGAATCGTCACCCTGCCTCACTTAGACGTCATTTCGCGACGGGCCGGTGGCGCGCTGCGCGATACCGCGCGCAACTCCACACTCCTCCACGCCCGTCCCGCGCTACCCACACGCTACCAGGTCGCGTAAATGGCGCGCAAATGAAGGCCTAGTAGGACAGGCCCTTTACTCCAGCTCTTTGTGTCCATCTTCATTCGATTGTGTGCGGCGTCACACGCAGGTGACGACGTCTGAACGCAGCCTCCAACCTCACAAAGCGTTCCGCGCGTCACGTCGGTGCTTCCCGCTCGTTCCGATCGTCACGTGCTCGGCGATGCCCTCGCGCCCGGCTGCCGGTTACAACCGCTGGCTCCGCGCGCGTCCGTCCAACCGCCGCAACCGCCAGCCATGTCCGCTTCGGGGGGGAATATCTTTGACTTTTCTTCTTTTATCAAAGATCTCCTGGCCGGGGGCATCGCCGCCGCAATCTCCAAGACGGTAGTGGCGCCGATCGAGCGGGTCAAGTTGCTGCTGCAGGTCCAAGCCTCCAGCAAGCAGATCAGTGTCGACAAACAGTACAAGGGCATCATCGACTGTGTCGTCCGCATCCCCAAGGAGCAGGGTGAGCGCAGGAAGCAACGTCTCACTGATTTCCCTAAAATATTTTGCAGTAATGTAATCCTTCTGCGTTGTAGCATTGCACGATTATAGCAGCCAACGTGTACACAGCAAGCATTCACAAATAGCAATATAGTAAAGACCAGATAATGTTCAGCAATGTTTATCAAGGGATAAATATTTGCCACGGTACCAGTGGTAATTTTAACATGCACCCAAGGGGGCAAATGACATCAAATTTAATAGTCCAGAATTCACACTTGTTGCTCTTAGAGTACCAGCCTTGAGTTTTTGGTAAGGTTTCTGGAGTGGGACTTTGATAAACAAGAATGCCACTAATTGAAATGTAAACATTTACTAGTTTTATGTTAATTTTATTTTTTTATTGTTTGAAAATATTTATATGTTCTGTATTTTTAGGAATTGTGAGTTTTTGGCGTGGAAACTTAGCAAATGTGATTCGATATTTCCCAACTCAGGCTCTGAATTTTGCCTTCAAGGACAAATATAAGCAATTGTTTATGGCAGGAATTGACAAAGAAAAACAGGTATACTGTAGATGTCAGTAAACAACTGCAATATTAGTTTGTTTTAACTCTTGTCTTCAGTGAAATAATTGAACCTAATAAGGGGAGAACCTAATATATTTTGTTCCACAAGGGAGTTACATCTACAGCAAGACTGTTGCAATGTACTATACACCATGAGGTGACGGAATTGTGAACTACGGGGCCAAGAAAGTGTAAACTTTTCTCTCCCTTTTTGGTTGTTTTGGCGATAAAGAAAAAGGGAGAGAAAAGATTGTCGTAAATAAATCTATTATGAAAAATTTGAATAAATTTGGTTACAAATTGCTTTTGCTTTTGTTTATTGTGAGCAAAAGGGTACAGGGACAGTACTACATTCCCAAAAATAGTGAACACAATGTGAAGGGAAACTCAGAAGTTTTACTTTCTAATTTGTGGTTCTATGTAGCTATATCAATGGGAGTACAGATCTTATAAAATGTTTAACTGCACTTATAAATGCACAGGATTCAAGTTTATTTTGTTTTTTCTCTTTCTCACCTTCTACAAATGTTGAGGAATCTCATCAAGGTTGAGCTCCATTCTACTGTTAGACCATGCAAACTTCAAACGGAGGAGGTGGTGTCTAGAATAATGTCTCCGAAAGATGAATACATTTATGGACCAGTCCCACTTTGGTTATTTTTTTGGGCAACTATAGGCGACTGCCACAACATTTTCAACATGTTGAAAAATTTTCGGGTACAGTGGCGGCAATTTTTGTTAACGTGGGTGTTGTCCTAGGTTGTCCTAAAAATTAGTTCATGGGAGTCGTCTAAAAAGTCGCCTAAGTAGGACAAGCCCATTAGGGTTTCTTTTTAAGCATGTATTTGCACAAGTTTCAAATACGGTACGTATCAGGTTGTTAGTGATTATGGATTCCTATTAATTTATTGCCTTGTCTTTTTGAGTCCCTTATATTTTAGTTCAAATAGACATGAGCCAAGACATTTACTTTGTCAATGGAACAATTTTTTTTAATGTCTTGAAATATCCAAGTGATCTGGTGCATTTGGAAAAGTAATGCAGTTGCCATGACTAGCTAAGATATAGTCCATCAAAATACTTTATAGAAAATAGGTGCAGGAGAAGGCCATTCTGGCTCTTGGAGCCAATAGCGCCGTTCAAAATGATCAAGGCTGATCATCCAGAATCAGTACCCCGTTCCTGCTTTCCCCATATCCCTTGATTCCGCTAGCCATAAGAGCTATATCCAACAATTTCTCGTGAACACATCCAGTGAATTGGCCCCCACTGCCTTCTGGGGCAGAGAATTCCAAAGATTCAAAACTGGTTGAAAACGTTTTTCCTCATCTCAGTCCTAAATGACCTATTTCTTATTGTTAAACTGACCCCTGGTTCTGGACTCGTCCAACATTGGGAATGTTTTTTCTGCATCTGGCCTGTCCACCCCTTAAGAATTTTATATGTTTCTATAAGCTTCCCTCTCATCCTTCTAAATTCCAGCGAATACAAGCCCAATCGATCCATTGTTTCATCATATGTCAGTCCTGCCATCGTGGGAATTAACCTGGTGAACCTACGCTGCACTCCCTGAATAGCAAAAATGTCCTTCCTCAAACTAGGAGACCAAAAATGCAATCAATACTCCAGATGCGGTCTCACCAGGGCCCTGTACAACTGCAGTAGGACCTCCTTGCTCCTATACTCAAATCCTCTTGCAATGAAGGCCAACATACCATTAACTTTCTTCACTACCTGCTGTACCTGCATGCTTACTTTTCAGTGACTGATGTATAAGGACACCTAGGTCTTGTCGCACCTAATCTGACACAATTGGGATAATAATCTGCCTTCTTGTTCTTGCCAATGCAATGGATAACCTCACATTTGCATGTCCCATGCATCTTCCCACTCACCCAACCTACCCCAGTCACCCTGCAGCCTCATCACAGCGCACACTGCCACCCAAATTTGTGTCATGCGCAAACTTAAAGATGTTACATTTAATTCCTTTGTCTAAATCATTAATATATATTGTAAATAACTGGAGTCCCAGCACTCACCACACCAGCATGTAACACCAATGATTGCTGTTAAATCATGTAGGAGTTGTTTAATTACAACTAAGTTTAAACCTTGATAGAATTTGTCTTGGTGCTCCGCCCACAGGTAACAACATGACACACAGTGACAGTTACGAATGACTCAGAAAACACTAAACATTAATAATAATAAGACATTAATGATAAAACACCATTGATCAAGCATGTGAACTAACAAAATACCAGATCAAAGGGAGGCTACAGATTTTTTGCTGTTGAGTAGAGCAACTACTCGTGGATAAAAACTGTTTTTATGCCTGGCTGTGGCAGCTTTGACAATCCAGAGTCGCCTTCCAGAGGGAAGTGATTAAAAGAGTTTGTGGCCAGGATGAGAGGGGTCAGAGGTGATCTTGCCCGCTCGCTTCCGGGCCATTGCAGTGTACAGTTCATCAATGGAGGGAAGGTTGCAGCCAATAATCTTATCTGCTGATCAGACGATTCGCTGCAGCCTCCAGGTGCCGTGCTTGGTGGCTGAGCCAAACCAGACCATGATGGAGAAGATGAGAACAGACTGTATGATGGCCGTGTAGAATTGGACCATCATTGCCTGTGGCAGATTGTGCTTCCTCAGCTGCCGCAGGAAGTACATCCTCTGTTGTGCCTTTTTGACTGTGGGGTCGATGGTGGTCCCCCACTTAAGGCCCTTGGAGATGATGGTCCCCAGGAACTTAAAAGACTCCACAGATGTGACTGTGGTGTTGTTGATGGTGAATGGGGTGAGGGGAGGGGGATCTCTCCTAAAGTCTACAATCAATTCCACTGTCTTAAGAGCATTGAGCTCTAGGTTGTTGCTATGGCACCAGGACTCCAGCTCAGACACTTCCTGTCTGCAGGCAGATTCCTCCCTATCCTGGATCAGTCTAATCAGGGTTGTGTCGTCCGCAAACTTGAGAAGCTTGACAGAGGTGTCTGTGGAGGTGCAGTCGTTGGTGTAGAGAGAGGAGAGAGTACGCAGCCTTGCAGTGCTCCTATGCTGAGCGTTTGTGGGTCCGAGATGTGCTTTCCCAGCCTCACAAGCTGCTTCCTGTCTGTCAGGAAGTTGGTGATCCACTGACAGGGGTTCAGGCACAACTCAGAAGTTAAAGTTGAAAGTAAATGTAAGTGATTTATACAAAAGTTGAATCGATGAGATTTAAAGCATTGTGTTAAATGACTTGACAGTTGGTGAAATGGAATCTTTGTGTAGATGTAAGTAAATATGTTTATGTTGAGTTTAAATATTCAGAAGGATAAAAATGTTTTTCATTTCAGTTTGGAAAATGGTTTTTAGCTAACTTAGCGTCTGGAGGAGCTGCAGGTGCTACATCCCTGTGTTTTGTATATCCACTGGATTTTGCGCGAACACGTTTGGCAGCTGACGTCGGCAAAGGTAATGCCAAGGAGGAAATTACTTCACATCAAGCAATCAGTACTCACACCACAAAAAAATAGTGCTAAAGACTTGAGAACTACTATGTTGAAGAGAAGGCTCTTGAGGAGGGCATTGAAATAATTAAAACTGAAGGTTTTAGGAGTGAATCTGCAGGGAAACAATGTTGAGGTGGTCTGAAAATTTATTTCAGGAAATATTGACAATTTTAGTAATTGCAGCTGGGTCAACACATTGATTTAAATAACTAAAGATAAGCATTGAATTATTTGCTCAACCATATCAGTCAAAATAAAATTTGTGAAAATTCACCACGTTCATCGTCATAGAAAGTGTAATTAGAACACAGGAAAAGGAGAAATGAGTATGTTCTACATTAAACTTGCCTCGTCATTCAGTAAGACCAGGACTGATTGAATGCTCCTTACAACTTGGAACACATCAAGTCTATGTCAGCTTCTAGTAGAACAATTTTTATTCCCTTTCCAGTTCCCTTTGGCTATAAACTTCAATATTTCTAAATAATAAAATGTCCTTTTATTCTTTTACCACCCACACCAGCTGGTAACCTAGTTAACCTAGTGGCACATCTTTGGGGTATGGGGTGAAACTAGAATACCCTGCACAATCGTGGGGAAAATTGCAGTCTTCACATAGACAGCACCAGTCAGGTCAGATTGAACCCAAGTCCATGGATACATGGGGAAGGAGCACTAAATGCTGTGCTACCATGCTGCCCATAATGTCTGTTTTGCAATCCACCTTTACATCCCTGATTCCCAGTCCAAAATTCTGTCTCAGCTCTGTATATATTCAACATCTGAGCAGTTACTGCCCTCTTGTGGTAGAGAATACCAGAGATATAAGACAGACGCGAAGTGCTGGAGCAACTTAGTGGGTCAGGCACCATCTCTGGAGAAAAAGGATGGGTGATGTTTCGGGTCGGCACCCTTCTACTGCAGTACTTCAGCACTTGGTATCTATATTTGGCATAAACCAGCATCTGCAGTTCTTTGTTCCTACCAGATATACCTATCTATGAGTAAATACATTTTTACACATCTCTATCTTAAATGATTGGCCCCTTATCCTAAGACTGCTTCTAGTTTTAGACTCTCCATTTAGAGGGTTCAGTCTCTGAGCATTGACCTTGTCAATCTCAGAATCTTGTGTATCTCAATGAAATTGTCTCTTTTCGAAACTCCAGTGAGTATAGGCCAGTTTTTCATAAATTCTAGGAGCAGAATTAGGCCATTCGGCCATTAAATCTATTCTGCCATTCAATCATGGCTGATCTATCTTTCCCTCTCAACACCATTCTCCTGCCTTCTCTCCATAACTCTTGATGCCCTTACTAATCAAGAACATATTAATCTCCACCGTAAAAATATCCATTGATTTGGCCTCCACAGCCTTCTGTGGCAATGAATGCCACAGAAGGCTGTGGAGGCCAAATCAATGGATATTTTTACGGTGGAGATCAATATTAATGAATGCCACAGATTCACCACCCTCTGACTAAAGTAATTCCTCCTCATCTTGTTTTTAAAGGTACATCCTGTTATTCTGAGGCTATGACCTCTGGTCCTAGACTCTCCCACTCGTGGAAACATTCTCTCCACATTAATTCTATCCAGGCCTTTCACTATTTCGTACGTTTGAAGGAATTCACCCCTCACGTGTCTAAAGTCTAGCGGGTACAGGCCCTGTGCCGTCAAACGCTCATCATATGTGAACCCAATCATTACTGGGATCATTCTCGTAAGCCTTCTCTGAACCCTCTCTAGCGCCAATGTATCCTTCCTCAGATATGGGACCCAAAACTGCTCACAATATTCCAAATGTAGTCTGACCAGTGCCTTATAAAGCCTCAGCAATACATCCCTGTTTTTGTATTGTAGCCCTCTCGAAATAAATCCTAGCATTGCATTCGCATTCCTTACTATCTATTTGATTTGCAAATTAACTTTTTGGGAATTCTGCACCAGCACTCCCAAGTCCCTTTGCACCTCTGATTTTTGAATTCTCTCCATTTAGAAAATAGTCAATGCCTTTATTCTTACCACAAAAAGACATGACTCCACATTTTGTTACACTGTCCCCCATCTGCCACTTCTAGCCCACACTCCAAACCTACCCTAATCCTTCTGCAGAGTCCTTGCTTTTGCTTCACTACTGCTTCACCTATCTTTGTATCATCTGCAAACTTGGCCTTAAAACCCTTCAATTCCTTCTTCCAAATCATTCATATACAATGTGAAGAGTAGCGGCCCCAGCGCTGATCTCTGCGGAGCAACACTAGTTACTGGCAGACAACCAGAAAAAGACCCCTTTATTACCATTCTTTGCCTTTGCCATACTTCCAACTTACTACCCATCCTAGTATCTTTCATCTGATACCATGGGGTCTCAGCTTCTTTAGCACCTTATCAAAGACCTTCTGAAAATCCAGGTCAAGTACATCCATTTTCTGTTTCGAAACTAAACTTTATTCTGAAAAATACGCATAAATACAAAACAGTATATGACTTTCTTTTCATTCATTGTGTTGCCCAGTCTATACATACATTATATTAAGATCATACATTTGGAGTAACATCAAGCTGATATAAAGCATCATTGTTACTAATGTAACCACTTTCAACAATATACCTTCAAGTGTTTGATGTGCTGTTGCTCAGAACCCAGTCCATACCAGTCTTATTCATTTCTCACCATCTCCTCCAGACATCTCCCCATCACAGGAATCGATCTGGTTTGCCTGACCCAAGGCGGGTATACTCTTCTTTAGTTATCAAAACCCATATTGCACATCAATTTGCCGTATCTGCATTTTTATTTTGTGCCAGTACAGCAAAATGATCAACACAATTTTGGCAAATTGTGCTAGACCTGGAAATATAAGTTCAGAGATTCAAGCAAGGAGTTGTAGAATAGATTGGCATAGAGATTTGAAAGCACCTGATTTCAAAACCTGGTGCTAATTTATAAAGGCAACAAGTAAAGGATAACATTCTGTTGAGGGGTGATGATGGTTACTTTGAAAATATTGGTGACAGTACCTGAAAAGAGTTATCAAAGCCAACTAATGCAAAATCCAAGAAGAGAAATTGCTTACAGTACAGAGGCCCTTACTCAATTTTAATACCATGGCTGCTCCAATTTAGCCACGATTAACATTCCTCCCTTTTATCATATATGATAAACCATCATCTGTGATAACAAAAATACATTGGTGACTGGTACATTATCACACAAATTGACCACAAGATGATGATGTTTCTTAGAATTTTGTCAAGCTTCCCGAGTTTTCGTGGGCGTAGCTTCACAATTTCTGTCTGAGGTCTTCACCTCCTGAGTTTTCGTGGGCACGAATCCCCTCCATCTGTGTTGTCAATCCCTCTGTACTCGATCCATAGTTGAACCTATAATTCCTAAGGAAACTTGGGATGAAGTAAGTTACCACTCATGTACTAAGGCTTTCCCATACACTCATCCACTATACTTTTACTGTTCTGTAATCTTTCCCCTACTAGGATCAACACTAATCAGCACTCTGCATATTCACATGATGTTCTTCAATGTATTTCAGATGATGATATCTCATATAAATTTCAGCTGGGTTCAGTCCAGATTTGCCTACAGGCGTGACTCTTATTCAAAACCCTCATGGTGAATGCTTCAATTGCCCATGAGGGTTTGAATTCAGTCTCAGCCTTCAATTTAATATTTTGAGTTTTAGGGTCCGTCTCACCCACAGCCTGTGGTCGATAACACAATTCCATTCAATTGGTGTGGAATTCCCAGCTGTTCAAATTTAACCAATCAAGTTCCATATATTGTATATTTCTATAAAGCCAATTAAGAATGCCGAATCTAGGGACAATTTCCTTCCACCTTGATAATAGGAGCCACTTTACTATCAAGGGTTAGACACATTTAGGTTTACCGGTCAAATACATCGACTCTGACACAAGTACCCATTCCCCTAGTAGTTCTAATCCAATACAACCCCTTTCTTATTACGTTGATCATATTTACGGACCATAGGGATTTTTTCATATAACTAGTCTCTTCTTACCACTGATTAACTTTCTGGATGGTTAGTATTGACCTTCCAAGGGGAACTCGTTATTTAAACTGTCAGTCTACCTCATCATTCTACACCACCACCTTACATTCCCAGGGTATTTCTTAACTTCTGGTATCCGCTTGGGTCTGTTCCTCTTTGATAGCCACTAAACAGTCCTGTCCCATTCTCGATTAGCCTATGGGTGAGACAAGAGAAGGATGCCATCAAAAATCAATTTTCTAATTATCTTAAAACTATCCCATAAGCCATTTTAAATCAATTTATTTCTTCTTTTCCCAGTGCCAATCTGAGATCCCTCCAGTCTCTTTCCTTTTGACACCAGCTACTGTGTTCCTTTTCTTGATTTCTTTATTGCCCCTTGATTTCTCTTCCATTCTGCCATGTTCTGTCTTCTCGCTGGGCACTCCAATGACCTAATTGTGCACAGATGTGACAAGCTCCTGAATTTACAGTGTTCTTTGCTTCAGAGTATTTTCTTGGGCAGTTATAGAATTGCTTACAATTTTTCTTTGGGTGTTCTTCAGTTTTCACTATGATAGTACATCAATTTTTTTTCATTCTGGTAAATTACTTGAGGGGGTTCTAGGGTAGGGGTCATATTACCAAGTCCACAATTCCTGGACGGATTGGTAAGTCAGAACTGAGAGAATGGGTTGGTTTGAGTAAACGGTGTGTGACTTCTTGGTTCCCGACCAAGCTCTCTCTCTGTTCTATCAGGTCCCAGTGGTCTCTTGAATTGAGGGAGCTCCCATAATTACTGGGATCTCGGTTATTTCTATATTCTCTATGCCCCGAATTTCCCCATGATCCTGGAAACTCCTTCCTTGACCTCTCTCACTCGCTCCCTTGTCGAACAGGATCGACTCCAATGTTCCATTCCCCCACAAGTATAACATTGATTAGGTAATGCTGTTGAATTTCTTTTAACACTTGCTTCCAGTAGAATGGGTTCTAAATTGGGAATATAATTGTAATAATAATGTGGGTAATTTGTGACTCTTAATTTCTCCCATTCCATTCCTTGCTAACATTTGAGGATTCCATTGTCCTGAGCCAGAGCTTGGTCTCTCCTTCTTGACCATGCGTCCAGTTTCTCTTTTAGTTACAGGAAAATCTTCCTGTTTTCAAACATCCTTCCAATTGTGCTTCACTGCTCTGGCCATTTGACTGGCACAGTTCTCAGACCAATCCCTGTTATCAGTCTTAATTGAGTCAGCTACTGTAGTCGGGAGACAATTCAATAAGATGGCACAATATTGTGGGGAACTTACTCCATTTTGATAGTTCAAGTCACCTGATTGATCCACGTATAATTTTGAGAATCGTTCTAAAAATTAATCTGCTCCTCCCTTTTCTGGTTTTATTTCTAGAATTCGTGTTAAATCACTTGGCTTTTGAAGAGCGTTTGCAAGGGCCATTAAAACAACCTCTTCCCTTGCGCTGTCATTCACTATTATGTTTGCCAATGCTTCATATGATGGGTATCCCAGGGCCGCTAGAAATTTCGTATTTTCAGCTGGAGTAATTATTTGTTTTATAGTCTCGGGAGTCTGCATGATATATACGCATTGTGGTTCTTAAATTGTCTATAAAGGTAACAGGTGACTTCCTTCTATCAGGGATTTTATTTAGCAGTGCTATTATTTCATGGCGCTTCCACGGAGTATGGACATCTGTGGTACGGGGATTATTTACACCCACTGCGCTGGTTGAATCATAGGCTGTATCCAGCACTTCCCTAACTGGGAACTGTCTATGGGATATCTGTTCAATTTGTAGACTTTCAGTTACATTAAAATTTTTCTCTGTATCTTCAATTACTGTCTCACCCTCAGATGAATATTCCCGTTCACTAGGGGGTTCCCAATACTGTCCAAACAATTTGTTCCTTTTTCTCACTACTCGTATAATTTGTCTAGGTTGTGGCTCACAGAAATATTCTGGCGGTTGCACTATATCCATCATACCCTCCTTTTCCTTAAATACCGGGGCTAACCTCTTTGTTCGATTCCTGGTGCCTTTAGCTACTGGGTGATCTATTATTGGTGGAGTAGATAGCGTCAAAGAATCTGGCTATCGGTAAAGTATGCTCTGAGGTAGAATCTGCAGAAGTTGTTAGGTTCTGCAGACCCAAAATATTTATTATGGATACACGTCATACAAGGTGTAAGAGAAGCCTGGGGAACGCAAGAGGAACATGGTGGGAGCTGTGAATTTCCACTAACGTTAACATTTGTGCATTCCTCCAAATATTTGTCTCCTTCCCCCTCGAAGTCAACACTAACCATCTATCCCTAAACTTTTAATTTACAGGGACCAGTTTCCTTCCAGGAGATCGACCTCTTCCCTGTCCCGTGTGCTTTTCTTCATCTCTACTCCTGTCCTTCCTACTAGCTGGAGGTCGATCTACTTCACCTTCTTTCAGTTCTATTCCAAGTTTAGAAAACGCCTTTTCCTAGCTCGCAATCCTCCTAACTTCTTTATTCGCCTTCCATTCCTCGTAATATTTCTTCCATAATCCTATTAATTCCTTTGCACTCTCACTATTACAATGCTGCCAAATGATTTGTTCAATGTACTTTATCCCTTTTACTGTTCTAATGCCCCCCGGCGGCCATAACTTGTTTCCTAACTTCTTATTTAGCGCTCCCGCCAAATCTCTAAATTTCTCTGCCTTGTGTGGGAACTCATTGCATATTATTTGCAATGGGCTTTTTACATCTTCCGTCATATCTCGGTCTAGGCTGTTCCCCCAAGCTTCGAGACAACCAAAACAAATTCCTAAATCTTTCACACCTTTCTAATAATTTACTCCTCCCTTTCAATCTCTAAAGTTATCGAGTTCACTCCTGAACAATGGCTAACGGCTCCGAAGCGTTCGCAGCCCCACCTCTTTACTCCTTTGCCCAACCAATCATGACTTCTTATTCAAATACTTTTCCTATCTCCCACAAGTCCACACAGTATACTTTCAACCTTACAGCTTCCACAATCCTCAGTCATCCACAGATCGAAGTGTTCCAGGGAACAATCAGACCCATTCAAGCACAATCAAACACTTTCCCACAGCCTGTTTAACCCTCAATCGAAATACATGAAAATGAGCTCCAAACATGCAAGCAACACCGTACACAAACAAGAAATCACACCACCTGTTATTATCATGCACAACCACACTCCTGCATAAACCACAATCATCCGTTTAATATCGCATTCAGTAACTGTACAGTTCCAAAAGCAAATCAATCCCGCAACACGCTGTTATCAACCAGTGAACCGCTCCCTCTTAGAAGCCAAGACTTTCCCCTTCTTAGGATACTCTTTGCTTAGGGGTACTACTTCTTAATCAGCTACTTTTCATCTTCAGATACTTTCCTCTCTTCTAAGTGCTCAGACTTCTATTGGGCGACCTTTCCCTCCACTCTTAAGTTCTCAGACTTAAGGGTACCTTTTCCCGTCCAGTTACTTTTCACAAAAAAAAACTCAGTTACTCTTCGCTATCAGGTACTAACCAACAATCGATCAGAGGGAGGACGAACTCCTGGTTGATCAGCCGCGATTTGGACTCCAATTACAATAGCAGTATTAATCAACTATTTATCTCCACAGCCAATTCAAACCGATATCACAACAGTGTTTCTAAAATGCAAAATTTAAATCAAAACAGTACACAGTAAATACAATGCAATACTGGCAATCTGAATACACTATAACTACTACTTTAAAGCTTTATTATGCCCAGGTGAATCTGGAGTGAAATATATACACTTCAAATCGAAATCTATTCACAATTTTTAAATATACTTCTGTACAAGTTTTTACAAGAGATTTGTACACGTGAACTTGGAAGGACAGATATATACACTAGGAAAGGAGTGCAATCACCCCCCCCCCCCCCCTGCTAGATTCTGTTCTACGATCTAGTTGGGACCTTTTCCCAAGTCCGCGAATGATCGATCTGTTCCGACTTGCGAAGTGCCAAATATTAATGCGAAAATCGCACCGTGGCGCCTATTTCTGCACTCGAGATCGGGAACAGCTCAACATCCTTAATCGCAAACTTGTGTTTGGTGGTCCGTTGAGATCCCGGATGAGCCGCCAATGTAAATAGCTCGTTCTGAGCTCCTCCCTGTCTAGTTTCAGTCAATAAAATACTGAATCAAGCACTTATAAACAACTAAACTTTATTTTGGATACACCACAACAGTTCCCCTATACAATAGTCAAAAGTCAAAAGTCAAACAAACTTTATTGTCATTTAGAAATACATTGATATATGCAGTTCCAAACGAAATTACGTTGCATTTGGCTCCCTGTGCAACACAATAAATTAACCGAAGGATAGGTATGTATGAAAAGGATAAATAGACAATAGTGGCAGCCCATTTACATGGCATTCAGGAGTCTGATGGCTCGTGGGAAGAAGCTGTTGCGGAACCTTGATGTTCTGCTCCTCATGCTGCGGTATCTTTTTCCCGAGGGCAGCAGAGTGAACAGTCCGTGATGGAGATGTGTGGGGTCCTTTATGATACTGCTGGCCTTAGACACACAGCGTTTGGTCGCAATATCCCCGATTGAGGGGAGAGAGGTCCCGATGATTTTTTCCGCTGTCCTCACCACTCTCTGCACAGACTTCCAGTCGGAGGCTCTACAGTCCCCAAACCAGACAGAGATACAGCTGGACAGAATACTCTCTATGGTGCCCCTGTAGAAAGTAGTGAGGATGGGATGGGGGAGATGAGCTCTTCTCATCCGGCGCAGAAAGTGCAACCGCTGCTGCGCTCTCTTAACAGTTGATGAGATGTTAGTCGACCAGGTCAGACTGTTAGTGACCTGCACCCCCAGGAACTTTGTGCTACTGACCACCTCCACATCGCTGTCATTGATGTGAAGTGGTGTGGGACTGTGCCGGGTTTTCCTGAAGTCGACGATAATCTCCTTTGTTTTCTCGACATTCAGGATCAGGTTGTTCGTATTGCACCAGTCCACCAGTTGTTTCACCTCCTCCCTGTAAGCCAGCTCATTGTCGTCCCTGATGAGGCCCACCACTGTTGTGTCATCTGCGTACTTCATGATGTGGTTTGTACTAAACCTGGCACAACAGTCGTGAGTCATCAGGGTGAACAGCAATGGACTCAGGACACAGCCCTGAGGGGAGCCGGTGCTTAGAGAGATGGTATTGGAGGTGTTATTTCCAACCCTCACAGACTGAGGTCTGTCAGTGAGGAAGTCCAGTAGCCAGTTACACATGGGGGTGCCGAGGCCCAATGGAACCAGTTTGCTTATCAGGTGCTGGGGGATAATGGTGTTGAATGCTGAACTGAAATCCACGAACAGCATTCGCACATAGGTGTTTTTCTCCTCTAAATGTTCCAGGCTCAGATGGAGCACGGAGGATATAGCGTCCTCTGTGGAGCAGTTTGGCCTGTAAGCAAACTGGTATGGGTCGAGTGTGGAGGGGAGTCTGGAGGTGATGTGGTCCCTGACCAGCCTCTCGAAGCACTTCATCATTATGGGGGTGAGTGCTACAGGGCGGTAGTCATTGAGACATTGTATGTTGGATTTTTTTGGCACAGGTATGATGGTGGCAGTCTTGAAACATAATGGGACGACCGCCTGGTTGAGCGAGGTGTTAAATATGTCCGTAAGGACATGTGCCAGCTGATCAGCACATTCCCTGAGCACCCGCCCTGGTATGTTATCAGGGCCTGCCGCCTTTCGCGCGTTCACTCCTTTTAGGGACCTCCGAACATCCACTATGTCAAGACTGAGTGCCTTTTCCTCACAATGAGGAATACCTTTGCTTGCAGGTGTGTTATTTAGTGCCTCGAACCGACCAAAATAGTTGTTGAGTTTATTGAGGAACTCAATGTTGTCATCACAGGGTGGTGAAGCAGTCTTATAGTCCGTGATTGATTTGATTCCCTGCCACATGCGCTTGGTGTTCTTGGGGTCATGGAAGAAGCTCTGGATTTTCTGACCATGGGCACACTTGGCCAGCCTGACGACTCGGTTCAGGTTGGCTCTTGCGGATCTGAGTGCCACCACGTCGCCGGATTTAAACGCGGCATTACGTGCTCTCAGCATTCCACGTACCTCTGTGGTCATCCAGGGTTTCTGGTTGGCCCGTACAGTGATGGTCTTGGTGACACAGACATCCTCAATGCACTTCTCCATGTAAGCAGACACGGACGCAGCATACTCCTCTAGGTTGATGTGTTGGCTGACAGTTGCAGCCTTCTTGAACACGTCCCAGTCCGTGCATTCAAAACAGTCCTGTAGTGTTGCCATAGATCCCTCTGGCCAGACCCTAACCTGCTTCACAGTAGGTTTTTCTCGGGTCAGCAGGGGCCTGTATGCAGGAATTAGCATCACAGAGATATGGTCTGAGGAGCCAAGGTGGGGGTGGGGGACTGCCTTGAATGCCTTCTTGATGTTAGTGTAGGCTAGGTCCAGTGTATTGATTCCCCTGGTTGCAAAGTCTACATGCTGGTAGTAATGTGGGAGAACAGTCTTCATGTTGGCCTGGTTAAAATCCCCAGCAACAATGAAGACACCATCTGGATGTGTAGATTGTAGGTCACTAATGGAACAATAAAGAGCATTCAGGGCCTCCTTAGTGTTAGCACTGGGTGGGATGTACACAGCTGTGATTGTTATAATGGTGAATTCCTTGGGCATATAGAAGGGTCTGCATTTTATTGTCAAAAACTCAATGTCTGGGGAGCAATAGTTTGACACCACTGTGGCATTATTACACCAGCTGTTATTAGTGTAAATGCACACACCACCACCCCGGGATTTCGCACTGAGAGCGTAGCTTCTGTCCAACCTGAATGCTGTTAACCCCTCCATGCTAATGGCGCCATCGGGAACAGAGGAGTTTAACCACGTCTCTGTTAGAATCAGGGCGCAGCACTCCCTCACCTCCCGTTTGGTTACCAGGTCCAGCCTCAGGTAGTCTAGCTTATTCTCCAGGGAGCGGACGTTGGCGAGCAGAATAGATGGAAGTGGTGTCCTGCAGGGGTTAGCCTTCAGTTTCGCAGTTAGCCCCCCGCGAGTGCCGCGCTTCTGCTTCCTGTCGCACCGTCTCCTCCTCCTCCGAGTGCGGCCAGTGCTGGTAGGAGACTCCGCGGCTTCGTAGGCCGCTGGCTCCAGCCGACGCAGCAGTCCGAGACTCCGTAGAGTCTCCAGAGTAACCCGATCAACGGCCGGGGAACAGCTGGACGCATGCAGTTTCAACCCGGACTGACAGTCGCACCGAAAAGCGACCGTCAGATTCTTAACTGAACACGTAAGTATGTGCGGTTTTACCTTAAAATTTCTGTTCCTGTCGGGAGCCAATGCAGCCGCAGCCGCACAGGGCGCCGCCATCTTGATGCCGATCTTGATCTTGAATAACTAACCAACGCGGGTTTGATCCTTGTATCTGCTTGGCCAATCCCTTCTAGCCTCGTGCAAGCAGAGACAGTCAAAAAGGTCTCGCAGTCCCAATGGCTCTTCCAGAAGATCGACAACAGACCTCGTGGGGGTAACCTTTTAAAGGTCCCCGAACCTTGAGGGGCTGAACCACATGGGGGTGGTCTCTTTATAAACTAATTAAACACATTAATTATAACTACATAATTGACAGTTTTCTAAACCAATAATACAATCTTGAATACATTGTATTTGAATGAAGCTTCCAGAAGGAAGCAAACACAAATGTGCAGTGCAACATGTGCCCTGGGATTCAAACAGTTCCTCCAAGGCTCAACATTTCAACCAATCAACAGGATAACCGTCTCGCAACAATATATATACTATGTACACTCATTTTACATTGACCCAATCAGTTCTATGCATTTTCCACATTGTAAGACCTCTGCAGATGTCCCATTATTTCTCTGCAGCACTTATCTGGGCCACATACATACTGGCACCATTCAACAACTTGTCTCAGTTCTGCAAAGGCACATTTAACTTGACCAAAATGGTCTAGCAGTACAGAAGCCCTTACTCAATTTTAATACCATGGCTGCTCCAATTTAATCAGGATTAACAGAACCAGTCACGTCTGCGTCAGCACTGTGGGGTCAATTGCCACATTGAGTGATTTTGTATGGACATAGTTTCCGACTTATGGGCAAAATCAATTTATGAACATCTGTAAAAAACAACCTGTTTCTGATCTTATTTCTGATAATATTTCGCCTGAAATAGGAAAACATGGACTCTAATACTTGCTAGCTGTTCATATAGAAACAACACCATTTACCCAACAATATGGAAATATGCCTGGGTTACACTTTCCATTTTAAGCAGTCTATCTAATCAATGCCCATCAGTTAATGGCCATTAGTACTTTCAAGTTGCACTTAACTCATCAATAACTTGCTTTTCAGTGTTCAATCTAAGTTTAACTACTGAGCCCATTGACCTGTCACTTAAACACTGTGGTCACAAGCAAGTCAAAAGCTGAGTATACTTTGATTAGTGACTCACTTCCTTAATCCTAAAATATTTTCACCATCTACATCAGTGATGATCGAATACTTGATTAGTTTACTTACATTTTTCAAAAATTCATGACAATCTAGCCCAGTTGATTAACGCTTTATGTACCATCTGAAAAGTGCACGTCACCAACCTCAGCTTCGGTGTTCAGTGCATTACAACAATTTGCGGCAGTAGTTTCTATAGCACCTCCCAAATTTACAAACTTGTTCACCTAGAAGATATGAACAATTCTTGCTTGTGTACATCACCAGTTGCAAATTCCTCTCCAAGTATTCCACTGTCTTGAATTCTAAAATTAATTGCCAGTTCATTGTTTTGTTCTCTCTAAATCCTGGAATTCACCATCCAACAGTGTTGTGGTCCACCATATAGCAGGAGCAGTTGAAGAAAGCGACTCACTGCTTTTTAGAAGCAGAAAACAATTCTGGCCTTGCCAATGCAGCTCAGAAATTGAAAATGAAATTTTAAATTCTGTATTATTAAGCTGAGGGAATATTTTACGTGGAAAATGCTGGCGATACTTAGGTATTATCTAACGAAGGAAACAGTTAATATTTCAGGTTAATGACCTTTTAATCAGCACAGTAAAAGTCGAACAGTGTTTCAGCATCTGGCTCTCCAAATAATCTTTGCTGTGTTCCCCCCACCCCGTACCATTCAAAGGAACCCCCAGTTTCTATAGAATGTTCCTGGTTCTGTTTTCAGCACTTCCACTCACTGCTCTCACTATCTAACATTCTAAAATGGAATTAAAATGTGTTGGCGAATTAATAAAATAGAATCCGATAGCCTGGAAAATTGGCTACTCTGGCACCAACTCTGAGCAACATTAATAGAGATTTCCTGTGTTATTATTTATGTTTTATAAATGTAGAGGACTCATTGGTCCATCATTTTCAATGTACAATTATTCATTTGGGATACAATCTGGAATCCACTTAACCATACAAAGTAATTTTATACATCATGTACCAAAAATGGTTTTATTCTAGCTGGAATTTTCTTTAAATTGTAGGTCCGAAGGATAGGCAATTTACAGGTCTTGCTGACTGCCTTGTGAAAGTTGCAAAACGAGATGGGCCTCGCGGTCTTTATCAAGGATTTTCTGTTTCAGTGAATGGCATCATTGTATATCGAGCTTCCTACTTCGGATGCTATGATACAATCAAGGTGATATTTTTAAATATTTATGTTCGGAATGAGTGAAAAGTCTTTTATTAATTTGTCCTATTGTCCAATCAAGTATTGACACACATAATGATTTCCCTAGTCTGCAGATGTTTTCAATTTGTTTTTCAGATTAATTGAGATTCCTGGGTCCCAAGATACCTAACTTAATTCTTAGATGCCCAATGAAATTACTTCAATTTATCTCAGCCATGCATTTTTATCACATGAACTGTGATTTTGTTTAGATTGTTGAACAATATCAATTAAAAGACTGCCTGGAAATTAAGCTATGTAGTGAATGTTTTTAGGTGCTAACAATTTAAGTTCCAGACTGAAATCAAGAGAGGAGGGGGTGAGAGAGGGGGATGGAGTAGAGGGGAGGGGGGAGAGAAGAGGAGGGGGGAGAGAGGGGGAGGGGAGGGAGGAGAGGAGGGGGGAGAGAAGGGGAGGGAGCAGAGGAGGGGGAGTGGAGGTGGATAGAGTTGATGAAGAGAGAGGAGGGGGGAGAGAGGGAGGAGAGGAGGGGGGAGAGAGGAAAGGGATGGAGGAGATGGCAGGAGGTGAGAGGAGGAGGGGGGGCCGTGGAGAGGAGCCAGATGAGTGAGTGGGCTGCGCAAAACTGAGAGAGAGGGCCAGACTCTGGAAACCCAGAGCGGTTAGCAGCTGGAGGGAGGGGGCGGGGGAGGGGCGTGACTTCACAAGCTGCACCAGCGGCGAGGAAAAAGATCTTCAGCGCATGAGCGCCAGTGACCTCGGGATTTGCAGAACTTGCTCGTTCTTTCTGTGCCTTTTGAAGAACGGGGAGGGGAGGGTGGTGACATAACTCGTGGAAAACAGTGCGCATGCGCGTTGACAGCAGCTGCTTTAATCCAGAGCGAGGGGCGGAGCTACGATCAAAGGCATTGTGAGGGCAGCGGTTATATCATAAGGTAAATTTCTACTAGAATGTGTAAAAATGTCACCGTTATTGTAATGTCAGCAGCTGGGCACCGGTCAGATTTGAAAAAAATGTTAGATTGCTGAACATGTTTAATTTAAAAAGTCAGGAAAATAACCAAATTTATTCTAAATTCTAAAATCATAAGGAAACTCTACCAAAATATGTAAAAGATTCCCCATTTTGACGTATGGTTTTAGAAGAGATGTGTTTCAAAGGCGAAATCACACACACACACACACACACACACACACACACACACACACACACACACACACACATTCACACACACACACCAACACACACACACACACACACAGAGTTTTAAATAATACTGGACCAAGGGGGAACTCATTGGGTCCCGTCCCCTCAACGCGCAGTTGCGTGGTGTGCCTGTGGTGTCACACACACACTAACCAATTCCCACACACACACGGGGTGGAGAGGGCAGGGAGAGAGAAGGGGGGAGAGGGAGAGGAGGGGGCGAGGGAGGGTGGAGGGGGAGAGACGAGAGGGAGAAAGAACGGGGGAGCGAGGAGGTGGAGGGAGAGAGGATAGGGAGAAAGTGGGGGAGTGAGGAGGGGAGAGAAGGGGAGGTAGAGTGGAGAGGAGAGAGAGAGGAGGGAAGGAGGAGGGGAAGGGAGTGGGGTAGAGAGGAGGGGGTGAAGGAGGAGGGAAGGGGGTGAAGGAGGGTTGTGGGAATGGGGGAGAGGGTGATAGGGGTAGGGGGAGAGAGGGGGAAAGAGTTGGGAGGGAGGAGAGAGAGAAGAGGTGGGGAGAGAGGAGGGGAGGGAGAGAGGAGTGGGGAGAAAGTGGGGTAGAGGGGAAGGGAGAGGGGAGTGGGGTGAGAGAAGAGGGAGGGGAGGTGAGAAGAGGAGGGGGGAGAGGTGGAAGGGAGCCGGGCGAGTGAGTGGGCTGCGAAAAGCGGAGAGTGAGAACAGGTCCGACTCTCTGGAAACCCGGAGCGGTTAGCAGCTGGAGGGAGGGAGGGGGTGGAACAGGGCAGGGGCGTAGTTTCACAAGCTGCGCTGGCCGTGAGGAGAAAGTTATTCAGCGGGTGAGCGCCGGTGACCTCGGGATCTGCAGAACTTGCTCGTTCTTTCTGCGCCTTTTGAAGAAGGGGGGAGGGGTGGTGACGTACTCATGACAGCAGCCGCTTTAGTGCGGGGGCGGGGCTGGGTCATGAGCAAAGGCATTGTGACATCAGCAGTGGTTTGATTTGAACAAAATGTCCGTTTGGTGATGAATTTTAGTAAATATGTTGGGAAATAATTTACCAAATTTATGGAGGATTTCTAAAAGCATAAGGTAAATCACTAATAAATGACACACACACACGCAGAGTTTTAATAAGTACTAGACCAAGGGAGACCCGTTAGGTTCCGTCCCCTCAACTTGCGGTTGCGGGGAGGTGGCTGCGATGTCACACACGCATTAACCACCCCACACACACACGGGGCGAGAGGGGTAGGCAAGTTGGAGAGGGGAGTGGGGGATAGGAGTGGGTGAGGGGGGGTGAGAGTTGGGAGGGGGGAGATGGAGAGAAGGGACAGAGGAGGGAGGAGAGTAGGGGGAAGAGAGTGGGAGGGAGATGTAGGGGAGGGGAAAGGAGTAAGGTGGAGGGAGGGCAGAGGAGTGGGGAGGGTTGAGAGGAGTGGGGGGAAAGGGAGGACGGGGAGGGGGTGTGGGAGAGGGGGAGAGAGGAGGAGAGGGGGGCAAAGGGAGGTGGGCTGGAGGGGGGGGCAAAGGGTGAGAGGGATGAGGGGGGAGCAAAAGGGGGAGTGATGGGGGAGGGGAAGAGAGGTGGGGGTAAAGAGGGGAGTGGGGAGATTAGGGGTTAGGGAGGGGGAGAGAAGAGGACAGGGGGGCTGGAGGGGGGAGGGTTGGAGTGAGATAGGGCGAGGAAGGGGGGAGGGGGGAGATGGAGGAGAGAGTTGAGGGAGAAGGGGAGGAGAGGGGGGGAGGAGATCAATGGAGAAATTGCATGGCCTCTCCCAGAGGGAGTAATGGGCACCAGGGCCACCTTACCATCACGCTGCCGCGATCGACGGTAATGGCCGCTGCCGCAATGTTCTAGGAGCCGAAGCAGGAGCGGACTTTTTAAACCGTTGGGCTGTGGGCGCTGCGGGAGCGGAGGCGCGAGCGTGCTTAGTGTTGAGCCACTTGGGCTGTTGGCTGGGCGCTGCGTTGTGCACAGTCGGGCTAGTGGGGCGCTGCGCCGTGGTCAGCTGTGTGAGTGCTAGTCCACAGCACTGCGGGAGACGAAATAATGACTGAGTCGGGGGGGGGGGGGGGGGGAAGGGTGATGGAATCCAGAGCAGGAGGGCAGGGCCGCGAGCAATGGCATTGTAATGTCAGCAGCTGGCCAGAGGCTATATTTGAAAAATAAAGTGAAGAACTTTTGCAAAAATCGCGGGAATTACTTAACCAAATTTACAGAGGAACGGATTTCTAAAATCATAAGGTAAATCGCGACTGAAATATGTAAAAATGTCCCCGTTTCGTCGTCTGGTTTTCGACAGGATACTTTTCAAAGACACTCATGGGTGGGCGAACGTACCTCGTGGAAAACAGATGCATTAATCCACAGTGGTGGGGGGGTCGGGCCAGGAGGCTGGTGAGCCTGGATTGGTGGGCATGTGGGCATTGTGATGTCAGCAGCTGGCGAGTGGCAATTATTTTTGAAAAAGTGAGTTTTGTGAACAACTTTATTCAAAATCGGGGGAAATAATTGACCGAATTTAGAGAGGAGTGGATTTATGAAATTATAAGTTAAACCCCTAACGAAATTGAAAAAATCTCAGCGTTTTTGCGTCTGGTTTTCGAGAAAATACGTTTCAAAGGCAAAATGACATACACCCACACACACGCGCGCACACGCGCACACACACACACACACACACACACACACAGAGTTTTAAAACCATACTGCAGACCCAAATGCAGACCCGTGGGGTCTGTTCCCCCAACGTGTGGTTGCGGGGGAGGGGGTGGTGGCATGCGGCGTCACATACAATAACTACCCCCCCCCCCCCCCCGCACACAAGCTAACTACCCACCTTGATATATTAATATTATTAATTTGCTCCTTTTACCCCATAACCGCCCTATCCACTGACATATAGCCCCCAACTCGTAGGCGCATCTAGAGAGGGGGGGGGAGTAGAGAGTGAGGGCAGAGGGAGAATGGAGAGAGACAGAGAGAAAGGGGCAGAGACAGAAGGGCAAGAGAC